>JAKOGI010000634.1:0-300000 GCA_029747015.1 Carnegiea gigantea
ATCTTCCCCCTTTTGGCATCATTAAAAAGTAGGGGCGAACCGTCAAACATAGGGTGTCTGCTATCACCACCAATTGGGTAATGGAGGAAAGTCAACAGGCGATACACTCAAGTGTGTTGGTACGGTAATGAGATTGGCCATCCTAGTCACACACAAGCAATTCGCAACAAAAGCAAGCAAGGCAAAGCCAACCAAAAATAAGATAACCTGTCATTCATCAAAAGAGTGCCACAGAAAGTACAAACTAGCAAGAGAGGATAACTAAGAGAAGTAAGAACAGGCTATGAGAACAACAGATGGGGGGTGATCAGAGAGCAGGAGGGGAAAATTTTGCTGAGAGGGAAGAGAGAAGGGTGAGGATATCTTCATGGCGTTTTGCATTGAGAGCCTTTTCCTCATCCAGGGCAGCCTTTACAGCAGTAAGCTCAGCACTGAGTCGAGAGTTTTCTTCCAAAGCAGCCTCAAGCTTGACTGAGGAACTACCAGGAACAGGAGGACGGGTTGTTCTGGTCCCCTGTTCTGAGGCAGACCCCTCAATCAAAGCATACCCACACCCCATAAGGGTGTTATTCCCAATCTCATCGATGAACTGAGCTCCCACCTTCTTCTGTAGAGTCACCCCAAAGTGCTCAAACACACTAGTCAGGAAGAAGCTGTACCCCAGATCATATTCCCTGGAGGTGTTTGCAATTCTTGCAATATGTCGAATCATGATGGCGGGAAGGTTGATTTGCTCTTCCCTGTCCATCAGATCTATCAAACACTGATCCATGGCATCAGCAAGATTGCAACCTTGGCCCTGAGGAATGACATTCTTGATAATAAACCAAAATATCAATTGATGGAGCGATGTCATGTCCCCTTTCTTTACTGACTTGGGTGTTTGCAGGCTTGGTTGCTGGCTAAATTTCTGGGAGAGCTTCAGCAGCTTGGCTGTCCCTAGAATAGTCTTGTCTTTCCTCACATATATATCAAAGCCCGTGGAGGGAATCCCCAGAATTTCCCCTAATGTCTTCGCATCAAAGCGAAGCTGCTTCCCACTAACAATACTTGTCACCACTCCTTTGGTGACAGTGCAGTTAGCATAGAACTTTGCCAACTCATGTACAGAGCACCCCAGCTGGGTGTTTGTAAACAGCTCATTCCACCCCTGTGCACGCAGCTTGTGCAGAAACACCCCCAGACCCTGCTCCTCAAAATATTTTACCTTGATAATTTTGCCCCTGACTACCCGTCTCTGAAGTAGTTGGGTTAGTTTGGCTGAGATTACGGACGGGGTAGACTTCTTGACTTTTTAGGTTGGGGCTCAGTAGGAGGGTCTTGGGTGGAGACGTATTTGAGAGAGGCTTTTCTCTTGGGAGTTTTGAGGGGTGATGGTTTGGAGGGTAAAGTGGAGGTTGATTTTGGTGCAGGCAGAGGCTTATTCTCTGAGGACTTTGAGAACACGGGAGTGCCCTGTTTGAAGGAGGTGTTCTTAGTGTCGCTATCTGATGAAGGCTCAGAGGAGGAATCAATTTCCTCAACAACAGGGGGTGTCTGTTTGGCAGGTCGAGGCATGGATTGGAAAGCAATTCGGGGTGATTTTTGAGTTGGCCTGTTTGTAGGTTTGGCCAAAGAGGGGATTTGTGGTTTTGGTTTGATAGGGGTTTCATTTTTTGAGGGTTCTTCAGTCTGGCCGCTTTGAGGCCTTGATGGTGGTCATGTTCTTGGCATTCTAGTACTCCTAGCCACAATTTTGTACCTTTTGCGTTTCTCACCGGTTTGTGTTACCGATGTGGCTTGTATAGGCTTGACAGGAGACTCCTCCATTTGACCACTACTTCCCCCTTCTTCTTTTGACAAATCCTCCCCTAGGTCATCCTTAAAAACCTCAGACCCTGTTTCGGCCCCTGTTTCCTGCTCTGGAAATAGCCCGAACGAATTGATGTCATCTAGGCCATGGTCAAACAGAAAGAGGTCATCTAAAGCCCCAATTTCCCTTTCAGATGCCCCAACAGGTTCTTGGGTTTGACATGTGCCCAGTTCACCAAACAAAATCAAATCCCATCCAAATTTGTAGGGGATGTCTTCCAATTTTAGATCCACTGTTCTAAGGTCTATGCTCTTCAAAAACCCAAAAGGTTTATAGACAATGGGTCAAGGAGGTTCAGTAGTTTTACCTTCCATGAGAGCCGTCAGAAATTGTGTAGGAGCAAACAGGGCTGTGGCTGTTTGCAAAGCTGTGCTTAGTGACCTATTGCCTTGGGTCACGGTCAAGGAGCTCTCAGTACTGATGGGGGACGCCATTTTTCTAGAGAGATGAGAGAGATTAGGGTTTCTTGAACAGGATTTCAGAGCACGAAGGATTGTGGTAGAAGTGAGAGATTTGAAGCAAGTTTGAAGAGAGATTTTAAAGAAAGAGAAGCGTGCAAAATCTTTTAAAGCTTTTGCCCGTTTTGCAACGGGCTTTAGCATTAAATTAGGCCGCGCACACCTCGGGAAGATGTTAGGCAATTCTCAATTTGTTGCACACATTTGACAAACAAGAGGCGTACCTGTTCCTGGTGCTTGTTCTTGAGGTTACTCGCTCGGTAACATGGGACAATAAAGGCAATCTCATTAGACCTCAACAAGTGTCAGCAGGTTGCAAACCTCACATATGCTAAACATAGCACAGAAGTTGATTGTAAACAAAAAATTTTAACATGTTGTACCCGTAACTTTTAAATTTTGCAAACAGGGTGAGAGAACAGGATGGTCAGGTTGTTCTAATTAAACCTAGTTCGAGTCTATTCCTTTCAAATTGTTCTCTACTAAATGCCTTGGTGAATATGTCAGCAATTTGATTTTCAGTGGCACAGAAATTCATTGAGATCACTCCTTTTTCAACATTGTCTTTTAAGAAATGATGACGAATGTCAATATGGTTTGTTCTTTTGTGTTGACATGGATTTTTGGCAATGTTAATTGCACTTGTATTGTCATAATAAATAGGAATGCATCCTATGTCAACACAAAAGTCCTTGAGTTGTTGTCTTATCCATAATAACTGAGCACAGCAAGATGCAGCTGCCACATATTCAGCTTTTGCTGTGGATAAGATAACAGAGAGTTGTTTCTTGGTTGTAACCTTGAACCACCAACCGGGCCTTGTTCCTAGTGACTGTTCCGCACTCATCTAGCTTGTTACGGAACACCCACTTAGTTCCAATGATTGTTCCATCCTCTGGCCGTGGCACCAGGTGCCATACCTTGTTCCTTTCGAACTGATGGAGTTCTTCTTGCATGGCTGTGACCCAATCTGAATCTGCAAGGGTTTCATTAATATTCTTAGGCTCAATTTTTGAGAGAAAAGCATAGAAAGCACAAAAATTTTTAAGCCTAGATCTAGTTTGAACTCCTGCATTAATATCAGACAAAATTTGATCAAGAGGGTGTGAACTTTGGTATTTCCATTATCGTGGTGAAAGTGGGTTCACAGAATCGCTCTCCATCCTAGCTGGAATACTCGGTGAAACAGGTTCTGAACCTGTTCTTGAGCCTGTTTGGGAGCTTGTTCCTAAATGTATCCCTGAAGGGTTCGGCTGATGTTGTCCCGAACAGGGTTCCACCCTGTTTCCCCCTGCTTGGTTCACACCTTGCTTACCTTCCTGAAGAACAGCTTCAGGTCTTGATCCCTCAGGTTGATCCTTACCTTGATCATCTTGAAGTAGCACGTCTTTTCTAACAAGACCTAGTTCGAGGTCTTCTTCCTGTGCATCATTCTCACTTAGAGAGTTAGTTTTATCAAAAAGCACATGCACACTTTCCTCAACACACAAGGTTCTCTTATTAAACACTTTGTATGCCTTACTATGTGAGAAGTAACCAAGGAATATTGCTTCATCACTCCTTGGATCAAATTTCTCTAAGGCATCCTTTCCATTATTATGCACAAAACATTTGCAACCAAATACTCTTAAATGCAAAATATTTGGTTTTCTTCCTTTGAGGAGCTCATAAGACGTTTTGTTAAGAATAAGTCTAATCATGCATCTATTTACAATGTAACATGATATGTTCAAAGTTTTAGCCTAGAAGTTTCCAGGAAGACCACTAGCAACAAGCATTGTTCTAGTCATGTCTTCTAGAGTGCGATTTTTGCGTTCTACCACCCCGTTCTATTGGGGTGTTCTTGGAGCTGAAAAATTATGATCAACACCATGCTCATTACAATAATCAATAAAGCTCGAATTTTCAAATTCTGTCCCATGGTCAGACCTTAAGCATACCAAGGAATGTCCTACTCTCTTTTCAATCTTTTTAATAAAAGCAAGAAATTTTTCAAAGGTTTCAACTTTAGAAGCCAAAAACAAAGTCCAAGTGAAACGAGAGTAGTCATCCGCTATCACAAGCACATACCTCTTACCACCTCGGCTCATGATCCTCATTGGACCACATAGATCCATATGTATCAATTCAAGAGGTCGAGTAGTGCTTACACACTTTTTAGACTTAAATGAATTTTTGACTTGTTTACCTTTGGCACATGCATCACATGCCTTGTCATCATTGAATTTGATGGAAGGTAAGCCAACCACTAAATCTTTGGTTACAAGTTTGTTCAAAAGAGAGTGGCTTACATGACCTAGTCTTTTATGCCAAAGCATAACATCATCATTTAAGGCACTCAAACAAGTCAAATTATTTTGGGGAAGAGTGGAGATACACACTTTATAAACATTCTTGTGTCGCTTCTCCCTCAACACAACATCTCCTGTGTTCATATTCATAACCAAGCAACGTGTTGGTGAGAACACTACTAGGTTGTCTTTGTCGCACAGTTGGGACACACTTAGCAAGTTGTGTTTTAATCCATCCACAAAATAAACATTGTCAATTGAATGGGAGAGTGAGTCACCTATCTTACCTATGCCGACAATTATCCCGGATTTGCCGTTTCCAAATGCCACACTCCCACCTTCTAAAGCTGTAAGTGAGAAAAAATTGGATCTTTCACCAGTCATATGCCTCGAACACCCACTGTCAACATACCACAGCTGCTTGTTCCCTAGACTGTTCCTTGTACTGTTTGCTGGGTTGTTTGCTGGGTTGTTCTCTCTCACTTCAGCCTGCGAAACAAATCAAGGGTTAGTTTTGGGAACCCAGATCCACTTGGGTCCCATTCCTTTAGACGTACAAATCTCATCTTTCCTAACCCATATTTGTTTTACATGAGCTGTGTTCCTTTCAATGGCATACTTTCTTATAGGACAAGCACATCGATAATGCCCCGTTTTACCACAATGAAAGCAAACAATATTTTCAGGTAATCCCACATATTTTTTATTCACTGGGTAGGTCATCTTAGGCACAAAACCTGGTCCTCTTCTATTTCGACTATGATGAGTGTTTAACCACTCAAACGCCCTTGAGGACCTGTTCCAGAACTTGTTTGTGGCAAGGTCTGATTCCAAGTGTTTTATTTTCTCCAGCAAGTTTTTATTTTCTTCCAGCAAAGACTCGACCTTACCTCTTAAGTCAAGGGATTCTTTTTCTAGCTCAGTCAGTTTAGTGGAACAAGTCTCTTCTTTCATGAGTAGAGTTTCTTTAAGCACATTGATGTTTTCATGCAAGCTAAGAGTCTCTTTGTCAACTTCAAGTTTTTCCAATTTAAGGGTTTCATTTTCAAGTTCTAGATCTCGAACATCCCTTTTTAATTCAGCACATATATCCATTATAGTGTACCCTAATTCCTCAAGAGTTGATTTATTTAGACCCCGTACCTTGTTCTTGAGTTGAGTCAGACTGTCTGTTAATCCATCATCTGAATCAGTGTCACTTCTTGCCATGAGTGCTACATCAGCTTTCCCAGCTTCAGACCCTTCCTCATCCTCACTTGAATCTCCCCAGGCCGCGAGCATAGCTTTTGAGAATCTTTTCGCTGAGCTGCTTACACCCTATTTCCTCCCCTGTTTTCTAGGGTGTTCGGGTTCTTGTTCTTCCTTGTGCAGTGGGCAGTTTCTCATAATGTGGTCCAGTTTGCCACACTTGAAACACCTGGAGAACTGTTCCCGAGAGGTGTTCCTGGCCTTACTGAAGTCCTTCCTTTTGCTATTTTCTTTGACTTTCTTGAAGAACTTCTTGAACTTTTGAGTGATCATGGCAATCTCCTCCTCATCAGAATCAGAATCATCTTCTAAGGCCTTTAGTGCAAGACCTCGATCTCTCTTTGTCTCATCTTTCTGTTGAGAATTTTTCCTAAGTTCATACGTTTGGAGGTTGCCAATCAGCTCATCTAGGGTGATCTTGTTCATGTCCTTAGCTTCTTGGATGGCCGTTACTTTCGCTTCCCAAGAATGAGGTAAAATTCTTAGAATCTTCCTCACCAATTCTTCGGTGGTGAAGGATTTTCCTAGGGATTTCAGCTCATTCGTTATGTGAGTGAAGCGAGTGTACATGTCCATCACACTTTCACGATCACCCATCTCAAACAGCTCATACTTTCTCATAAGCAATTCAATCCGGGATTGCTTTACCTGATTGGTCCCTTTGTGAGCTACTTGCAAAGCATCCCAGATTTCTTTGGCCGACTCACACTCAGATATGCGAGTATATTCATCAGGACCTAGGCCGAAATATAGGAGTTTCTTGGCCTTGGCATTCTTCTCCATCATCTTGTAATCTTCAGCATTGAATTCCTGAGGCTCCTTGGGGATTGACTTTCCATCTTCAGTGATTTTCTTAGGGATGAGTGGTCCATTCTTGATGAGCATCCACAACTCATAATCCTCGGCTTGGATGTAGTTTTCTATTCTATTCTTCCACCATCCAAAGTGTTGGCCATTAAAGTATGGTGGTCGAGTTATGGATTGACCTTCAAGCATGTCTTGTGGTGTACTCATCTTCAAGGATCTCTCAAAGGTGTTAGCGTTTCAAAGGAGAACCTGCTCTGATACCACTTGTTGATTTAGAGAGTACACAACCACAAGAGAGGGGTGAATTGTGGTGTCCGATTTTCGCAATATGCTGGCAAACAGTCTTGAGACCCTGTTCGCACAGACTTTACTAAACGGGCTAAACACGTTACAATAGTAACACACCTTGTTACAACTTGTAACACACGTATCCGTCTTCCCTAAGACAAGTTACCCCACGTCCAAAATCCCCTTGATTTGGACACACACTATACTCACTTTTGTGAAAGAAGAGTATAAAGAAAAAACACCCTATTACAATGCTTCTCAACTAAGCTAATATAGGGTACAATGAAATCCTAGTATGCCAACTTTGAAAGCTCAAATAACTCACTCACTAGACACGGTTTTCTTTTCAAACTTTTAAGCTCATGAACACTGAATTTTTCTTTTTGAAAACCGATGCTACTAAGGTTGTAAGAAGCGACCTTATATAGCACTCAGTAAAACAATTTCCTCAAATTTTTGGAAACTAAAATTCCTGAAGATTATAGAATCCTTTAACCACAAGGGATGCAAAAAACTATTTCTGAAATTTTTGGAAACTAAAATCTTAGAGAATATAGAATCCTTTAGCTGCAAGAGATGAGATAACATGTGCTGGAAATACTTCCTTAACCGTGTGCATAAGGCGGTGCTCTTCAGCAACTAGCCCATATTTTTCTCAACAACCTTATCCACTTGCCAAAAATTGGATATTCTTTTTATTAAAAAAGATTTTGCAAATCCCCTAAGATTTAGATGACCGTTTTTAGGGTGAGGGGTAAGATACTCTATAGAGAAATCTTTCTTGCAAATCTTGGAGAAACTGCTCAAAATCCAAAAAAAAAAAAAAGGTGGAAAATTGTTTTTCGCAGCTTATTCTGGAAACACGCTGACCACTCTGTTTCCAGGATTGTTCTGAAGGGTGATCCGAAATATTTTCAAAAAGAAAACAAAACCGTTTCAAGTAAGTGGTAAGTTAAGACTTTCTGATTAGCATATTAACAAAAGTCTAAAAATATAAAACCAAATCAAATCAAGACATCTTGTTGTAACCACTAGTCATCTTGTAGAAAGACGAATTTGCTGCATACACTTCACAGAACCTGTTTCTCACGGCTGCACTTATATCCTGTGCTTCAAACACTTCACAGGACATGTTTTAAACACCTCACAGTACCTGTTCCTCACGGATGTTCTTATATCGCTGACTTGAGTACCTGTTCTCGAAAAACCATTAGTCAAGCAGTTTTAATACATTGAGAACAGCAGTAAGGTCCTGTTCTGTTTGGAGCAACAACAGCACTTGGATTTGTTATCATCAAAACCTTATACATTCTAACACTTATTCCTTTTCATTCTCTTCTAGTTCTTTTCATTCTTTCTCATTCGCACTCACTCTTTTAAAAAAAGAACCCTTCCTTTTTTAATCCTTTCCTTTCCTTACTATTCCTTCCCCTTCTTTACCATCATTTTCACCATGTGTTAGGAAAGAATATTCCAACTATTGCGATTCCTTTGCATTCCTTCCCATTCATTCCCATTTCACACCAATCCTTCCAAGTTCTTTTCCATTCCTTCACTGTCCTTTTCATTCTTTCTTATTCCATACTCATTTCATATCAACAAAAAAAAACAGGTCCTAAAATAGTTAGGGTATTTAGAAATGTGTCCTGACATCATTTTGATAGTGTGAAATTCTCTTTAGAGTTTTTAAATGATTATGAAGAAAATTTGGAATTTATTAGTTTTGTATCAAATGAAAATTTGGGGTATCTTACCTATGATTGAAAGCTTATTTGCCATTCTGAATTTTTTTTTCTTTTTCTGATTGAGCATGACAAAATAACCGAATAACTTTGCAAAATGTGGTGATAGGCCACAAAAAAGGACGCTATGCGGACTCCCCATCGGTAGCCATGCCTTCAAGAATAAAGCCAACTTCAAGGTAGCCATCGAAGCACTACTTACATATACCATCCACCTTGCAATCCTGTGAGCCACTCCATTACTTGGTCTTTGAATCCACCTAAACTCCACACACCCAAAACTATCTGCCACCCTTCTCGTATTCAAGACCACCACCGCCTCCCATGGATAAGTTGTCCCTCTACTAAGCACCCTCATGACCACCTAATTATCTCCCTCCTCCTAGGCACGAGCCCTGCCCCTTCTGTTCGCCTCCTTTACCCTCCTCACACTACTATCACCTTTACCATAGCCACCGACATGCACTCAACCAGTCTAACCCCAATAACTACCACCACCCCACTCGAATCTATCTCCACCCATGCCATAGCCGTTCTATCCGTCAGAATCACAATACTCACATTTACTTTACATTGTCCTAAGGTGGAGTGACCCACTCCATATCCAGTACATCCACCTTGCGTCCCTATCCTCCTTTATGAATATTTCTAGTTGTAGAGTCTCAGATGCATTCAGTCTTATAACCACCTTATCCACGTCAACCCCTATATCCCTTACGCTACACATCTTCCGGTCAGCCTATACCCTATCCATAATGCAAGCAGTGTAGATTCTGAACGCATCTACCTTCTCCCCTATCAACCCCACAAGCCTTTTATCTCCCAAGCTAAAATTAACTAGTTCCTAATATCATGAAGACCAAGGTCCTAAATACAAAGCCCCCAAGAAGACCTGAACCACTGCATATTCACAACATCACACTCCACAAATGAATGAAAAGAGGCTTCTTGAGCTCTCCAATAAAGTAAACAATTGTCATCACCAAGCTCAAAAACCCTAACAAGTCTTTCTTTTATGGCTAGGATATCCATATATACTCTCCATATTAGCAATGTCAATCTTTTAGTAACCTTAACCGTCCAAGTTTTCTTCCAAATAGGATCAGCCTAGGCACCTCATTTAACCACATGAGGTTATCATTTTTAGAAGCCAATGGTAGAGGCATTTTCAAGATATTTGGCACACACTTCTCTAAAAAATATTCCCCAATATTGGGCACATCCCACTCCATAGACTCCAAATTAAGGTAATGAAGCACAAGCAGCACCTCCTCTATGTTATCTCTCGATGTGGGTAGAACTGTTTGCACCATGGGACCCATGAGTTCTTCTGATTATTAATAGATAATTCATTCCCCATTCTAGAATGCAACCCCTTTTGTAATGCATCACCACATTGTCCTATACCCTTGCACATGGGAGATGAACAAGCAATAACTTCTCCATTGAGCCATTGGGTTCTATGACCATATTTTTAGATGAGTATTGATGCCCACTATAAAAACTGTCGAATTTAGAACGTAGTTAATACTTGAAATTAATAATTCTATAAGCTATGTTTCTTATGTAAGCTATACTAGGTTAATATTTACGCGCTAATTGAGAATATTAATTTGTATGGAATAGTTTTTGGAACTTCTTAATTTAGTTTGTAATTTCATGAAACTTGTAAATTTATTAAAACTAAGCCGATGTGACCACACGATATTAGCTAAGTGATCTTGGTCCATCTAGACCCAAATTCACCTTAAGTTTAATTATTCACATCGAAACAAATAAAAAAAGACAAAAAGGGGCTGGAGCCCCTTTCTTTGGCACAATGAGAAGCGAGGGGGCTGATTCCCCACTCTCGCAACCCCTGTGAGCCCGAGAAGAGAAAGAGAGAGATATCGAGTGAGATTGTAGCGACGAGACACAATGGTAGAGAGGAGGGTGGAAGGGCTGCGATAGTGAGTGGAGATCGGTCAGCACCACTGAGAAGGTTTGACGTGCGCATGGGAGAAAAGGTTGAGGGACAGCAAGTTAAACCCTAACTCATCCCCACCACAGTATGGCACCAACACTGCCACCTCTACAGTTGGTGGTTGGCCAGGCTAAGGAAGGGTTGAGGAGGCACGACAGAACAGAACAACAACATTAGGTGAGAGGGGAGAGAAAGAGGGCACTGAATAGTAGCTTAAGCAGATGCAAGGGAGGAGGACAAACAAGGGACCAATGTGGGAGGAAGAAGAGGGGCTCGAACCTAGCCTCAGATTGCCCAATTTGGCCCAAAAATCGGGTCCTATAACTTGAATCAAGGTGGGTGTCTCTTGATTCTTTAATCTACTAATAATTTTGCCATGTTTTACCATTTCGTTTATTGAGTTGATTTGGTTATGGTTGGTTCACTGAGTTGATTGGATTATGGTTCATTGACTATTTTGATTGGATTTTAAATCATTGAATGAGTGGGTTTGATTATGGGGAGGAATCTGAACATGTGAGAATTTGGGGTAATAAGCAGTTTGCATGGTTACTTGGAATGATTGGAGATGAATTGAGCAAATTTTTAGGGGCGCTTATGGATGGTGTCATAAGGAAGGAGCTCGGGTTGTGGAAAAATTAGTGAGGTTATAAAATGTACTCATGTGTATGAGGCTCTATAGATTCTGCTGAATTGAAAGTATTTTATAGTGGTTTGTTACCTATTAATCTCATCACTACTGATAAGACCATTGCATGCATGCTCTGTGATCATAAAATGAATCGAAAGGGGCTAAAAAGGTAGGTGAATATGACGTACTTAGCTGTCTTGATGTACTCTAGGTGAACCCCACTTGCTTATTGATTGCATTCCCTACCTTAGATATTGTAACACCGGTAACAGCGACATCATTTGTGCCATTGAATGATTTAGTTGAATGAGTCAGCTGAATGGTCCAGTGAGTTGAGTTATTGGGATGGGAAACTTGAATTTGGCAAGATAAAACACTAAATATGTAAGCTTTTTTAAATCCTTCTTTTCATACGAGGTCAAAATGAATTTAGAAATGATAGCAAGTGATTAATTTACTAAACCAAATTATTGATTATTTGTCAACGAAATCATTTATGAGTGGGTCACGAGTTAGCAGCCCTAAGACGAGCTTTGAATATTCATTTCTCTATAGAGTGAAGAGCTCTAAACTGGTAATTTGGTTATAGGTTTGTTTTGCCAAATGTGTGCAGTTATTGTTTCATAAACCAATTTATTGAAATAAAGGTCTTGCGACTTACTTGAAAATGGAAAAGTCATCATTGCTTTGTGGTAGGAGTTTTAAAAACTAAAATGAATTGGTTTGATTAATGTGGATAAGATATAAGTGCTTAATGAGTGGTTATATGCTTTTTAAAAGTCGATTGGACCTTATGAAGGCATTTTTAGCTTTCTTGAGAATGGAAATACTATTTTTGCAATTCAATGGGAAATTTGATGTAAAACATGCTTAAAGTGAGCCATATCTGAAATATTTTGGGCTAAGACAATAGTGCTAGTGAGCTCCTAGGGAAAAGTCCCAGAAGTGAGAACCCCAGAGGGCCTTGACGAGAGTAGAACATAAGTTTAGGGATCAAACTTGGTATGCGAGAACCCTAATTCCTAGGAAGTAGACCTAAAATTAGAAACCCTAGAAGATCTTGACGAGGATAAACGCTCACTGATTATGAGAGGCCCTTGATGTTATGAGCCGTAAATTATGAAACTCACTTGAATAGAGCACTAACACGTGAATCCGATGCCTAGAAAATGCTTTCTTACTCGTTATGAGTTGATAACTCTCGTTTGAGAATTATGCTAATGCAATTGTTTGGAAATGTGCATGTATCCTCTAAACAGGCTTTTGTGGAATTACAAATGAGCTCCCCATAGAGGGATTGGTTCTTTTATAAATGCTTAATGTGGTCTAAGTAAAGGTTCTATCCTTTTATGTGCTAAGTCCATTTTTTTACAAAAACATCTCCAGGGTGACACGAACTGAACCCTTTGATGTAAAGTGCTTATGTGACTGAACGACCTACTATTCTTAATGCTTGGATTTTAGCATGAGTCAGCAAGCTATTGTGTCCTTTATATCTATTGTGTGATGCTATGTGAGTGTAATATGTGGTTGTCATTGCTACGTTACAAGAGTCATAAGTTAGACAAGTGGAAGGCTTTTATGCGTGGATTAGAGCAAGGGAAGGGATGTTGTCTTAATTCTGGACGTTATTGAGGTGTTGATGGATATGGGTTACCTTGCATGTTTATTATGTGATATTAAATATCAATGTATGTGTGAATGCTACTTAAAGTTATTAAGTACAACTATTTTGTTTTCTTGGGGCTCAGAACCACTCACTGAGTGCGTGATAGTTCATCCCTACTCTATTCATCTTTTTCCCCAAGTTCTTGAAAAGACATGTACAAGTTGGTTCACATTTATAGTGTCAAAGCTGCCATTTTGCATTGGGAAAAGGTGTTATATGTATATATATGTAATTTCACGATTTGAATGATGTAATGTGATGTATTCATAGAATCTTATGCATATGTAAACTCAGTGCACTGATTCATGTATTGAACATTGATTAGCAGTCACTCTGAATGGTTGTGTGAGCCAACCATCTAAATAGTCAATTGTTTGGCTTGATTAGTGTTAGTTATTTCTGGGAAGCAAACCATAGTGCTCCAAATGTGTGATCCATTAAGCTACATCTTTTTGTTGTCTTATAAGTGTACGGTGTAGCCGTAACTAGCAAATGGCGAGTATGGTTTGTGTCTATAGGGAACTCGCTTTCAATTATTAAAACTAATCCAAACGCTCAATCTAGGCGAAACAATGTGAAAGGTTTGATATTAACTAACGATTTAGAAATTAGAATACTAAAATACCTAGATTAGAATTAACAGCATAATTATGTAGATGGATCAATCATTAGCCCCTAACAAACAAACCCTAACATGCATCAAGAGTGGATGGATCGCCAATTAAGCCCATCTCCTCCCTCTCACAAGGGTGAAAAACTAATTCTAGACCTATAGTTACCTATTTTCATGGGACTAAAAGTCGAAGAATTACAAGGTCTACAATCTCGAATCCCAATTAGAACCCTAATTATTTTCATATTAAAATCCTAATTATTTACTAAGCCATGCTAGGTGAAAAGTTTGTCTTCCAATGCTCCATTAAACCCGAATAACAAAGAATGAATGCCCTTTTGAACACATGGTGTGCATAGTAGAACTCATCAACACAAGCATAGAAAAAGAGATTTGGGGCTAACACATGATTCAACTAAACATAATCAGTGTCAATCCCAACCTAAGTTGGGTGATAAGCCACACATCATCATGGAAATAACCAAATCAACTATAAAAGGAAGAAACATGAATTGCATAAAACCCTACAAGCAATGACAAAAGAAAGATAGATTTAGGGAACAAACTTGAATTAAAGACAAAGGGGAATGCTTGAAAAATCTTGAATCCAATAATTTGATTACAAAATACCTTCTCTAACAATCTCTCTAAAAAGCCCTAGAAAAGTCTTGGGAAAAGTGCTCTCAAAAGCAAGGACGGAATACCCCCAAAAGAATCGAGAAGAGGCATTTGAAGTGCAAACTACCGCGGTGCACGACCGTGCCTCGACGCACGAGAGGCCGTATGGCACAGGCTGGGGTTGCACAGTCGTGCCACCTCTCTGGCCATGTCTTGATGGAGTTTCAGTGTGGCACGGCTGTGCTATTAAGCATGGGTCCTCGTACCAAATCTCTGGGTCTAGCCGACCTCTTCTTTGACTTGCAGCTCGTCTTCTTAACCCTCCTTTCTACCAATATTAGCGGATTTTCTAGTTTTCCTGACAGAAACTCCTGAAAATACGAAACTCCACTATATGAACACAATTGAGACTAAAGGAGGTTAATTTGATCCTTTCTCCTCAAGATCAAACATGAAAACATTGAAAAAAGGATCAACTAGTGGCTAAAATGAGGTCAAAATAGAGGTTTATCAATTCCCCCATGCTTATCTATTGCATCTCCCTAAGAAAGACTAACTCATGAGTGATCATAATAGGGACATGAACCTCTAAATGCGTCCTCCTTAAAGAAGGGATAATAAGCAATTGAGCGAAAAACTATGCATCAAATGCGGCCTAATCAAGGTGTACACACCACCATCTATAAATCACCCTATCTGGATGTAACACACTGAACAACCTAATGACTCACATAGCATGAAAAGGCAATTCCTAATCTGTGTTGAGCAAGCATGACAGGTAGGACCTCACTTTGGAATAAAGTGAGACACTCCTCTAAAAGTGTTTGAAATGTAGGGGTGCACTCAATACTCAAACCAATCATGCAAACTACCATATGCTTGGCAAGGCTTTCTATTCTCCACCACTCATGCAAAATGCAAAGATGTCAATCATGAGGACTTTCAAAAGGATTATAACGGGGCTAAAGTTATTGGGTAAGAAGGGGAATCATTATAGGAAATGTGGAGCTACTAGCAAAGGGACTAGGGAGTGCAACACTTCCACAACAACAGAAATCCAGTTCACACCTCCATTGAGAATGAGATCAAACCCCATAAAAATCATGTTGAAAGGGTTGATTAAACTTATTGAATGAAACACCATGCCACATACTCATTAACAACTTCTCTCTTTTTTTTCTCTTTCTAATTTTCCTTTTAATGTTCTTCTTTTTTATTTTTTTTTCTTTTTCTGTTTTTTTCGAGAAGCAAAAACAAAAGTGTTAGTGACATGGGAAATGCAAACTCTCAACTCATACTCCTTCAAAACAAACAACACAAATGGAAGGCACCCAGATAGATGGAACTAATCTCACAGCATACCTAACTAGATGTAGAAGTGTTGCATCCACTAGACTTTGGCTGAGATATGAGGATTATGCAAAGGCCAAAGATATAGTAAATAAGGTGCAATAACAAACAGCAGAAAGGCTCAATGGGTTAGCAAGGGGAATAACTCACATCAATGGGTGGCTTTTAGGCTCATGTGGTTAAGCAGAACAAAGGGGGCCTCAATCATATTAACATAATGCACATGCCAAATGTGACCTCAAAGAGAAAAATGCCAAGTTCTAAAGGTGAATTCATGGATGAGTCATACAAGAAAGAAAATATGAGACTATATGCAATGAATAGTTATTGCGCTCAAAAATCTCTGGGGTCATTCTACCCAATCAGCGCGACTCACTTAAAAATGCCAGTTATTGAGGTTAATCACATCAAGATACATGAATCTCAAGGATGAGTGGCACACAAGACAAGATAAAGCAACTATAGATGTTGATATCAAACTATTTTGTAAAATTTTACAGCAAGATAAACCGCACCTCAACAAACAATCAATTCAATCAATCAATTAGTACCCCTTGCATAGTCATCATAGGAGGGGTTTTCACAAAATTTTTATTCCAATTTTTTAAATTTTTTTCAAATTTGTTTCAAAAGCAATGAATCTAACTAGGGAAGCAATAAAGCACATAGAGGATAACGAAAAAAAGGGTAGAGATGAGTACCTAAAAGGCTCAAGAATGCATTAGCTCGATCATTTCTCCTCTTGTGATACATAATCTAACCTATATGGTCTAAACTACATGCTCTATTAAATGGAAACAAATGCAGAAACAGCTAAATAAACTACGTGAAGCATTATCTATATGATGCAAATGTAAGAGAACTCGTTCAAATCCTACCCCATCATCCATAAATTCTCCTAATGAGCTACAAGCTTAATCTCCCACACTTGAGACTGTCATTATTCTCAATGAAAGGAAACACAATGGAGCAAGGGAAGAAAGACTCATAGGACAAGAGAGAAATAGGGGGAAGGGGAAAAGAATGACATCTTTTTTTTTCTTTTTTTTTCCCAAAAGCATTAATACTTGATTTACCTCCCAAGAAGTGCTTGTTTAAGGTCCTTAGCTTAGCCCTTACCTCATATTTGCTGATGATGGTAGGATTGGGGGAGGTGGGGTAGCTAAAGCAGTGAATGGCAATGTAGTCAATACCTCCCAAGAATGCGCAGGGGTGCTTCCCAGGCTAGCTGGGATGACCACAGAAAAATTAGAAAAGCCTATAGACCTCATATAGGGTCCTCTATTTCCATCGAACATCTTGATCTCAGTAGCCGTATTAGGAGAGATGGTAGGCATAGGGGCCATAGAAGGTAGGAGGTTAGAAGGCACTGAAGATGCTGTGGGTGGAGGGAAGCAAAGGTCCGCCCTCTCTCCCCAAAACTGAAAAGATATGGTGCCAGCTTGCACATCGATTACCGCCCCAGCAGTAGCTAGAAACAATCTTTTTAAAAAGATAGGCATCTGGGGGCTCTCTTTCATGTCCATGATAATGAAATCGTATGAGATGATGAGCTCACCCACCTACACCAAAACGTCCTCCAAAATACGAACAGGTCGCTTGATGGTGCAATATGCTAACTGTATGAGCGTGGTGGTAGGGTTCAAGTCTAGTAATTCGAGCTTCTTGCAAAGAGAGGGAGGCATTAAACTTACACTAGCCCTAAAATCACAAAGTGCTCTCTTAATCTGCACATCCCCTATGTAGCAAGGGATGGAGAAGCTACTAAGATCCTGCAGTTTCGATAGCGACTGACTCTATGGAACTGAGCTATACACCTCTCCAATGGGAACCGCCGAAGCTCCCCCATACTCTCCTTTCCCAGAAAGAAGTTCTCTCATAAATTTCAGATAGGCTGGTGCTAGTTTGAGAGCCTTCAAGAAAGTTGTATTGACATAAACCTCCCTTAGAATATTCAAGAATCGCACGAATATGGGCTCAAGCTGAGAGAGCTTAGCCTAGACCACCCTCTAGGGGAAAGGTACAGGTGGCTAGTAGGGGTGAACTGAGGGTGAATGACTAACCTTCCATGAGAGCTCAAGCTCTTCTCTTTCTTCTGCTCATCAGTTCCTGCAGAATTAGGAACTAAAACTATGTCCTGGAGTACCATGATAGGACTCTCCTCTAACCTCTTGCCCACTACAGAAAGGGCATTGGTGCGGCCTCTAGGGTTGGTCTCAGGCTGGCTTGGTAGTTACCTCTAAGGCCTGGATAGACTACTGACTTAATAAGCAATTTGTGCAATTTGAGTGTCCATCACCCTCTAATGAGCAGCCATAGTGTTGAACTTAGAGGTCAGCTGATTGATGGACTCACTGAGGGTTTCATTAGTGTTAGTTCCAGTCTAAATGAAATGCTCTATAAGATTCCCCAAATTAGACTTTGGCTATTAGGGAAGTGGAGGGTGTGGGTTGTAGGGAGCTCTATACTGGAACCTAAGTAGTGCATAGCATTCTGAGGTTGAGGGTTGGGGCTCCTATGAGAGGGGTTGGAGTAGCTCTTCCACCTCGAACTATCAGCATTGGTGTATGGATTGCTCTGTGGTAGGGGGTTAAAGTTGTGCACGGTGTTGACGTGCTCAATGGTAGAAAGACCATTGTAGCACTCAACAGATGTGTGCCTCTATACACTACAGGTCGCGTAGACAACGTAGACTCCAACTGACAATCTTGAAGAGCCTCTTGGAGCAGGAGAAGTATCCACTCTATCGAGCCTCTGTGTGAGTGCATCCACCCTGCTGGCTAGGAGTGTCACGTCATCTACATTGTACTTGCCATCACTCCTCCCCGGGGTGGCTCTCTTGCTCGACCAGTGATGATTGTTGGAAGCCATCTCTTCTAACAAGGCCTTAGCTGCATCGATGGACTTCCCCATGAGAGCTCCTTCTACAGCGACATCTATTAAGATATTCACTAACTGCTCTAGCCCATTATAGAATGTCTCGACTAGAAGCAGTCAGGAACACCATGAAGAGGGTACTGCTGTTGAAGGTCCATGAACCTCCCCTAAGCCTCGTACAAGGACTCCCCATCTCTATGAGTAAGGAGATAATGTTAGTCCTCAGCTTTGCAGTTTTTCCAAGTGGGAAGTCTTTGCTGAGGAATGCCTTTGAAAGAACCTCCCAAGTAGTGAATGAATTGGGCTCCTTATTCTATAGCCAGTCACTAGCTTTATCCTTCAGTGAGAAGGGGAAGAGCTACAATCGAATACCATCGGTGGACACCTTATTAAGCTTCATAGTGTCACATTTTACAAGGAACTTACAAAGATGCGCATTAGGGTTCTGAGCGCGGGGTTGAGCTCGAAGTTGTTAGCTTCAACTATCAGGTTCACAATGGATGATGTGATACCCGATGCTTGCGGCAGGGCGTAATCTTGCAACACCCAATTTTCTTGCCTTGCCATCACTAATTCTACCCTCTTACTTCTTGTTGCTTCTCCGACTCACCGGCGTGCAGCTGCTTCGATCTCAGGATTATATGGGACAAGGTTCTAATTCCCTTGGCTCCTCTTGTCATGCAAAACAAACACTACCCAAGCGTAAATAGTGTCTAGCAAGAGTAAAGAAGAACTAAAAGCTATAAAACAAAAATAAAAACCTAGTCTAGAGTATCATAATCGGTTTTGATATTGAGGCAAACAAGCTCCCTGGCAACAGCCCCAAAAACTTATTGTCTTAAAATGTATCGCAAGCGCATGGTGTAGCTATAGCTAGCAAACGACGAGTATACGTCATGTCCATAGGGAACTCGTTTTCAGTTACCAAAACTAATCCAAACACTCAATCTAGGTGCAACAATCTCAAAGGTTTGATATTAATTGATGATTCGAAAATTAGAATATTAAAACACCTAGGTTGGAATTAACAGCACAATTATGTAGATGGATCAATCATTAGCCCCCAACAAACAAACCCTAACATGCATCAAGAGTGGATAAATCGCCAATTAAGCCCATCTCCTCCCTCTCTTAAGGTTAAAGACTAATTCTAGAACCATAGTTACCTATTTTTATGGGGCTAAAAGTCGAAGAATTACAAGGTCTACAATCTCGAATCCCAATTAGAACCCTAATTATTTTCATATTAAAATCCTAATTGTCTACTAAGTCATACTAGGTGAAAGGTTCGTCTCCCAACGTTTACGTAAACCCGAATAACAAAGAATGAATGCCCTTTAGAGCAATTCATTGAGCGCATGGTGCGTATAGTAGAACTCATCAACACAAGCATGGAAAAAGAGATTTGGGGCTAACATATGATTCAACTAAACATAATCGGCGTGAATCCCAACCTAAGTTGGGAGATTAGCTAAATGACCAAATCATTTATAAAAGGAAGAAACATGAATTGCATAAAACCCTAGAAGAATGACAAAGGAAAGAGAGATTCATGGAACAAACTTGAATTAAAGTCAAAGGAGAATTCTTAAACAATCTTGAATCCAATTATTTGATTGCAAAATACCCTCTCTAACAAGCTCTCTAAAAACCCCTAGAAAAGTCTTAGGAAAAGTGCTTTTAAAAGGAAGGATGGAATACCCCCAAAAAAAATTAATAAGAGGCATTTAAAATGCGAACTGCTGTGGTAGACAGCCGTGCCTCGACGCACGGTAGGCCGTGCGCCACAGACTAGACCGTGCCACCCTGTATGGTGTGACTGTGCCACCTTTGGCCACCTCTTAGTAGAGTTTCAGTGCGGCACGGCTATGCCGGTAAGCATGAGGTCCCCATGTCGAATCTCTGGGTCTAACCGACCTCTTCTTTAACTTGCGGCTCGTCTTCTAGGTCCTCCTTTCTACCAATATTAGCGGATTTTCTCATTTTCCTGACAAAAACTCCTGAAAATACAGAACACCACTATATGAACACAATTTAGACCAAAGGAGGCTAATTTGACCCTTTCTTCTCAAGATCATGCGTGAAAACAATGAAAAAAAAGAATCAACTAGGGGCTAAAATGAGATCAAAATAGAGGTTTATCACTTTTAGTCTTATTTTTATTACATTTGATAGTTTGTATACTATGGGTGTGTGGCCCATAGAGGTTTGGTCTCCATCATCTAGTCATCGAGTCGTCGAACATATTCTTTATGTTTTATCAGTACAGGTACCTAATGTAAGCCTTCAAACCGGAGTTATGGCTGGTTTTCAAATGGAACATTATCTGTTTCGCTCCAAATGTTTAAAATCATTAACGTCCCTAACCCTAGGGGATAGGGGTGTAATAGATGGTATCAGAATAAGGTCTTGTGACCACATGCCGCAATTTGAGTCTTGCATTTCATATAGTGGTCTAGGCACATCTCGAGTAATGATGTGCTATAAAGTGCACCTTTGGGTGCAACGTGTTCCTTATGTGTTAATTAATTTGACTAACTGATTGTTGTATGATTAGAATGCACTGATGAAATAAAAAGTGAGTTGTGCATTAGAATATGACCTAAATGACTTATGCCTTCATGAGTAAGCTAAGTGTTAACTCGATTAGTAATTGTTTTGTGCATGTGCCTTTGATGATTTAATTGAAATTTCAACGTACACTTGGTTTGAACTCAGACAATTAGAAATGTCTTAACTCCAAGCTCGTTCTTTGCTCCTAAACATTATTTGATCTTCGGGCCCTATAATGGAGTGAGCTAACGTGCTCAAATGTTGGTAGAGAGAAAACTAGAAGCAGTTAAATCATCTCCCATCTAAAAAGCTTGAGACTTTAGAAAGTTTATAGACATTTCTAATTATTAAGCTAGGTGTTACTGTTGCATCTGAAGTCCTACAATCGCTCTGTGTTAATGCTTGAGTATAGTTATATGAGCATGTGTTGCTATGTGTAACCAGATGTTTTCTGGTGTCTATATGCCAAGATATATATATTGCTGGATGTGTTAATGAACTACTAGCAAGTGGTAAGGATTGCTTTTCATAGCTGAAAGTTCTATTAGATGGTACCTCTTTTATGTAAATTCTCAATTGTTTAAGGAAAATAGGTGAAACTTCTATATGCATGCATACAAATTTGGAAGATAAATAGAGTCTTGTTGATTGTTGCATAAGTGTTATTCAGAGCATTTCATAAGCTTTCTATTGTTGCCAATATGTGGTCATGATCTAGGCTTGTTTATATGAAATATATTTCTTGCTTCCCAGGATGCAAGCACCCTTACTCAATAGTCAACCAGGTATTATGCTTACTATCATATGGGATGTTATTATTATTGTGTGATTGGTAGCGTCCTGGTTATAGCAAACCCTAACACACCTAAGAGGGAAATAAAAGGAAGAACCTGACAAACTTTGGAATTGCACACCACATGTGTCACCTCCTTGGGTAGTGATCCATACTTTTCCATTACTTTCTTGAGTATTACACCAAGTACAGAAGTTAGAATTCCCTCTAAGAGATTGAATCTTCCCTTCTATATTATGAGCTCCTAAGACTCCTAAGATCACTATATGAGGCATATGTACCATGTATGTAACACCCCCAACCCCTAGGCTTAGGAGTATTACCGGTTTCTTACTTCGTACTTAAATTCTGGGACAAAACAGATAGAGTTTCATATGAAAACTGACCATTTCCCAGGCTAAAAGTCTTATTATAAATCCCTGCATTGAAAAGAAGTATATGGACCTCTCAAATAAGCTCAACGGCTAAAGAGTCACAACGCTACGAGCCATTCGCTCGAAGTATACCAAACAATATAGTTCAATAATAAAGAAGTAAATAAAAGATACAACTTGATGGATCGCACATCCGGAGTACTGGGATTTACATCCCAAAATGTAACTAACTTTAGCTAAATGAACATCTGGCTAACAAGATGGTTAGCTCACATGGCCATATAGAGCGGCTTCTAGACAATGCACTACATTAAATAGAGGACCTTGTGGCATACATTTACAACTCTAAGGATACATTACATTACATTATTAAACACATAATCCTTTTCCATATCTACACATATGACACCTTTTTAAGCAAGGGTGGACTCCAACTCAGTATAAGTGAATCGACTTCTACCTATCATAATAAAAATCTGGTGAAAAGGGAAAATAGTAATGGGATGAGCAACCACATGCTCAGGGAGTATTCCCCGACTCTTTAAAATCAAAATAATTATAGGCAATAATACCAATAATAGTCACATATCATGTATTTATACATTGCTATCATATTAGGCAATTGTAGTCCCCAATGAAAGATTACCACCCATAAACTTCATACTAGCCACTCAAACTCATTTCTCGGCCCTTAATGACCAAACTTACCTACTAACAAGCATTTAGGCACATAAACACGTAAGCAACAAGGATTGAGTAAGATGCTTTCAAACACACTTTTGAAAACGCAGTGACTCATGATATGTTCCAAGAATAGTTTTTAAATCAC
This sequence comes from Carnegiea gigantea, assembly GCA_029747015.1. Taxonomy (NCBI): domain Eukaryota; kingdom Viridiplantae; phylum Streptophyta; class Magnoliopsida; order Caryophyllales; family Cactaceae; genus Carnegiea; species Carnegiea gigantea. The sequence continues at coordinate 22,957 of JAKOGI010000634.1, forward strand.
GCTAACTTCTTCAAGGCTTATAATTCTTTCTAAAAGTTTCTAAAATACTCATATTGATAAGAAAGACTTGGTAAGAAACTTTCTTTCATAGGATATGCACATTTGAAAGCTTAAATGTTTGATGCATTATTAGAATATAACCATACTTCATTTGAAATTTCATTTAAACTATGCTTGGAATCTCATTCATAAAATATGCAAGGAAGCTTTCTTTCTTTTTCTTAAAAACACTCTACTTAGCCTCTTAAGGCTCATATTCTTTGAAAAGAAATCTCTTTCATATTGGTTCTACAATGGCCCTTATAAACTTTTTGAATCTTATTCGAACTGGCTTCTTAATAGCCCTTAAAATCTTTTTTTTAGAAATACTTAAAATGGCGAAATGCCAACTGCTTTTCTTAATTATTAGAAAAATACTCTTAGCATATGATCATCATAATGTGCTGGCTAGGGGAGATCTACACTCGTCTAAGTGAGATCATCACTCACAACTCACGTTATCCCCGGGGTATACGTAACATAACATTAGGCCAAAACGCGTCTCAGCAGAGTAACTCTAACTTCGATATTGTCCTCTGCGGCGGCAACAACTCATGCCTTATCTTGCATCCAGTCCCCCCTCAAGGTTTTATTACACGTCACTCATCATCGAGCATTACCTTTGGGAAACACCTTACACCTTATCCTGCGTCCAGTTTCCAACATTACCTTTAGGGGAACAGCACATGCCTTATCTTGCGTCCAGTTCCTAATATTACCTTTGGGGGAAACAGCTCACGCCCCATCTTACGTCCAGTTCCCACCCTCAAGGTCAGGACAATTGCCTAGCACTATCTTAACTTTTAAAATCATATTAAATCCTCTTATCATCATAATAAATTTGCTAATTCATAAATCGAAACTCATTTCAAACTTAAAGTAATTGGCTAGCATATAACTCAAATCCAGTTTCGTAATAAACTCCTTTAGTTGCCCATTTTTAGTTCATTTAAAATCCTTTTTAAACTCAAGAAGGAGACACAAACAAGCTAAAGCCTCAAAACATTTTGAACTCGCTACTAGTTTGCTTTTTAACTTCCTAAACCTATCGACTATTTAGTTGAGTCACTTACTAAGTAGTTCGACGATTTAGGACTTTTTTATGCTTCAAACATTTTAACAAACTAATAGGCAGCTGGTAAATGCTCAAAACATTCGTAATTATGAAAACAACCCTTTAACGATTCTTTTTAAAGATGTCTATGTTCAAAATCAATCACATAGCATCATTTAACATTTTCAAGGGGAGGGAGGGGTCACACATAACACATTCATAACGCTTCATAACTTAACTTGCCAGAATCTGTCCAATAAGCCATACATGGCCTTGCAATCCACACGATTGCGGTAAATCACAACCCAGGCTCCCTTGTCACATAACACCAACCACAAAAACCTCGAATCGCTCATTAGTTTCACCTTAAGCCATCCAACTACCAAGCTTGGTTCAATATCACAATAGTTTCAATCGATTAATTCATAAAACCAATGTCCACAAGTATTGCTTCATATCAACCACCAACAAAAATTAAACATATTAAACTGATTAAGCAGTGACATTCAAACACGATTCCGGGTTGCTCCACAATTCTTCGAATCACTCAGTTAGTAAAATCGAGCGTTAATCATATGCATGAACTCTATAATAGTTTCAACACCAATTTTCATTTCAATTCAACTCTAAGCCTTCTAATTACTGATACAATATCAGAATCTAAACATATACTACCTAAAATGGTTAAATTTGTTTGAAAATAATAGTAATTTAGGAGTAAAGAAATTCCCACCTTGATTCCAAGGCTGCTGGCTCGACTTTAGGTGCTCGAAAAACTCCAATTCCCGACCCCTGCTCACTGGCTGGACAAGCAGACCCGAACCTTGCCTAACCCACACAACTCGAACCCTTAATTTTGACCCAAACTTCACCCGCTAACTTGAGGTTGAATTGAGTGCTTAAAGCTATGAATTTTACTCCCAATTTATAGAAGATTGAAGCAATTAAGAGCTAAATTGCATGGCCACACTTGGGCACGCGTTCATGCTCCGATTCGCCGCCTAGACCCACCGAAAATGTGGTGAATTTGTTCCAATTTTTCCCCGATTCATGCCAAATGTTTGCTAGCTTGTGGGGAAGGTCGAATGGGTAGATTTTACAGGGTGGGTATGGCGAATATTTTCTGGAATTTGGAGCTTAAAGGTCGCGTGTATGGTGGAAAGAGCTAAGGAAGAAGGCGATGCAGAGAGGAGAGAGAGAGAGAGAGATGTCAGGGGGGTCACGAAATGGAGGAAAGGAAAGGGGCCAGGTGCATTTTGCCAAATTGCCCCTCCTTTCTTCTTCTTTTTTTTTTTTTGGTTCCAAGCTGTTTAATAATTGGTATCGCTAGTGTAATTCGTATCCCGAACTCTAAACCCAAACCAATCATATAACATTTCATCGATTATTCGTTCCCAAATATATCTAGGTTCGATTTAATAAACATCAAACTACTTCTAAGGTTAACAACCTGATCCTAATCGGGTTCCTATTTGATTTAGTACTCGTTAATAACTATTATTAATGCTTACTAAAAATCATCGAAAGAGTTTCAAAACTAATAATAATAATATTAATAGTGACATCTTTTTAATAAAGTTATCATTCATGTAAGCACATCGGTAACAGTTTAACTCATATGGTTAATAAAATATGATTTTGTAACGTAAAAAGGCATACAATTAGCTTAATGTAAAAATAAGGAACGTAGGCGTTGCAGTGTAGAACCTTGACGTATGTTCGTAAGGCCACTATTGCCACTTTCCTTAGTCCTAAACCATTATTAGCTGATCAATGGCTAGCTTCTAATGATTTTGGACAAGCCTTAAGGCATACCTTTGATAGTAAGTTGTAATTGAGGGTTGCAATCATGTATAGTAGTCTAGATGGCCTTCCGTGGGATGCTACTATGATCATGTGTGTTTTAAAGCATAGCCATGGCATTGTGTACAATGTAAAGGTTGTGGAAGCTTATGTAGTTACTTAGAATTGTTAAGCACAGTCATTTATGTGTTTTATGAATGAATAGTATAATAAATATACTTCTTGGTGTTTTCTTGGCTTGAGTTGGTTAGGCATGTGGCTGAATTAGCTAAACAATTTAATTTATATATCTTGTTACACGGTATGACCTCTGAGTCATTATTTGCACTCCATGAAATCTTTTATCTCATGTTATAAATCAAATAAATGTATGCACACATATTTAATGCATGATGCAGCGATCATAGAAGTTGTATTTGCATATTCTTACCCTTGCGTTCTATGCTTGATCGGATGGCATAAGTGTATCCATACTTATAGTTGAATTCTTAACTCAAAGGCTTATAATGAGTGTGTAAAGTAATCTTTAGTATAACCAACTGAATGCCCTGGCATGATCTAAATAAGTTTTCTTGTACTATGTTTTGAGCTATAAATGTCATGTGCTCCATGGCAGTTCTCATAGCAAAATTGCATAGTTATGCTACGTTAGCCATTATGCTTGCTACCCTTGCTATTTTACTATATCGTGGTTATTGTATGTGGCGCTACCTCCATTCTGAATGCCAAGATATTGGATTATCATGCTACCATTTTGCATATTGCCATTGTTATGCTTTGAACCTAATATCAACATTTATATGTCTATGAGTATAACTATTTATTTGTATGTAGCTATGACTTAGAGATCACAAGTTTTAAATAGGGACCCTAGGGTAGGTCTTTCCACTAGTAAATCTATCATAATTACCTCATCCACTTGTCTTTTTAACTATGCCTTCAGGCTGGAAATCTTCCACTTTGCTAAATACAATTACCAAGGTATTAACCTAGGAGCTCTGAATAAATGCCCAGTGGACCTCCTTCCCAATGAAAACTATGAGTCTTTTGGTGGCAATGCCCATGCAAAACCACCTTATCTTGATAGTTGAACTCCCATGGAATGACGGTTAAGTTATATAAAGGCATTGCTAGGTATGCGAATTGTGTGCTAAACCTATCCCAACCAAGACACCAATTTCCTTACCTCTTTTAAGAAACTTATGTAAAGGCCTTTACTGGACTCTTATTGCCGATCAATCCACATTTTTGTCATATAACTCTTCCTAGATTGCTTCCTCATGTGTCAATTGGTAGTTGCATATACCATCATCTTATAAGTTGCTTGTTATATATATGTTAGATTGGTTCATGTTAATAATGATTATTGGGCTTAGGGACACTGGGTTGCTCATTCTATGTGATGTCACTGTACCAATGTGATGCTACACAATGTCATGCAATGCCTTTATTACTTTGTTGTGTTCTAGAAGCTTCCAGGATAACTGAGTGACTCTAAAGTGATTTGATTTCACCTGTCAGAATGAGTTTGAATCAATTGACTGCCTGTATACGACCTTAATTTGTTGGTTTGAGTTACCACCCTTGAAAAGCCTTTAGATGCCAACTTATAGTGTTTAGATAAAAGATTGAAGGTTTGTGCTCATTTTTAAAATAAGTTTCGATATGGTTATCTATGCCAACTCATTTTCCCGTCTTCTACGCGATTTGGCCTCAGGGCCTGAGTAGAGTGACTAGATGCTTAGATGCTTAAAGAAGATTAGTGAGGAGGAGACTGGATAATGTAAATTTTTTTCCTGATTGGATAGTTATATTTCATTGTAAAGTGAAATTTTGAATTTTCTTATCAATATTGTCTAGTTTGTGTCATGTGTATGTGAACCTTATGTTTTACTGAACTGTGAACTTCGGAATTTCGTGGACGAAATTCTTTTAAGGTGGGCATAGTGTAATAACAAAAGAATTTAGAATGTAGTCAATTACTAAAATTAATAATTCTATTAACTATGTTTATTATATATGCTACATTAGGCTAATATTTATGTGTTAATTGAAAATATTAATTTCTGTGGAATAGTGTTTGGAACTTCTCAATTTAGTTCGTAATTTCGTGAAATTCACATATTTATTAAAAGTAAGTTGAGGTCATCACATGATATTAGCTAAGTGACCTTGGTCCATCTAGATCCAAATTCCACTTAAGTTTAATTGGTCACACCCAAAGAATAACAAAAAAAAAACAAACAAAAAAGGGGTTGGAGCCCCTTTCCTCGACGCAATTAGAGGCAAGGGGCGTTGATTCCCTAATCTCGCGACCCACATGAGCCGGAGAAAAGAGAGAGATATATATATCGAGTAACATTGCAGTGGTGGAGCGGAGTGGCAGAGAGGAGGCCGGAAGGGCTATGGTCGCTCACGAGTGGAGACTGGTCGTCACCGGCAAGAAGGAGTGACGTGCGCATGGAGAAGAAGGGTTGAGGGACAACGGCCAAACCCTAACCCGTCGCCACCATAGCATGACACCAACACTGCCTCCTCTATGGTTGGTGGTTGGCCAGGCCTAGAAAGGGCCGAGGAGGCACGATGGAACAGAACAGCAACATTAGGTGTGAGGCGAAAGAAAGAGGGCACTCTATAGAAGCAGAAGTAGATGCGAGGGAGGAGGATGAACAAGGTAGCAGTGTGGGAGGAAGAAAAGGACTCGAACGAAGCCTCAGCTTTCCTAATTTAGCCAAAAAACCGGGTCCTATAGCGTAAATCGAGGTGGATGATTCTTAACTCCTTAATCTACTAATAATTTTGCAAGGTTTTATCATTTCGCTTATTGAGTCAGTTCAGTTACGGTTGGTTCAATGAGTTGATTCGATTATGGCTCACTGACTATGTTGATTTGATTTTGAATCGTTGAATGACTTGGTTCGGTTACAGGGAGGAATCTGAATATGTGAGAATCGAGGGTAATGAACAGTTTGCATAGTTAGTTGTGATTTGGAGATGAAATGATTTGATTTTCAAGGACTCTTGTGGACACTGTCATAAGAAGGGAGCTCAGATAGTGGAAAAATTAGTGAGGTTGTGAAATCTACTCATGTACATGAAACTGTATAGATTCTATTGAACGGATAATATTTTATGGTGGTTTGTTGGCTATTAATCTCATCACTACTGTTAAGACAATTGCATGTATGCTCTGTGATCTTAAAATGAATTAAAAGGCGCTAAAAAGTTGGTTGAATATAGCATACTCAATTGTCCCGACATACTCCAGGCAAAACCCACTTGCTTGTTGATTGCATTCCTTATCTCAGATGTTGTAACACCTGTAACAGGGATATCATTTGGGCTGCTAAACTATTCAGCTGAATGGTCCAGCAAGTTGAGTCATTGGAACGGAAACTTAATTTGGCAAGATAATACACCAAAGATGTAAACTTGTTTTAAATTCCTCTTTTTACACCAGGTTGAAACAAATTTAGAAACGGCAGTAAATAATCAATTTACCAAACCCAATTGCTGGTGATTTGTTAACCGAATCATTTATGAGTGGGGTCACCAGTTAGTAGCGCTAAAATGAGCTTTGAATATTTTCTTTCTTTACAGAGTGAATTACTCTAAGCCGATAATGCGGTTGTTGGTTTTTTTACCAAATGTGTGTGGCTATTATTTCATAAATTGATTTGTTGAAATAGAGGCCATCTGACTTACCTAAAAAATGGAAAAATCGTTACTGCCCTACGGTAGGAGTTTTAAAAACTAACATGAATTTGTTTGATTAAAGTGACTAAGATATAAGTGCTTAATGAGTGGTTATATGTTTTGTAAAAGTTGACTTGACATTATGAAGGCACTTTAGACTTCTTGAAAACAAAAATAGCATTTTTGTGATTTAATGGGAAATTTGATGCAAAGCTTGTTTAACGTGAGATGCATCTAAAATGTTTTGAGCTAAAAGGATAGTGCTAGTGAGCTCCTAGGGTGTAGACCTAGAAGTGGAAACCTTAAAGGATCCTGATGAGGGTAGAACACAAGTTTGTGGATCGTACCCAGGTCAGCCAAAACCCTAATTCTTATGGTGTAGACTCAGAAGTGAGACCACTAGAAGATCCTGACAAGGATAAACGCTCACTAATTATAAGAGGCCTTTGAGATATTATGAGCCGTGAGTTATGAAACTCACTTGATTAGAGTACTAACATGTGAATCCAATGCTCAGAAAATGCTTTCTTAGTCATTATGAGTTGATAACTCCTCGTTTGAGGATTATGCTGGCGCAATTGTTTAGAAATGTGCATGTATCCTCTAAAAAGGCTTTTATGGAATTGCAAATAACCTACGTATAAAGGGAGTGGCTCTATTATAAATGCTTGATGTGGTCTAAGCAGAGGTTCTAGCCTTTTATATGTTAATTTCATTTTTTTTTTTTAACAAAAAGATATCCAATGGGTGATAGGAACTGAACTCTTTGATGTTCAGTGTTTATGTGTGATCGAGCAACCTACTGTTCTGAATGCCTGGATTTTAGCATGAGACAGCATGCTATTGTGTCCTGTATACCTATTGCATGATGATAAGTGAGTGCAATACCTAGAAGTCATTGCTAAGACAAGTGGAAGACTTTTGTCCGCGAATTAGAGCAAGAGAAGGGATACCGTCTGAATGTTGGAGCTCATTGAGGTGTTGATGGATATGGGTGACCTTGCATGTCTATCATGTGATGTTAAATATCAATGTGTGCATGGATTCTACTTAAAATTATTGCGTGCCATTGTTTTGCTTTCTTGGGGTTGAGAATCTCTCCCTGAGTGTTTGGTAGCTCATCTCTTCTCTATTTCCCTTTTCCCCAGGTTCTTGAGAAGGCAGGTAAATGTCGGTTCGTATTTATCGAGTAGAAACCTCCCCTCTGCATTGGGAAAATGTGTTATATGTACATATACGTAATTTCACAATTTGAATGATGTAATGCAATGTATTTGTAGAATCTTATGCATATGCAAACCCAATGAATTGATTCATGTATTAAATACTGATTAGCAGTTGCTCTAAATGGTTGTGTGAGCCAACTATCCAGATAGTCAGTTGTTTGGTTTGATTGGTGTTATTTTTGGAATATAGACCATAGTATTCTAGATGTGTGATCCATTAAGCTGTATCTCTTATTCTTATTTTTATAAAATTTTATAGTTTGTATACTCCGAGCATGTGGCTCGTAGAGTTTTGGTCTTCGACTTGTAGACATTGTGTTGTGGAACATATTCTTTATGTTTTATTGTTACAAGTACCTAACATAAGACTTTAAGCTTGAGTTATGACCAATTTTCAAACTGAACTCTCTCTGTTTTGCTCAAAAATTTTAAAATCATTAATGTCCCTAACTCTAGGGGATAGGGATGTTACACTGAGGGACTGTGGTCTAGTTAACACAAACTAACCCAATTTAGCCACAATAGCATGATTAATATCCTTGAATTTCTTAAAACCTAGCCCACCAAGATGTTTCGATTTGCAAAGACTATCCTATGTAGTGAGTGCAAGATAACGGGTTTTGCCTTACCCAACCCCTCACCAGAACTTATGTGCCATGGAGTCTAATTTACCACATACCTATATGGCCACTAGGTTGGCGCTCATAGTGAAATCAGAATGGAATAAAAAACGAACTTAATTATTAGCATCGCACGACCAGCTCATGACAAAGTCTTTAAGTGCCACATAATCTGTCTCCTACCTTCCTAGCCACGCCCTCAAAGGACTTAACACCTTTTCCCTTCAAAATGAGTTCGTGGCCCAAATAATCTAATGTATCAGGAGCCTACTAGTACCTAGAATGTCACCCGGGACTTCAACTCTTTCTAAAGCATTATGAGAACTGAAGATCAACGTTTTACCATTATTCATTTTTTGCTCAAACCAAGCTTCACAAGTAGCATCAGCTTTACAAAATAAAGTCATCCGTGAACAGTGAATGAGAGATTGGGGGGCACCCATGTTGCTCCGGCATCCCATGGATCTTGCCTTCAGTTTCTGACATGTCCGCAAGCGCACGGGTGTTATAGTATAGATTAAAAGATCATCCCTAGGGACCACAGTAATGTATCGAGCTAATGTCTAATTGAAATTGCAAAGCAATGAATCTTTTCAATGAGTCGATTTAAAGAACTAATTATCTAATTGGAAATCAATTAAAGTAAAGCATCTAGGAATTTGATTCGCCAAGTAAAGAGTTGGATCATAGAATTAAGCATGCACTTGGCATGAATTGAACGATTGAAGGAATTGCAATCTGGTTAAATTTGATCCTTTCTTTCGAAATAAATTTAATTACCTAAACAAATTCGACTAACACTCTCTTAACTGTCTTTGATTAGTCTAGGTTGAAGATTCATGAATGCTAAGTCTCCTCTTAACAAGCAAGTCTCTCTCAAGTTTCACTAAATCTAGTTCTATCAAGGCGACCTAGTAGTAAGTTTCACCTCTTGGTACTTTACTTAACTACCTAACACAAGCAAGCAAAATTGGCCAAATTTTACTCAAAACATTCAATCTCAAGATAGAAGTAAATCATTCCAATCATGAAACAAGCACATGATTGGAAACATGAAGGATCCAACTATAATACTACGGCTAACAAATTCCTAGATTGAATAAAACTACTCACTCATATTTCTAGTTCAACTAAAACAAGAGTCCAAAAATAAGTTCAAAGGAAGAAAGGAAAACGTTACACCAGTGGCAGCCCTTAAATTGCGCAACAATCTTCAAGCCTCTAAGAACAAAGCTTCCCCCTTTAAATCTCAAAAACTAAACTAACTAAACTAAACTAAACTTTAACTAAAAGAGAGATGTGAGAATAGTAGTGAGATGATTTTGGTGGCTCTACTCTCTTTCATAAGCCTTGGAACACGCCCTTTTAATCAGGAAATGAAGCATCCTCAGTCGCACAATGAAGGAAGATGAAGAGGCTAGTAGTTACAGGCTTACTACGGTCCGTGGGGAGACACCACAGTCTGACTGTGGTTCTAGCTGGTCCTGAATTCTTCTGCTCTTCTCTTTCTCCATGACATAGGGCATGGGGTAGCTCCATGGTGGGTCAATGTGCACTCAAATGGGGGTCAATTGCTGGGTTAAATAGTCTAAAATCCTGTAAACATCATCAAAGACCCAATGTTGATTATATTTAGTTTTGATGATAACAAATCCAAGAGTAACATATTTGTCTAAGTAATGTTGTTCCAAACAAGCTCTCCAAACAGGGCCTAATACACCGTTGTTCCTACACCGCTGTTTGTGATATTTTATTAACCTGGTGGCTAAATGTTGAGAACAAGTCTTAGGAACAGGTTCCGAGCTTCAGTGACACAAGATCAGCAAACAACACATATGGTTTAAGTCTTGAGGAACATTCAGCTACACAAGATCACCCAAGGAATCAAGGTGACCAAGGTGTTTTGGAGCAGCATATTCACTCTTGACAAGACAACTAATTCTTACAAGGAGTCTTGGTTAATTTAGTTTTTATCTTTTAGACTCTTGTTAATATGCCAATCTTGAAAGTATCATTTTTAGCACTTCTTGAAAACGGTTTTCGAAAAGTTGCTTTGGGACACCATTTCCAAACAACCCTGCAAACAGGGTGCCTAGGGTGTTCTCAAAAACTACAGCAGCTACATCAGTCTTATCTGGAAATTTGCTTCGGTTGGCTGCCAGATCTAAAAAGATTTGTTTTGAATTTGAAAAAAAAAAATTGCAAAACCGTTTTTGCTAAAGATTTCTCTTGAAAGATTCTTATCCCTTATTTTTAGGTCTTGATTGAATTTGGGATAAATCAAGATTTTATCCTTTTCAAGCTAGATTACTCGGCCAAGATATTTTAAGAAAATCTTCTCTCCTCTCTTAGTCGTTGGAAATCTTTGGTGAATCTTCTAAGCGACTAAAAATAGAGGATTTTCCCTATCTTTTGAAAAGAATAGCCGTTGGGTTGTGCGTTTAAATATTGAAATTCTCTCTCCCATTTGACAATCCGATTTTTACAAAGAAGTAAGAGATTCTTAGAGCTGAATTTCAAAGAGAAAAACTGTGAGAAGATTGTGCTTAACTGAGCTTTCAATTTCTTGGCATAATAGGACTTCATTGTACCTTACATCTGCTTAAGTCAGAAGCACCCCAGTAAGGTGTTTTGTACCCCTGTTCTCAGAACAGAAAGTGAGTGAGTGTGTCCTCAGTCGTGTGGACTTTGGACGTGTCCTATCTGATGAGATTGGACGTGGTGTAACCTGTCTTAGGGAAGAAGGTTACGTGGGTTACAAGTTGTAACAAGGAGTGTTGCTTTTGTAACGTTTTCAGCCCATTAGTGAAGTGGTTAAATCCTACACGAGGTAGGTCGTGGTTTTTTACACCTCAGTTGGGCTAGAGGTGTTTTCCATGTAAAAATGATGTGTGCTTTATTTTCGCATTTATTACTTTGAATTTCGCTACTGAATCAATTAAGAACAACCGCTACAAACAAGGCGTAAGGTTGTTTGTGATTTACAAACAATCTTTGCAATCAAGTGCTACGGTTGTTTGTCAGTTATTAGGCGAAAATCGACCACCACAATTCACCCCCCTCTTGTGGTTGTGTACTCTTGGAATTCAACAAGTGGTATCAGAGCGGGTTCTCTCAAAAGGGCTAACACCTTGAGAGATTCTGAAGATGAGTACACCACAAGGAATCCTTGAAGGGCAATCCATTACTCGTCCACCCTATTTCAACGGCCAACATTATAGTTGGTGGAAGAATAGGATGGAGAACTATATTCAGGCAGAAGATTATGAATTATAGATGCTCATCAAGAACGGGCCCCTTGCTCCCACCAAGGTGCTTGAAGATGGTAAGAAGGTTCCCAAGGAACCCATAGAGTTTGATGGTGAAGATTATAAGAAAATGGAAAAGAATGCCAAGGCCAAGAAGCTATTATATTTTGGCCTAGGTCCAGATAAATATACACATATCTCGCAGTGTAAGTCAGCTCAGGAGATATGGAATGCCCTCCAAGTAGCTCATGAAGGAACAAGTCAAGTCAAATAATCACGTATTGAGCGACTTATGAGGCAATATGAGTTGTTTGATATGGGTGATTGTGAGAACGTGATGGATATGTACACACGCTTCACCCACATAACAAGCGAGCTAAAATCCCTGGGAAAATCCTTCACCACAGAAGAGCTGGTGAGGAAGATTCTAAGGATTTTGCCTTAGTCTTGGGAAGCAAAGGTGACAGCCATCCAAGAAGCTAAAGACATGAACAAGATCACCCTCGACGAGTTGATTGGCAATCTTCAAACCTATGAACTCAGAAAGAACTCACAACAAAAAGAGGTGCAGAAGAAGGATCATGGGCTTGCCTTGAAAGCACAAGAGGATGATGACTCTGACCTTGAGGATGAAGAGATGGCCTTAATGACAAGAAAGTTCAAGAAATTCTTCAAAAAGGTCAAAGAAAACAGCAAAAGAAAAGACTTCAGTAAGTCCAGAAACACCCCCTAGAGCAGTTCACAGGGTGTTTCAAGTGTGGCAAACCAGATCACATTGTGAAGAACTGTCCACTACTTCGAGAAGAGCAAGAGCAAGAACACCCCAGGAAACAAGGTAGAAAACAAGCTGCAAGCAGTTCTGGGAGACGATTCTCGAAGGCTATGCTTGCTGCCTGGGGAGATTCCTCTGAGGATGAAGGTGAGTCTGAAACTGATGAAGGTGCTGTAGCTCTCATGGCACAAAGTGACACGGATTCAGATGATGAATCAACAAACAGTCTTACTGATCTCAAGAACAAGGTACGTGGTCTCAATAAAGCAACTCTCGAAGAACTTTTGTATACCTTGATGGATACTTGTGCTGAATTGAAACGAGATGTCCGAGACCTAGAACTAGAAAATGAGATCCTTAAAAATGAAAAACTGGGCTTACATGAAAATATTAATACGCTCAAAGAAAACCTCTTTATAAAAGAAGGAGATTATTCTCGAATGGAGGAAAAACTCTTTGAGGTGGAAGGAATGGTTGAGTCCTTGCTCAGGGAGAACAAGGGTTTGCATGCTAATATAGGAAAACTGGAAACCGAGCTTATCACAACTAAGCGCTGGAACAAGTCCTCACAAGCCCTTGATTGGTTAAACACTCACCACAGTCGAAACAAAAAGGGACTTGGATATAAGCCTAAACGAACAGTTTACCCAATTCATAGAAAGTATGTGGGATTACCTGAAAACATTGTTTGCTTTCATTGTGGTAAAACTGGTCACTATCGATATTCATGTCCTCTGAGAAGGTATGTCATTGAAAAAAATGAAAGGTATGTGAAACAAATCTGGATTAGAAAAGATGAGCTTTACTTGTCTAAAAGAATGGGACCCAAGTGGATCTGGGTTCCCAAAACTAACCTGTGATTTGTTTTACAGGCTGAAGTGAGAGAGAACAACCCCACAAACAACCCAGCAAACAGGGTAAGAAACACCCTATCAAATAGATCAGAAAACAACCTTGAAAACAGCCAGCTGTGGTATGTTGATAGTGGGTGTTCGCGACATATGACTGGAGAAAAATCAAACTTTCTCTCACTTACAGCTTCAACCGGTGGGAGCATGGCTTTTGGCAATGGAAAGTCTGGGACAATTGTCGGTGTAGGAAGCATTGGTAAAACTCTCTCCCACTCAATTGATAATGGGCACTTAGTTGATGGTTTAAAGCATAATTTACTAAGTGTGTCCCAACTGTGTGACAAGAACAACCTAGTGGTGTTCTCACGAACACATTGCTTGGTTGTCAATGTCAACACAGGAGATGTCGTATTAAGGGGGAAGCGACACAAAAATGTTTACAAAGTATGTATTTCCACTCTTCCCCAAAACAACCTGACTTGTTTGAGTGCTGTGAATGATGACATAATGCTCTGGCACAAGAGACTAGGTCATGCAAGCCTTACTCTTTTAAACAAACTTGTTTCAAAAGACCTGGTTATTGGACTACCTTCCATTAAATTTAATGATGACAAGGTATGTAAAGCTTGTGCAAAAGGCAAACAAGTCAGATCTTCTTTTAAATCAAAAAAATGTGTAAGCACTACCCGACCTCTAGAATTATTACACATTGATTTGTGTGGTCCCATGAGGATAACTAGTAGAGGTGGGAAAAAGTATGTGCTTGTTGTAGTGGATGATTACTCTCGATTTACTTGGACCTTGTTTTTGGCATCCAAAGATGAAACCTTTGAGAATTTTATTGCCTTTCTCAAAAAAGGTTGAAAGGAGAGTAGGACACTCCTTAATAATGCTTGAGATCTGATCATGGAACTGAGTTTGAAAATGCAAGTTTTATCAACTATTGTAATGAACATGGTGTTGATCATAACTTCTCAGCTCCAAGAACACCCCAACAAAATGGGGTGGTTGAGCGCAAAAATCGCACCCTGGAAGACATGACCAGAACAATGCTTATTGCTAGTGGTCTTCCTAGGTATTTCTGGGCAGAAGCATTGAACACCTCATGTTACATTATAAATAGATGCATGATCAGACCCATTTTGAACAAAACTCCTTATGAACTTTTCAAGGGCAGAAAACCCAATATTACGCACCTAAGAACATTTGGTTGTAGGTGTTTTGTGCATAATAATGGGAAAGGATGCCTTAGGAAAGTTTGACCCTAGGAGTGATGAGGCAATATTTCTTGGCTATTCTTCTCACAGCAAGGCATACAAAGTCTTTAACAAAAGGACCTTGTGTGTTAAGGAAAGTGTGCATGTGCTTTTTAATGAATCTAACTTGTTGAGTGAGAATGATGCACAGGAAGATGAACTTGAATTAGTCTTGTTCGAAAAGAAGTGTTGCTCCAAGATAAACGAGGTAAGAACACCATGGAGAAAACAACTCCTAAAGGTGTTCCTCAGAACAGCAGGCAAGGTGAACACCAAACAGGGGGAAACACCGTTGAAACCTGTTCGGGACCATGTTCTTCAGGAACAGGCTTACAAACAGGTGCAGAAACAGGCTCAGGAGATGATCGTAAGCTTGATATTAAGACTAGAGTAGAGCATGGGTCTGTGGATCCTCTTACTCCACGACCATGGAAGTACCATAGTTCGCACCCCCTTGATCAAATTCTGTCTGATATTAACAGTGGAGTGCAAACTAGGTCTAAGCTTAAGAATTTCTGTGCTTTCTATGCTTTTCTCTCTAATATTGAGCCAAAGAGTGTGAATGAAGCTCTTGCAGATTCAGATTGGGTCACGGCAATGCAAGAAGAGCTCCATTAATTTGAAAGAAACAAAGTATGGCACCTTGTACCTAAACCTGCAGAGAGAACAATCATTGGAACCAAGTGGGTGTTCCGAAACAAACTGGATGAGTCGGGAACAGTCACTAGGAACAAGGCACGGCTAGTTGTTCAAGGGTATAATCAAGAAGAAGGGATCGATTATGAAGAAACCTTTGCACCAGTTGCTAGAATTGAGGCTATTCGAATCTTAATAGCCTTTGCAGCTCATATGGAAATCAAGCTATATCAAATGGACGTGAAAAGTGCATTCCTCAACGGATACCTTAAAGAAGAGGTGTATGTCAAACAACCCCCTGGTTTTGAAAACAGTGAATTTCCTAACCATGTTTTCAAACTTGACAAAGCTCTTTATGGCCTAAAACAAGCTCCTAGAGCTTGGTACGAACGGTTGTCAAGTTTTTTAATTGAAAATGATTTTAGAAGAGGCAAGGTAGACAATACCTTGTTTCTAAAATCTAAGGGGGAACATTTATTAATTGTCCAAATATATGTTGATGACATTATATTTGGTGCAACTCATCATGATTTATGCAATGAATTTTCAAATATGATGAGAAGTGAGTTTAAGATGAGCATGATGGGTGAGCTTAACTTTTTCTTAGGCTTACAAATCAAGCAAACTCGAAACGGCACCATGATCCATCAACAAAAGTATATCAAGGAGCTACTTAAGCGTTTTGGGATGGAGTTGGCCAAACCCGTAGACACTCCTATTTCTCCTTCAACCAGGTTGGTTATGGATGATGGGAGTCCCTCAGTTGAGGAAAAACTCTATAGGGGCATGATTGGGTCACTCCTATACCTAACCGCTAGTAGACCAGATATTGTTTTTAGTGTTAGTTTATGTGCCCGTTTTCAGTCTAATCCTAAGGAAACTCATCTTAAGGCTGTGAAACGGATACTAAGATATTTGAAATATACACCCAATTTAGCCTTATGGTATCCTAGAGGTTGCAATTTTGATCTTGTTGGATATGCTGATGCTGACTATGCTGGATTCCTAGTTGATAGAAAGAGTACCTCAGGTATGGCTCACTTTCTTGGACCTTGTTTGGTATCTTGGGCTACCAAGAAGCAACATTCTGTTGCCATGTCCACAGCAGAAGCTGAATATGTTGCAGCAGCTTCATGTTGTGCTCAACTGTTGTGGATAAGGCAACAGCTTAAGGACTTTTGTGTTGACACTGGATGCATTCCTATTTTTTGTGATAACACAAGTGCAATTAACATTGCCAAAAATCCATGTCAACATAAAAGAACAAAGTATATTGACATTCGACATCATTTCTTGAGAGATAATGTTGAAAAGGGTTTAATCTCTATGAATTTTTGCACAACGGAAAATCAAATTACTGATATATTCACTAAGGCACTAGCTAGAGATCAATTTGAGAGAAATAGACTGGAGCTAGGGTTGGTGAGAACACCCTGAGATACCTGTTTCTAGAACATGAACTGGGTTTGGTAAGATCAACCTTTACACCCTGTTCTCTCCCCCTGTTTGCAAATCTTATTAATAACAGATGTGATTGCATACACTCGAATTGCGTGCATTTTGTCTCTACTTATCCACTTAGTGCAGCATAAGGGGATGTACTGGAGCCGCCTTAATACCATTAAGTCCAATCAAGATCAGACGGCAAAGAACAGGCATAACGAAGAGAACAGGTACGCCCCTTGGTTGCTCGATGTGTTTTCTTTCCTTCCCAAGGCACAAGCTTTTAATGCTCACACCCGTTGCAAACCGAGAAATCTTCTAAAGATTTTGGGTGCTCTCTCTCTCTCTCTCTCTCTATATGCCCTGTTCTCAGTTTTGCCGTTCATCTCGCACACAAGCAAAACCTGAAAACCCTGCAAAAACCTTAAACCCTAATCTCTCTCTTCTAGCAACAATGGCTCCAACAACTCCTCTCAATCAAAAGCCCTCGTTCTTGCGTCCTCAATCCCTGCTCCCCCTCGCCCAATCCTGTACAAGCCTTTCAAATTCCTGAAAAGCTTGTCCCTACAATCAGTGGGAATGGGGATGGATGATATTCCCTTCGATTGTGGAAGGGAATTGGTGTTCCTTGTAGGGACAATTGCTTGTCCCATTAAAGTCGAGTCAGAGGGTACACTATCGGGGTCTCAAGACCAACTCTTAGAAACCCCTGAAGGGTTTAATTTTGAGCCCTGTTCTTCTGGGTTGTTTCCTGACACAGCGACAGAAACAGGGGCTGCCTCTGTCAAAGGTGTGTATGTGGAGGATCTGAATGTTGACTTCCAAGGGAAGTCGAATGAGACATCAGAGGAGAGTTTAGAGAAGGATTCTCTCCCTGAGGCTGAAACCCCCACTCTGGTCGCTCAAACTGGAGAGAAAAGGAAAAGGGTGAAAATAGTGGCCAGGCGTAGCAGAACGCCAAGAACAAGGCCACAACCAAGGTCTCAGCCCTCTCAAACTCCCTCTTCTCCACAATCCTCCAAGCCTTCTCGCAAATCTGCGAGAATAGCTTTTCAATCCTCTCACCGTATCTCCAAACCCTCTGCTCTTGTCATCGAGGAGATTTCCTCCTCTTCTACTGAAGGGTTCTCGAGTTCTGACTCTGAGAACACCACCTTCAAACAGGGGACACCGGTGTTCTCCGAGTCCTCTGAAGAACAAGCCCCTCCAAAATCAACCATTAAACCTGCTGTGAAGCCCTCTCCTGCAAAAACACCCCTCAAGCGAAAGCCCAGAACAGCCCCCCTACCAGAAGCTACCACCTCTGTTCCTGCCCCCAAACGCCCAAAGCAGTTCACTCCCTCTCCTATGTCTGACAAACATGCGCAGTTGCTTAAGCGCAATGTCGTCAGGGGGAAGGTAGTGAATGTAAGCTTTTTCGAGGAACAGGGTCTGGGGGTGTTCCTGACCAAGTTGCGCGCTCAAGGCTGGCTCGACTTGTTTGCAAACACCCAGCTGGGGTGTTCTGTGCCTGAGTTGGCTGAGTTTTACGCCAACTGCAGTGTCACCGAAGGGGTGGTGACTAGTTTTGTGAATGGGCAACGCATTAAGGTTGATGCGCCCACACTTGGGAAAATTTTGGGAGTACCCTCCAAAGGCTTTGACGTGTATGTGAGGGAAGACAAAACAGCCCTAGAAACAGCCAGGCTCCTAGAGGTGTCCCAACGCCTCAGTCAAAAACAGGGCCTGAGAACACCCCTCTCTGTTAAGAAAGGTGAAATGACCTCCCTGCACCAACTATTGTTTATGTTCACTATCAAGAACATAATTTCGCGAGGTCAAGGGTGAAACTCAGCTGATGCCCTCGATCAATGCCTGGGGGACTTACTGGATCGGGAGGAACCAATCAACCTCCCTACAATCATGATTCGCCACATAGGGCGAATTGCGAACACCACCCGGGCTCATGATCTTGGATATGGGTTTCTGCTGACAAGGGTGTTTGAGTACCTTGGGATAGTGCTCACACGGCGAGTGGAGGCCCAAGTCGTTGATGAGATTGGGATTGACACTCTGCTCGGGTGTGGCTATGAGGTTGGCGAAGGGTCAGTCCAAACAGGGTCGTCGACCACCTCGACCACCTGTTTCTGGGCAACCTTCCATCAAACTTGAGGCTGTTTTTGAGGACAATGCTCACCTCAAGGATGAGCTCTTAGCTGTCAAGGCTGCTCTTGCTGAGGAGCAAGCCCTCTCCGCCAAACGCCATGAGGAATTGCTTGCCCTTCTCTCCACTCTTGCCCCCAGCATTCCTCCTCAGCAAACGAGACCACCCCCTGCAACCTGATTCTCTAGGCTGTTCTCTTGTCTCCTCCCATCTTCGTTTTTGGCATTGTACTGTTTTTAATGCAATATCTCCTTAATGATGCTTCTTGCACCTTATGCTCTATATTTCTTTTCTTGCACTCATATTGTTGTTTATGCTTTTTAATGATGCTAAAAGGGGGAATAAGACTATATGAATAAAATCATATGACGTGCTCTATGACCTAGCACCTAGAGGATCCCTATTAGCATTAAACGTTGTTAAGCTTTTTAATTTTATCAATATGGCCACTTGGTTTGTCATCATCAAAAAGGGGAAATTTGTTGATTATATTTAGTTTTGATGATAACAAATCCAAGAGTAACATATTTGTCTAAGTAATGTTGTTCCAAACAAGCTCTCCAAACAGGGCCTAATACACCGTTGTTCCTACACCGCTGTTTGTGATATTTTATTAACCTGGTGGCTAAATGTTGAGAACAAGTCTTAGGAACAGGTTCCGAGCTTCAGTGACACAAGATCAGCAAACAACACATATGGTTTAAGTCTTGAGGAACATTCAGCTACACAAGATCACCCAAGGAATCAAGGTGACCAAGGTGTTTTGGAGCAGCATATTCACTCTTGATAAGACAACTAATTCTTACAAGGAGTCTTGGTTAATTTAGTTTTTATCTTTTAGACTCTTGTTAATATGCCAATCTTGATAGTATCATTTTTAGCACTTCTTGAAAACGATTTTCGAAAAGTTGCTTTGGGACACCATTTCCAAACAACCCTGCAAGCAGGGTGCCTAGGGTGTTCTCAAAAACTACAGCAGCTACATCAGTCTTATCTGGAAATTTGCTTCGGTTGGCTGCCAGATCTAAAAAGATTTGTTTTGAATTTGGAAAAAAAAAAATTGCAAAACCGTTTTTGCTAAAGATTTCTCTTGAAAGATTCTTATCCCTTATTTTTAGGTCTTGATTGAATTTGGGATAAATCAAGATTTTATCCTTTTCAAGCTAGATTACTCGGCCAAGATATTTTAAGAAAATCTTCTCTCCTGTCTTAGCCGTTGGAAATATTTGGTGAATCTTCCAAGCGACTAAAAATAGAGGATTTTCCCTATCTTTTGAAAAGAATAGCCGTTGGGTTGTGTGTTTAAATATTGAAATTCTCTCTCCCTTTTGACAATCCGGTTTTTACAAAGAAGTAAGAGATTCTTAGAGCTGAATTTCAAAGAGAAAAACTGTGAGAAGATTGTGCTTAACTGAGCTTTCAATTTCTTGGCATAATAGGACTTCATTGTACCTTACATCTGCTTAAGTCAGAAGCACCCCAGTAAGGTGTTTTGTACCCCTGTTCTCAGAACAGAAAGTGAGTGAGTGTGTCCTCAGTCGTGTGGACTTTGGACGTGTCCTATCTGGTGAGATTGGACGTGGTGTAACCTGTCTTAGGGAAGAAGGTTACGTGGGTTACAAGTTGTAACAAGGAGTGTTACTTTTGTAACGTGTTCAGCCCGTTAGTGAAGTGGTTAAATCCTACACGAGGTAGGTCGTGGTTTTTCACACCTCAGTTGGGCTAGAGGTGTTTTCCACGTAAAAATTGTGTGTGCTTTATTTCCGCATTTATTACTTTGAATTTCGCTACTGAATCAATTGAGAACAACCGCTACAAACAAGGCGTAAGGTTGTTTGTGATTTACAAACAATCTCTGCAATCAAGTGCTACGGTTGTTTGTCAGTTATTAGGCGAAAATCGACCACCACAATTCACCCCCTCTTGTGGTTGTGTACTCTCGGAATTCAACACTCAAGCATAAAACGAGATTATGAGCATAAATTATGACATTAAGCCTATAAATTCTCGAAAAAGCGCTACAAAACGTCCTAAAAATGAAGCATATAAAAGCACTTATCAAACTTTCCTATGCTTGAATCGTTTCTTGTCCCTAAGCTACACTAAGACCAAAAATTATTTACAACCTCCTCAGGATAGACATTGGTAGCAACTCAATGAAAAAGTCGATCCAAAGTTAGTGTGAAAGTACAAAAATCATTTAACAAACAATCTAAGAAATGAAGTTTTCGAAATCATTGATAGACCACAACATTAAATTTCAATCAACCTCCCAAAATCATCAAATACAATCACATCGACATATGAAACAAATGGAGATAGCAATGCCAGTAGAACCTCACTATAATCATGTGGCACTCATCACACATGTGTTTGAAAATGTAGGAAGGTTCGCTCAATTCTCATTCCATATACTCAAATCTATCATAAGTTTGACAAGACTCTCTAATTCGCCATCACTAATATGTAATATATATTAGACAATCATGAGGACTTTATAAACGGGGCCACGGGTAAAGGTAAGATGGGGACAAACATTTTGGAAATGTGGAGCTAGAAGCCATAGACTAAGAGTTAAACGCTTCCACTGCGCTTATGCAACACTCTCCTTCAACCAATACAATTTAAGTACAAAATACATCCCCTTTCACAACGAAATGAAGAGAAAAGAGTTGAAAATCATATATACTTTTTACAATCCAAACAAGGCTAACACTCTCTTTTATTCTTTGTTCTTTCTTCTTCTTTCGATTCTTTGTGCTTCTTTTTTTTACATTTCATTTTTTTTTTCTTTTTTTCTTTGAAAGAGTTAGCTAAGGGAATCCAAATCAAACTTGAATTTGAGCTCTTCTCTAATCTTTGTACAATAAGACACGAGATTTCTTATATATAACACAAGAACACAAATCCTTTCATCAATCAACTAACCAAATCCATCAAAAAGATCTCAATATACCTTACTAACACAAATCTCGATTTATAAGGATGAAATGCTCCTCTAGTCTTGGCTTAAGGGTTAGATAAATGTGTGGCCAAAGGCTATGTTTGGAGGTTCAAATCAACAAAAACGCATATAGGCTCAAAGGGGCTAGCAAGGGATGTATTATGCACAACAAAGGTGGCTATTTGGTCTTTTGGGTTAACAACTCAAAGAATGCCTCAATCATGTTGCCTAAATGCATATGTTAAATGTGATCTTGAATGAGAGTCAAAGCAAGTTTCAGAGAAATGACGTGGAGGAAGAGTCGCTCATGAGTTGACAAGATACTAAATTGATAAAATTAGTCTTTAAAAGCTCAAAGCTTCACAAGACGTCTACCGTGGTCATACTTAGCTCATTAGTAAACACATGCAAACATTCATGTAAAAAATCATGGGGTAAACAATTTGCACTCAACATATGGCCAAACATGAAGCTCATTTTTGCAAACTCATTCTTAAACACTTTTATGCATAATTAGTCAAATCAAAGGATTAATCCAAACCAAAGAAGCCTACTTAGTTTACAAAGTTCCTCATCAAAGGATTTTTTTTATCTCTTTTTTTCTTTTTTTTGGGCGAGTTTTTTGGTTTTGTTTAGTGAATGCATGCTCCTAATAACAATACCAAGAAAATGCAAAAATCAATGAAAAAAAAAACTATAAAAACCTAAAATGCAACCTAAAATGAAAAGAAACTTAAATGTACTCTAGCTATCTAAAATTAAATCTAAAATGCAACTCTAAATGTAAGCATGAACAATATATACAATGCATATACAAGCACACAACAAACCAAGTTAGGCATCAAAAACCATCAATTAACTGACTAACTTCCCCATGCTTGAACAAAATATTATCCTCAATCTGAGGGCAGAGTAGAAAAGGGAAGGGAAGTAGCAAGAAGAAATCAGAAGGGAAGTGGGGAAGGAGGGTAGGGTGGTTGACCATAAGAGATATGTTAATCTCACCAGGTCTCTAGATAAGCCTTATAGTCTTGAAAGTATTGGGTCTGGGTAGCAAGCATCCTATGAAACTCGTCATGCCATTCTTGGACAAATTCACGATGAGCGACATTCTCTGAGGCAACATAGGCTCGCAGGGACACTTACTCCTCCTTAATGGATCGAAGAGTGGCTTGAAAGTTGGCAAAGTTAGTGGGGGGAGATTGGAAGGAGGAACAAGGTCCAGCCTGAGAAGTAAATGGGGGTGGAGGAGGTACAGGTTGAACAACCTCAGCATCTCCAGGTATCCATTGAAGGTTAGCCTGGTAAAGTAAGGTGGTCCGATCAACATTGAAAAGCGGCAAAAGCTGATCCCTATGATAGATTCAGCACAAACGTCCAGCCTCTACTTTACAAAATTTTATTAGCTCAAAAGTGGCTTGAATAAGCCGCTTAGACCCAGAAACCTGATCCTCAAGGTTGGACTCAACATCCAAAAATCTAGCAATGGTGGTGATTACACCCCCAATGACTATCCTACCCTTAGTGCTAACAATCGCACTATATAATTGTCACGACAAAGATGCCCTAGGATCAACTTAGACACCATCAAGCATACAAGACAAAAGATATAACTTAGACAATCTCAGAATATTCAAATTATCATCCCGAGTAAAGAAATAACATGCGAGAATACACTGAGCCACTCGAATGCAAGGATTCCTAATATGGGTGTATTTTGAAGAGCTAGTACTATACCTAAAGCTCCTCTAAAGTTCGCCCCAAAATGCATTCGGGTTGAATTCACAAGGGACTTGATGGTTGGGTAAGTCCACGCTAGGTGGAAAACCGAATATACTGTCGAAAGTACCAAAGTTCAACTCATAAAATTGCCCTTGCATATAAAATGAAATATACCCCGCTTGACATTGAGGCCCTCGAGTGACCTCTACATTCAAAGTGCTCAGAAATTTTAGAGTGAGGTCCCAATATGTATGCTCTTTACTTTTAATAAAATGTCCTATACCTTCCCATGCAAACAACCATCGTATATCATCCAACAATCCTAAACGGCCCAATAATTTCTCACCGTAATAATGAGCTGCCATAACAATTCGTTCGTTTAAGCAAGTATATCTATAAACATGTTCGGGGTTAGTCAAACCAAGAAGATGAGGAATGTTACCTCGAGCCCGTACATTAGTGAAAGTGCAGGAGGTCCATTGAGGTCAGAATGGTGCTTGACTAGATGTCCCCGCCTCCTTGATGGTCTATGTCTCTTGGTGGGTGCCATGGCTGAAAAATGTAAGAAAATTGAAACAAAACCTCAAAAATAAGGTGTGAGAAAGTAAAATGAAAAGTTTAAGTGAAAAATGAGGAAGAATTAGAGAAAGAAGATGGTTATGGAGGATGGGTGAAGGTGAGATGAACTTGGAGAAGAAATGGTGGAAAGAGATGAAATTTGTTGGAGAAAGAGAAAGATTAAGAGAAAAGGGAAGATTTTGAGTAAAAATGGAGTGAAAGTGGGAAGAAATTAGGGGGAGAATGAAGGTTTAACAATGGTGGGTTTAGAGAGAAAGAAAAGGAGGGGGAGAGAGAGAGAGTCTGTCGAGATTGAAGATGAAAGTGAGGGAAACTAAAAGGACACCGCAGTCAAAACCCTTGACCACGGACTGTGGGGAGCACCATAGTCGGACCGTGGTGGCTGCTGGATATATGGTTCTCAGTTTTACTAGGTGGGCACGCCACGGGCTGGATTGGAGAATACAGACCGTCCGTGCTTATCATTTTTTTCTTCCTTTTTTCTTGTGTTCTTTTTTTCCTCCTTTTTTTTTTTTTTATCTCTTCTTGTCTCTCTCTTTTTTTATTTTTCTCCTTTGTGTTCTTCTTCTCTTTTTTTTTTTTAATTTTTCTCCTTTTTGTTCTTCGTCTCTTTTTTTCTGCCTCTCTTTTGTTTTTTAAATGAAAAATTATATAAAAATAGAAATCAAAGCTATCAAAAGGGGCTTAAGTTGCCTCCCAAGAAGCGCTCTTTTTAAGGTCAAGAGCTTGACCATGCTTCTATGTGCACTCAGGATTGGTAAGCATATGGAAGACGGCTTTGCCAATAGGTTCACCAGCAAGATAAAGCTTAAGCTGCTGTCCATTTACCTTCAATGCACCGGTGGATTCATTCCATACATCCACTGCACCATGAGAATAAACCTTGATAACATAAAATGGTCCCGACCACCAGGATCTCAATTTGTCAGGAAATAATTTTAGCATAGAATTGAACAAAAGGACCATGTCACCTTTCTCAAATCTTTTCTTCAAAATGTGCTTATCATGCCATTTCTTGCTCCTTTCCTTGTAAATGCGGGAGCTCTCATAAGCCTCTAATCTTAGCTCATCAAGTTCACATAATTGCAAAGCCCGCTTTTCACCAACCACCTTAAGATCAAAATTGAGCATCTTAATTGCCCAATAAGCTTTGTGTCCCAACTCAGCCGATAAATGACAAGACTTCCCAAACACTAAGCAGTATGGGGTAGTGCCTAAAGGAGTCTCGTAAGCGGTTTGGTAGGCCCAAAGAGCATCGTTAAGTTTCGAAGACCAATTTTTTCAAGATTTATCCACCATCTTTTCTAAAATACTCTTCAATTCCTAGTTAGATAACTCAACTGGGCCACTTGTCTGGGGATGATATGTGTAGCAACTTTATGAAATACCCCATACTTCTTCAAAAGTGACTCAAGTGGTCTGTTGCAAAAATGAGTCCCATTGTCACTTAAAAGAGCTCTCGGCGTGCCAAACCTCGTAAAAATATTTTATGGTAACCTTGGAATCATTGGGGTGGCAATGACTTCCACCCACTTAGAGACATAATCAACAGCGACGAGGATGTAGAGATCATTATGGGAAGGAGGAAAGGGTCCCATGAAGTCAATCTCCCATATATCAAACAACTTCACCTTAAGAATGCCACTTTGAGGCATCTCATGCCGCTTAGAAATGTTCCCCGTTCTTTGGCATCTATCACAAGTCATGACGAATTTTTTTGTATCTTTGAAGAGAGTGGGCCAATAGAAAATCGCTCAGAGTACCTTTGCAATAGTCTTGTCGGCTCCAAAGTGTCCACCATAGGTCGAGGCATGACAATGGTGTAGGACACTATGAACTTCATCCTCTGGCAAGCATCTTTTATACATCTAATCTCTACACAGTTTGTAGATAAGAGGTTCCTACCACACATAATATTTGGCATCGGAAAGGAAGTAGTTCCTTTGTTGATAAGATAATCCAGTAGGTAGCACCCCATACACTTTGAAATTCACCAAATCAGCATACCATAGGATGGCCCGATGAGAAATGGCAAGTAGTTGATCATTTGGAAAAAAATCATCAATTGGGAGCTCTTCATTGGGAGTGACCTTGGGGCCTAGGCGGGATAAGTGATCCGTCACCACATTCTCTATTCTAAACTTGTCCTTGATCTCTAAATCGAACTCTTAAAGGAGAAGTACTCATCAGATTAGGCGAGATTTAGAGTCAGACTTCTTCATTAGGTGCTTCAGAGCAATATGATCAGTGAAAATAATGACCTTGGAATTTATCAAGTAAGACTGAAATTTTTCTAAAGCAAACAGAACCACTAGGATTTGCTTCTCCATCGTAACATAATCTACTTGAGTCTCATCAAGAGTTCGGCTTGCATAGTAAATAGCATAGGGCTTGTTGTCCTTTCTCTGGACTAAAACTACCCCTACTGCAAAATCACTTGTATCACACATCACCTCAAAAGGAAGCCCCTAGTCTAGGGCTTGCATCACTAGAGTGGTAATCAATGCCTCTTTTAACCTAAGAAAAGCACTCAAGCATTCTTCATTAAAATCAAAAGGCACATCCTTAACAAGCAAATGGGTGAGTGGCATTGTAATTTTTAAAAAATCGTTTATGAATAGCCGGTAAAAACTGACATGTCCAAGAAAACTCCTCTGCTTAACAGAAGTTGGTAGGGGTAATTTCTCAATCACCTCTACCTTTGCTTTGTCAACCTCAATGCCCTTATTAGAGATAATATGATCTAAAACAACTCCCTCTTGTACCATAAAATGACAGTTTTCCTAATTCAAGACCAAATATGTATCTTTATAACTTTACAAGACCTTGGTCAAATTATTCAAGCAATGGTCAAATGTTGTACCGTACACAAAAAAAATTATCCATAAAGACTTTCATTATGTCCTTAATAAAATCAGAGAAAATAGCCATCATACAATGCTGAAAGGTAGCAGGGGCATTACATGGCCCAAATAGCATTCTCCTATAAGCAAATGTACTATAAGGACAAGTAAAGGTGCTCTTTTCTTGATCACTAAGTAAGTAATAAAAATATGAATTTGTGGCCAACCTTTCAAGCATTTGGTCTATAAAGGGAAGGAGAGAATGGTCCTTTCGGGTGGCCTTATTCAGTTTTTGATAGTCAATACACATACGCCATCCTGTGACTGTCCTAGTAGGAATTAACTCATTGTTCTTATTTTTAATGATCGTCATTCCCCCTTTCTTAGTACTACATGGACTGGGCTTACCCATTTACGATCAGAGATAGGGTAGATAATGTAGGCTTTAAGTAGTTTTAAAATTTTGTTGTTAACGACCTCTTACATATTAGGATTCAACCTTCTTTGGTATTCAATTGGAGGCTTATGGTCATCTTCCATCAAAATACGATGCATTCACATAGACGGGTGAATTCTTTTTAAATCATCAAGAGTATATCCTATAGCTTTACGATGCATTCTAAGTATTCTAAGCAAGGAGTCAATTTGAGACACACTTAGACTAGCATTACCATCATATGATATGTAGAATTAGGCCCAAGAAACTCATGCGTCAAAGAAGAAGGAAGTGGTTTCAAGTCTACCTAGGCAGCACACTCCTCAGCGGCCGAGGACTTTGCATCACCTACCAAGGTTTCAACTTTAGCCAGTGTAGGTGGAACTTGTCGACAGGCTTCCAAGAATTGAGCACACATTGCTACTTCGGGATTTTCATCCTTAGTAGAACTATCGTTCAACATAGAACGCTCAAGAGGGTCATCAGATTCATGGTTAGAAATGGTTTCCCATACAAAACTATCAACCATATCAATCATATGACATTCATCAGAAGTGGAAGGAAATTTAGAAGCCTTAAACAAGTTGAAGTGCATATGATCATCACCCGCATCAAAAGACAACTTACCATTTTTGACATCAACACGGCACCGAGCGGTGGCCAAGAAAGGCCATCCAAGAACTATGGGGGTTCGTTTATCCTTCTCCATCTCAAGTATCGCAAACTCTACTGGAACATATAAATCTCCCACCTTAATTGGAACATCCTGTAAAATACCCACAAGGTATTTCACAGAATGATCCGCTAATTGTAGGGAGATAGTGGTGGGTCTCACTTCTCCTAAATCTAGCTTTTCACACAAAGAAAGGGGCATCAAACTCACACTTACCCCAAATCACACAAAGCACGTTCAATAGACACATTTCGTAACAGACAAGGAATTGAGAAACTATCGGGATCCTAAAGCGTAGCAGGAAGCCTGTTTTGAATCGTGGCGCTACACTCTTAAGTCAAGGCAGCAGTCTCATGCTTTTCTAGCTTTCTTTTATTGGACAAAATTTCTTTTAAAAACTTTGCATAAGAGGGCATTTGAGACAAGGCATCCGTAAATGAGAAATTAATGTATAGTTTCTTCAAGGCCTCTAAAAACTTTCCAAATTACAAATCAAGCTTAGCCTTAGCCATTCTTTGAGGGAATGGTAAAGGCGGAGTGTAAAGTTTAGGGGAAGTTTGCTTAGAGTCTTTAGGAACCATATTAGCATACTTCACAACATCATCTTTATGCAAATTAGTAGAGGGAATAGACACCTCTTTCTTAACAATCTTAACATTGCCATCATGCTTATCATGCAAAGACTCATCTTTGCTTACCCCCTTAGGTCCCTCAAGTCATTTTCCCCCTCTTAGGATCATGGCATTGCATTACTCGCCACAATTTGGTTCGAGCTTACTTGGAAATCTACTAGGGGGTATAGAGGAAGAGCTAGCTTGTTGGGTAATTTGGGTTTCTAACATCTTGTTATGAGTAGTAGGCATATCAACCTTAGAGGCTAATTACTTTATATATTTATGTTGCTTTTGTTGCACCAACAGCATACTCTCCATCATGACCTCTAGGTTGGACTTTTAGGGACCCTGTTGAGGAAAGGGAGGTCTTTCAAATTCAGGGGGTTGCTTAGCATTCATTTGGGGCATAGTGGAAGGGTTAGGCCTATATGAGAAATTTGGATGGTTTCTCCAACCCGAATTATAAGTATTTAAATAAGGGTCGTTGATCAGTCTCGAGTTGAAATTATTGACACAATTGACTTGGTCATAGTGTTTTGGGCCAAAGGACTCCCAACTTGGTAATTTTTAGTCAAATGGTCAATGAAACCACCTATTTCACAAGATGGGGGAGGGGCACTAGAATTCATAGCATTCACATTCAATTGTTCTAATCTTTAAGTCATAGCATCTACTTTAGCATTAAGTAAGTACATCAACTTCAAGCTTACCTCTAACCCGCTTGAGATGGCCTTGTTCATTGGACCATTGAAAATTGTTGAGCGTCATCTCCTCGATCAAATTGTAGGCTTCGTCTTCAGTCTTATTCATCAAAGTTCCTCCTGCTGCCACATCAATATTGGACCTTACAGGTTGGGTCACTCCATTTTAGAAAGCTTGAACAATCATCCATCATTGAAAGCCATGGTGAGGGCACAACCGTAACAAGTCTTTGAACCGCTCCTAAGCCTCATAGAGTGTCTCATCATCCTTTTGGGTAAAGTTGGTGAATTGATTTCTCAAACTTGCCGTTTTGCTTGGTGGGTAGAATTTGGTACGGCAAGCTACATTCGGGAGGCAAAGAATGAAGCCATGCTCTCGCCTTACCCCTAACTGAAAAGGAAAATAGACGCAGTCGAATGGCATCAGTAGAGACTCCATTGAGCTTCAACATGTCACACACCTTTAAAAGGACCGAAAGGTGTAAGTTCTGGTCTTCCAATGGGGTGCCCCCAAATTGAAATTATTGCACCATGAAAATAAGAGGCGGCTTGAGCTTAAAATTATTTGCCTTCATGTTAGGACGAGCAATGCTTACGGCGATGCCTTGGACTCCTAGGGTAACAGAATCCCTAAGCATCATTCTTTACTTACGATCTCCTCCTGCCGTATTTACTAAGGTCCTTCTAGCTTTGCACCTTTGTTCCTCAAGTCTATGCTTCTTCCTCCTAAAATGGAAAGTCCTGTCAATCTTAAGATTGGGTTCGTATAGAAATGGACTTTGTATAAATGGGGGAAGATTCCCACAAGCACAACCACCAACATTACCAATGCAGTAAAAACCCAAAGGAAAATAAAGTAAAACACTTAGTCAATTTCGTAAGATTAACTCAATAGTTAACAATTTGGTCCCCGATAATGGCGCTAAAAACTTGACACGTCCGCAAGCGCACGGGGGCCATAGTATAGATTAAAGATCATCCTCAAGGACCACAGTAATCCATCAAGCTAACGTCTAATTGAAATTGCTAAGTAATCAATCTTTTCAATGAGTTGATTTAATAAACTAATGATCTAATTGGAAATCAATCAAAGTAAAGCATCTAGAAATTTGATTCGCCAAGTGAAGTATTGGATCACAGAGTTAAGCATGCGCTTTTTCACAAATTGGACGATTCAACAAATTGCAATCGAGTTATAGTCAATCCTTTCTTTTGAAATAAATTAAATTGCGTAAACAAATTCAACTAACATTCTCTCAAGTGTCTTTGATTTAGTTTGGGTTAAAGATTCATTAACACTAAGTCTCCTCTTAACAAGCAATTCTCTCTTGAATTTTGCCAAATCAAGTTCTATCAAGGCGATCTAGTAATGAGTTTTACCTTTGAGTGCTTCACTCAACTACCTAACAAAAGCAAGCAAATTGGCCGAATTCTACTCATAATGTTCAATTTTAAGATAAAAGCAAATCATTCCAATTATGAAATAAGCATAAGATTGTAAAGAGAAAGGATCCAACTATAATAATATGGCTAACAAATCCTTTAGATTGAATAAACCTACTCACTCATATTTCTAATTCAACTGAAATAAGAGTTCAAGAATAAGTTCAAATGAAGGAAGGAAAACTTTACAACAATGATAGCCCTTGAATTGTACAACAATCTTCAAGCTTCAAGAGCAAAGCTTCTCATTTCAAATCTCAAAAACTAAACTAAACTAAACTCAACTCTAACTAAAAGAGAGATGTGAGAGTAGTAGTGAGATGAGTTTGGTTGCTCTCATCTCTTTCATAAGCCTTGGAACATGCCCTTTTAAGCAGCAAACGGAGCATGCTGACCTGCACAACAAAGAAAGATGAAGAGGCTAGCAGTTACAGGCTTACCACGATTCGTGGGGGACACCACGGTCTGACCGTGGTTCCGGCTAGTTTCGAATTCTTCTATTCTTCTCTTCCTCCACAGGCATAGGGCTTGGGGTACCTCTGTGGTGGGTCAATATGCACTCAAATAGGGGTCAGTTGCTGGGTCAAATGGTCTAAAATCCTGCAAATATCATCGAAGAGCCATACCCATTCATAAAACTAGAACATGAGCATAAATTATGGCATTAAGCCTATAAATTCCTGAAAAAGTGCTACAAAATGTCCTAAAAATGAAGCATGTAAAAAGCACTTATCAGTTTCCTTTTGGAGTAATAAATGCGACATTGGGCTAAGGGTTGTCCCTTCAATCATCTATGACTATGAAAATATCTTTTACCACCCGTAGTTAACTGTCCATTCATTTCATATATATCACTATGTACTAAGTTAAGGATATTTGCACTTCTTTGAATAGATGGAAAGGGTTCTCTAGTGCTTTTTTTAACATTCAAATTTTGCATTTATCATCACTTTTATTATGTAAGGAATCAAGTTAAGCCTTACCATAGCATTCATTCTTGTACAATTAACATGGCCTAATCTATTATGCCATAAAGAAAATGAATCACATATTGATATTGTTAATGCTTAACTTCAACCTTCCATCACATATATATGCTTTTCTAACAAACATCCCTCCCTTTGAAATTACAATTTATTAGCCTCAAAAACTAATTTGAAACCAAAACAGTTCAACAAACTACTGACACAAGATTCTTCTGGATATTCAGAACATGATATACATCATTCAAAGCTAAAAACTCACCAGAAAGAAATTCTAGAATTACAGTTACCTTGCCTAGGACTTGTACTTTTGAGCAATTTCGCATATAAAGGAAAACACCATGCTTCACCGCTTCATAGGTCCTATAGAATGCCTTGTCCTTGCAAATGTGTCTTGTAACACCAGAGCTAATCTAGCAAGAATTATCATCTTGGATCATAAAAACTTTAGAGATCATGATGGCAAATTCTTCCTTCCCCTCAGATTTCTTGGGTCCCTGTTTAGATTTGTTAAAGTACCTCCTCTTTTTCTTCTTAGGGTTAGGACAATCACATCTCAAGTGATTTGGGCTACCACAATCCTAATAGACCTTTATCTTTTTATTGTTCTTATTATTAATCTTGTTATAATTTCTCTTTTTAGGTTGACTAACTTCCATAACATTAACTCTAGAGACAGTCTTATTCTCTTCCTATTTGCGAAATTCCTCTTCTGCAAAGAGAATTAGCAAGCTCCTCAAGAGAAAGGTCTTCTTTTTCATCTTTAAGGGCATGTTTAAAGTCTTTCCAAGAGGTAGGGAGTTTGTTAATTATATTAGATATTGTTATAGTTTCATCCACATTCATATCATGCATTTTAAAATGCCCTAAGATATGCTTAATTTCATTAAATTATTCCATTATAGAATGATCTTCCCTCATTTGATAGTTATTGAATTGAGTCACCAAAAATTTCTTACTCGTAGCATCCTCCTTCATGTATCTTATCTCAAAATAATTCCACAATTTCTTTGCATATGGCATAATTTGATATATGTTGAATAATGAGTCACATTTGCTGTTAAGGATATGGTCATGACAAATGTAGT
This sequence comes from Carnegiea gigantea, assembly GCA_029747015.1. Lineage (NCBI taxonomy): Eukaryota > Viridiplantae > Streptophyta > Magnoliopsida > Caryophyllales > Cactaceae > Carnegiea > Carnegiea gigantea. Next base: position 55,770 of record JAKOGI010000634.1, read on the forward strand.
CGTCGTTATCGCACTTGTGATGGCACCAAATTTTCTTAATAGTCTCATCATCATGTTCTTGTGGTGGATCGGATGTGAGGACATAGGCTTCTTGCAAGGTGGCGAGTAAGAAATGCATCTTTTTCGGCCATTGCCTAAAATTCAGTCCATCAAATCTCTCGAACTTTACAATGTCAGTGGGAAAATCTCTAAGAGAAGAAGCAATTTTAGGGTCTTTAGATTGTTAGAGGAATAAAGAAAAGTATTAATCTAGGATCACTTTGACATTTCTAAGCAGACAGTGTATTTTTTTTCCTAAAGACTCTAATCACCTCCAATTGTGTAGTAAAGCTTAGTGATTAGATCTTTGGCATACAAAGAAGTTTCTCTGTCTGCATGTTGCACACACGAAGGCGGGCCTTGAGTGTCTGATGTCGTAATAGAAATTCACAGGAAAGATTGCTACAAACAATTTTTTGGATGCGTTTCAAACCACACAATTCATCCTCTATTTATAAAGAATATGGTGTCCTGTCAAAAGACATGCATCTTTTCATGAGACAAAATCTCATCCATTGATTTTAATCTCAATGGTGACAATTGAAGGGACATTTATCAAATTAGTTAGTTAATTAACTAATTAAATCTCTTCAATAGCAATAATATTCATTACTAATTATATTCAATAACTAATTATATTATTTGTTATATGCCTTTTGCCAAAAGACATGATTGGCATTGGCATCATTTGGGGATTTATTAATGCAAATAATAATAACAATAAAATTATGTCTCTTATACAATTTTCATTTTTTATGAAAATTTATCCAACATATAACCAAAAAAGGGAGATTTACACCCATGATATAACGATGAACATGTGAGAATAGATCTCCAAAATTTGATTTTAGATTGAATATAATCCAATTCAATTTTTGCGCATATGGTTCTGTTGTAATCAACACAAGGAGCAAAATCAAGGGCATTGCCCTCATCCATACTAACCTTAGATGCATAGGATTTACCTAACTGCTCCGCCAGATTATAAACCCAAGACTGCCTGCCATGATTATCCCTAGCACGCATAGCTGACTTATGTTTCCCAAAAGGTGCTTCAAACCCTCGAACATTTGCAACCACCGCTTGGGTGTTTGCATTAACCGATGGCACAGTATTCTTGCCCAAATAGGAGTAGAATTCCTCAGTTTCAAGCAAAATTCATTTGGGAGTCGCTATGCGTGGACAATACAATTTTTTGATTTCAAATGAACAAATAAATTCATAATCGCCAATTAGATTTTTTTAAAGATACAGATGTAAAAAAATTATTAAAAATGAAAAAGTAATTTAATATAAATTAACAATATTTAAAAAATATTAAAAAAATCATGAAATTTTCCAATAGGATAATTTTTCTTATTTTCATAACTATAATGAGCTTCAATGAATATTTGATAAAAAAAGGTTTGATAAATTCAATTTATTTCACTCCACGTGTGTTACTTCTAGTTTTCTTACATTTTTTTTTTCTTATTTTACTAATTTTTTTCACTTTATTCTTTATAATTCAAATTTAGGATGATGAAGGAATTTACAAAAAAAATGTTTGAGTTTAAAATTATTTTAAAAATAAGAAAAAATAAAGAAGAATAAAAAATTAATATAAAAATGTCAACATTATACAAATAAAAGTAGAATCAAAAAGTGGTACATATCAAAAATTTTATTACCTAATCAAAATTTTCATCAATTGGTGCATGTTGATGTCGCTCAAATTGAGATTTCGTCTAAATGAATAATAATCAAAAAAGAGGACCTCCAATGGGCAATACCTTCTCCAAACAAACCATGCAACTCTTGTTTTATTTTTATTTTATTTTTTGGTTCAATAGAAATCTATCTTTTTAACTTTCAGTGTAGCTAATTTACCTTCTATCAGTTAAATTTAAGTTATTCAGCATGTATACTGAACAATGTAATTTTAGCTTCCTCATGCAATTGTGGTTTGCACCCACACGCAGAATAAAAATGTACACAACGTCAGCAAACAACTTTGCCAATATTCTTCTTTATTCCCCTTTTAACTCCCATCCCACGTTTGCAAACCCCCCCCCCCCCCCCCCCGGCGGGGCCCAAAAACCCTCCCAGCCCATGTTTTCGATGAGAATTTCCGATTCACGTCATGCATGTTATATGAACAAAATTATGGAGAAGGAAACGAAGCGTGACGCAAACATGAGGCTGATCCAAATATGATGGGGCTCGTATTTCTTTAGTGGGCCGATTTCTATCATTGCTACTAGGCTGGCTGCCGGAATTCTCAGTGCTCCCCCTGTCCGTGAACATACCCAACCCAGCAGAATTAGGTGACTGAGTCTCAAAGATACATCCGGCTGTGGGATTTTGTTGAGTTCTAATTATGATTTGCAAGTTCATGCATATTGTGATGCAAACTAGGGTGCTTGCCCCTTACCAGAAGATCTTTCATTGGGTGTTTTGTTACTCTTGGCGGATTACCAATTTCTTGGAAAACAAAGAAACAGACAATGGTCTCATGCTCTTCCGTTGAAGCTTAGTATTGATCTATGGCTGCAACAAGTGAGTTGATTTGGCTAATGGCCTTGTTTTTCTGGAGGCGTTCCATGATTCTTCTATGCATTTTTTTGTGATAGTGAGGTTGCACATCATGTTACCAAGAATCTGGTGTTTAATTAACGCATAAAATATATTTAGACCATTTGTCATTTTTTATTGGAAAAGTTAGAAGGTGATGACCACTTTTTCGTATATTTCATCGAAGCGACAATAGGTTGATATATTCACCAAAACCATTGGACAAAAGTAGTTTACATACTTAAAGGGAAAGTTGGGTATGATTGACCCTCATGCTCTATCTTGAGAGAGTATTATGATATATTTTGCAAAATATTGTGTAATATTTTCTGTATCAATGCTGTAATTAGCACATGGTTTATCTCCTTGATCATCTCCCAAAGTCCTGGGATTATTATGTCTACAAGGGTTCTATATATTGTCAAAAGTTTATCCATAATGGATAAAGGAAAATAGAGAGGCATAACACACGCAGCCTCATGTTTATGGGAGACGGTGGTGCACTCTACATTGAAATCAAAAAACAAACTTAGGTTCATTGATGGAATCCTAAAGTAACTGAGAGTCAACGAAGGTGATTTCACTGAGTACTATGCTTAGGATATGGTGAATTCAATGGTATTTCTATGGCTTCTTAATGTGATTGAACGAAAGTTGTGCCCCAGTGTGACCTATGCCGAGAGGTGATGTCGGAAGATCTGCAAAAGAAGCTTGACATAAACGTGAACTTGCGTGTGTTATGCCTCTCTATTTTCCTTAATCCCCCCTTATTGATAAAATTTTAACAATATATACAACCCTAGATGACACAACTAATCCCATGACTTTAGAAAATAATCAAGGAGGTAAACTAGGAGCTAACATGAATATCACAAAATTGATACAAAAATATTACACAATATTTTCGGAAATACATCTTAATAATGTATGAGGTTTGTATGTTAATTGATTGAGTCGCATCCTATGTATGAGCTTCAGAAAGTGAATGCCTGGAGCCATGTATATTACCTTCACCTTAGTCACATCCAAAAAAAAAATAAAAAAAAAATAGTGATTATAGGTATATCAACTTACTTATAAAACCAAAACTAAACGATATCAAAACAAATTTCTATTAACTTGAAAACTTGTGACTTTAATGCTAAACTAATTCAAAACAAAATTAAAATCATATGGACACATGACATAAAACGTGTGTATAATATCTTATCCATATGTTTTCTAAACCACTAGGGGACAAAATTATAAACTTTTTGTATTGGAGATGTGAATAGGACTATATACTAGACTCATGCGTGATCGCCATAATATTTCAAAAGGGTCTTGTTTATTCTAGAAAGAATTTCTAAGCCCTAAATTTTTTCTCCCATCATATTTCTCAATATATATGCTTTTTTTGAGTTAAGGACCATTATATCATGTTCTTAATCAAAGTAATTTTAACATAGTAGTTACTATGGCAACTTGTGGATTTGACAATTTACAACAATATCAAATTCATGGGTGAACCTTTTCTGAAATAAGAAATTTATGAGTAACAAACGATTTTACTGCATTGACATTTTGCATTAGCTGGGTTATTGACCATAAACCTCAAAAAGATTCCTTCGCCCCCCCCCCCCAAAATGAAAAGTGATGAAGGGCCACAAATCTGAATAATTACCCCAGAAGGAGGAAAATTCGGGTTTTTATCTAAATTTAGTAGCAGCAATAATTTGCGATTAAAAAAAAAAATCGCAACCCTCCCATGATGAAGAGAAACAATAGATGAAATGGAAAGAAGAGTAGTGTTCTAATGTGTCCGTAGTATACAATGTACAAGAAACTAGATTTTTATACACGACTAAGGTGGAGAATACTCAAGATGTTCAACAGCAGTGAATGTTCTTGAATCAAAACACAAACAAAAATAACCTTAGTGAAAGCAAAAAGAGAAAGGGGTCAAAGAGAGGCGAAAAGTGTGAAACAAAACCACTTGATTGAGGACATGATCAACTTTTCTTTTATTTTTGTCTGAATATTCTTTTCCAACCACAGAGATGATCATCAAAACTCATGATGATTCTTGAATATGATGCATCGATCTACAGATGCAAGGAGCCCAATCTCATCAATGGATTGGCTTTGCGATCCATTTGCATCATCATGGCCATCTTCATCGTTTATGGAGATATTCAAATCTAAGGAGATACTAGGACTAGTGATCTCCCCTTGAGAAGCATCACCCTTGTTTGTGATCTTTTGGTCACGTTCTTCTGGTTGAACATCTGCTTTGTGCATTATTGAGGGAGAGCATGCCCTTGATCTAGAGCTAAAGCTTTCACAACTCAAAATGATAATGGCATCACAAAAACTAACCTCTTCCCCACTCACATATGTGGGAATTCTTCCTCTTTCAATGGCCTTTTTAATCCCTATTTGGGATGAGTAATCCGCTTGCTTGATATCCTCAATGAAGAACACCCGATGAGGGTCACTTGATACTGCCTCAGCAAACCTCTCCATGTAACTACAACTTTGCTCATCTCTTAGCCGCTTATTTCGAGAATCTTCCAAGGAGTCTTCCCTCGTGGAGGAGAAGCTACTTAGGCCAATGGGTACGAACTTTTCTTGTGATCTAAATATAAGCCTTGCCAATTCCCTTGCTACCTTTTCTTTAGCATCCAAATCAACACCTTGGAAGAACAACCATGTCTCTTCCTTAATCCGTTGCTCATGACACCCTTTCCTTCTAGTCATCCCTGACCGGCAATGTAGCACAGTGCTTACTACATCATAGATGGCATCCTTGTAGTGAGGGACGTTTTTCTCAAGTGCATGGCATAGTGTCTTGACGTTCTCTGCGGTGTACTCCTTGAATCTTCGACTAATACATTGTGACTCCATCTGATTCATTATATCACTTGAGGAAGTTGAAGTTGGGGTCGAATTAGGGTCTGAGGAGATGAATGCGTAATGCTTTTCTTGACGAGGATGGTCCTCGTGATCTTGGATGTACAAAGTGAATGTCTTCTCATGAGTTTTGTTCAAGGGCTCATTGACCCAGATATTCCTAGGTTCAATATTTTGGTGGGAAGGCTGCAATTTCAAATGAGAGAGGTCATATGCGAAGTTTGAGGATGTGGAAGAAGGTGAGATAGAAGAGAAACTTAGAGTTCTCTCAAATGACGATGTTGATGGAGATTGAGGAGCGAGAGTGTAAATTAAGCCCCATCTTTTTGGTTGATCTTTGACTGACACAGTGGCCTACATATAGTAAAAAAAGTAGTCTAACAAAGTGTCAAAATAGAAAAAATTAAAGGAGATAAATGGGCATCTTTATATAAATTAAGTTATAATTGACAAATCATCTTCAAATTAGAAAAGAAAATATAGTTCAGATCATAACCTTGTCATTTTGAACGCTCCGACTTGCTCTTCTAGTGTTCTCATGTTTGCACTGCTGGAGACATGGAGGAAGGCTTGAGCTAGTCAACTCACTATTACAAGCACTGCTTTGGGGCTTTGTGCCTCCATATTCATCAAGGTACTGCTACCTTGTCCTTCTGGCATTAGCCAACTTCTACTCATCTCAGCTTTCTTGCTTGAGATCAGAGGATTATATGGATCTCTGGACAAAGAAGCAAAACAAGACTAAACGTAAATAAAAAAAAGGGTTATCATAAATCTCGAGATGTTCTAAGTAGTATCATCTAAACAAACATGAAGTACCAAAAAAAAGTATAAGATGAATCATATGCAAATCGAATTTCTAGATTTGCCTATATTTCTTATTATATCATGTGTACCCTATCGAGTATTCATTTTAACAACTTTTTGAAAAACTTAATTTGAAGCATAAGTCTAGAGCATGAACTTCTTGCAGACTTGATGTCTTCAACTATTCACCAAATTATGCCATAAATACATACTGCCGCATTTTTTTTTTTTAAAATAAACAATCCCACCTATATTGGAATACAAGGAGGGTCAAATATGGGCATGCAGTCTTTCTTCTCTAATAATCTTTTTTCCATTATACTTAAAATGAGGCTTATGTGCAAGTGTGTATGTGTGTGTGAGAGAGAGAAAGGGAAAGGGAGAGACACAGATTACCCATCAGGAAGGAGACTCAAGCTCAAGCTACCCGAAGGAATAGTGATCGCATGAAGACCCCAAGAAGCCTCAAGTGAAGGTTGTCCACTTTTACATCTCATATAGGTCTGGAACGTCACAATTCCAAGAAGCCATAGCTTCCCACACTCAATATACCCTAAAACAAACTTCTCGATCTCCATGCCTATGTGCTCAATAGGGCAGGAAGAAGACCTTCTTGGTCGATGTTGCTCCCCAGGAATGTTATTGTAATTTCCGCCACTATTAGACCTAAACTCATTAGTAGCCCAGTTGAGATCACCCAAGTATAACACCACCCACTTATCATTCCCCACACAACTCTTGACAAGGCAATTGAGCTCTCCAACCCTTTGATCAACTTCCTCCCTAGAGAGATGAACAAAAGAGGAGACAGAAAATTGGACAAACTTCAAACCCTTCAAACCCTTATCATTATTAACACCATTCTTCACTCTATCGATAACCTCTCTCACAATCCCTTCAAGCGTTTCAACGCACTCCCCAACCACCAGACTATTTCTCTTCTTGCTACTCATGAAACTCTCCATCACACTCATCACATCCTCATTTCTAACCCCTCCTTGATCCGATGGCTGTGGTTTCACTGTCTTCAACTCAGCTTCGCTTTGAGGCACCGATAGAAGATTACTACTACTGTCATCACTCCCCTGATCCTCAGGCTTGATCCTATTATTATTATTATTGTTGTTGTTGTTGTTGTTATCGTCATTATTTGAAACATGATTTTGGGATGCTAACTCGAGGGACATGGCTTGCTCGACTTTGCCCTTAACTAGAGTGCTTGAAAACCCGGCTTCCCTCATAACCCTACTGACACTGGGATCATCAAGAATGGAGGTGATGAGCTGCTCAAGCTCAATCTTGATAGCCAAGAGAGGCTGCTGTTGTTGGGTTTGAACAAAAGGAATTAAAACAGAGAGTATAAGTTATGGGAGAATGAACTGAGGCTACACGTTTCATCAAAAAGCATTACATTTTAAATAGCTGGAAATGAAAAACTAAACCTAAGATCATGGGCTAAAAATTAGCCATTACTCAATCATGATCAAAAACAACAATCTAAAAATAGAAAATGACATGCCTAAAAACAAGGAGCATAATTAACAACTTCCTAGAAACTAGGAGCACATCTTTGGAGGATCTAAACAACATGCAATCCTAAAGCAAATATCTAACACTCCTCCTTGCTTTAGGATTTGCAAACTCCAATTTTCTGCCTTAGATACTCGAACTTGGCAGCTGGAAGTGGTTTTGTAAACAAATCAGCTAACTGATCTTCAGACTTGCAATAGAGCAGAGTTACTTCTCCTTTCTTCTGCACTTCCCTCACAAAGAAAAGCTTGATGTCAAAGTGCTTAGTTTTTCCATGAAAAACAGGATTTTTTAAGATTGAGATTGCTGCTTGATTGTCTACAAACACATCAGTAGGTTCAGCTTGTTTTACTTGCAGATCACTTAGTATTTTTTCTCAACCATAAAGCTTGATTTACACTTACCGCAGTAGCCACAAACTCTGCTTCCGCAGTGGATTGTGTCACGAAATCTTGCTTCTTGGAACACCATGTGAATACTCTTGAACCAAGGCTGAAATAATAGCCTGATGTACTTCTCATGTCATCCACATCTCCACCCCAATCACTGTCTGAGAACCCATATAGCTTGAAACTTTGACAGCTTTCAAACTTGACTCTGAAATCAACAGTACCTTTACTGTACCTTAAAATTCTTCTTCCTGCCTTTAAATGAATCTCAGTAGCCCAATGCATGAATCGAGATAACACACTTACAGGAAACTGAATGTCAGGCCTTGTTGCTGTCAAATACATCAAACAACCAATAAGACTTCTGAAGTGTGCTTCATCTACTTGATGTGTACCATCTTCCTTGCACAATTTTTCTTTTGGGTCCATCGGTGTGCTCATTGCTTTGCAGTCATCCATCTGAAACTTCTTAAGAATTTCCTTTGCATACTTCTTTTGACGTATGAAGATTTCATGCGGATTTTGCTGTACCTCCATGCCAAGAAAATATGTCATAAGTCCAAAATCAGTCATCTCAAACTCCTGCATCATTTCTTTTTTGAACTTGTCAACCAAATTTCTGTTGTTTCCTGTCACTAACAAGTCATCGACATAAAGAGAAACAATAAGAATATCATTTCCTTTATGTTTCACATAAAGAGTAGTCTCCGATAAGCTTCTTTCAAAGCCCAAACTCAATAAGTGATCATTGATTCTGCTGTACCAGGCTCGAGGTGCCTGTTTAAGGCCATAAAGAGCCTTCTTTAGCTGGTAGACTTTATCCTCTTCCCCTCTCACTACAAACCCTTCTGGCTGCTCTACGTATATCTCCTCCTCCAAGACACCATTTAAGAATGCTGACTTGACATCTAACTGGAAAAGTTTCCAACCTCTTTGTGCTGCTATAGCTAGCAACAATCTAATCGTCTCTAACCTTGCAACAGGAGCAAAAGTATCAGAATAATCAACACCAAAAATCTGAGCATAACCCTTAACAACAAGTCTAGCCTTGTATTTGTTGACAAAACCATCAGCATTGAGCTTTGTTCTGAAAACCCATTTAACTCCAATAACCTTTCTGTCTTGTGGCTTATCAACAAGTGCCCATGTTTCATTTTTGTTGATCATTGACATCTCCTCCTCCATTGCATTTCTCCATTTTTGGTCTTGAAGGGCTTCTTCGGCTCCAGCAGGTTCATAAATTGTGACATTACATCTTTGATAGATTTCTGAGAGCAACCTTGTTCCTCTGACAGGAGGATCATCTTCTCTCTCATTCAGCCATTCCTCTTGCTGCTCATTGTGATCTTCAAAGGGAATGTTCACTTCTTGTAGGAACCTATCAGTTTTTTTAGGATTGCTCCAATCCCATTGTTCATTCTCACAAAAATGAACATCTCGTGTAATTGTCATGTTCCTTGTTTGAGGATGACAAACTTTGTAAGCTTTTGAGACTGTGCTATAGCCTACAAAGATCCCTGGAACTGCCTTCTTGTCAAGTTTGTCACGCTTGGCCTGTGGAACATGAACAAAACACAAGCAGCCAAACACTTTTAGAAAGCTCAGTGAAGGCTTATAACCATACCATGCCTCAAATGGGGTTTTGTCTTCCAAAGCCTTGGTTGGAAGTCGATTTTGCAGGAAAACTGCAGTGTTTGCTGCTTCAGCCCAAAATGTTTTCGGCAATTCCTTCTCATGTAGCATGCACCTGGCCATTTCCGTCACCGACTTATTTCTCCTCTCACTTACTCCATTCTGTTGTGGAGTATAGGGAGCTGTAAGTTGATGTTCAATGCCTGCTTCCTCGCAAAATAAATTAAATTCTGCCGACGTGTATTCCTTTCCATTATCAGACCTTAAAATCTGAATTTTGTACCCACTTTGATTCTCCATCATATTCTTGATTTTATAGAACACTCCAGCAACTTCAGACTTAAATTTCAAGAAATAAATTCAGCACATTCTGGTAAGATCATCAATAAAGAGAATATAATAGAGGCTACCTTGCAGGGATGAAGTTTTTTGAGGTCCTGCAACATCAGTATGTATAAGCTGAAGCTTTTGCAATGCTCTCCATGTTGATTTAGGAAAAGACCTCCTATGTTGTTTACCGAATTGACAAGCACTGCAACTTGGTAAATAATCAACAAAACCTGTAGCCCTTTCGTCATATCCTTCTTTGTCATTTTGAGCATTCTTTGAATATGGCAATGGCCCAGCCTTTTGTGCCAAATTTCAGTAACATCAGCCTTTGCAGGATATGCTATGTGTTCTCCCTCCGTTGGATCGAATGAAAAACTTCTTCCCAGCATTTTTACTCGCAAAATCTCATTCCCAGAGACATCATAAATATGGCAACACGGGTTATCAAAGAACATCTTAAATCCTTTTTCAAGCAACTGGCCAACACTCAGCAAATTCTGATCTATTTCGGGTACATAAAGAACATCTGAAATTGTTTTTGTACCTGAATTAGTTGTGATTGCCACTGTCCCTTTTCCTTTCGCAAGGATGTATCTCCCGTCTCCAATTCTAATCTTTGTAGTAACCTGAGATTTTAACTCCCTGAAGAGAGTTTTATCATAGGTCATGTGATTTGTGCAACCACTGTCAATTAACCAACTTTCTGCTGTGTTAGTCTTACATGAAAAACGTTCTGCCACAAAAATGTGATCTTCGTCATCTTCGTGAGCGACCTGAGCATCAACTTGAATGCTTGTTTCATGCTTCTGAAATTTGTTGTTGCAGATGAGAGCTTCATGTCCCATTTGATTGCATTTGCTGCATTTTGCATCTGGCCTCTTCCAGCATTTGAATGGAGGATGGCCCAATTTCCCACAATGTCGACAAGGTGGATAGTTTTGCTTTGAGCTTCTGCCCTTACTGTGGAGTGAGTTGTTTTCAGTGCTCTCACTGTTGGATGTTGCACTTTTCTTGTTGTTTTTCTTCCTGAATTGAGCTGATGTTTGATGCTTTGCAGGCAAAGCACCCTCAACTGTACGCTCTTGTCTCATGAGCCTTCGTTGTTCTTGTGACTGCAAGGCATTTAGAAGTTCTGCCAAAGTGATTTTGGACAGATCCTTTGTGTTTTCTAAGGTGGTTATGGATGCTTCATAAAAGTCAGGGACTGTTACAAGAATTTTTTGCACAATTCTTGAATCACCAAACTCAGTTCCAAGTAACCTAATCTTGTTCACAATGCCAAGTAGTCTGTCTGAGTACTCTTTGATTGTCTCAGACTTCTCCATCTTTAGCAACTCGAACTCTCTGATGAGGTTCAACACCTGCATTCCTCGTATCCTTTCATCTCCAGCATACTCTTCTTTAAGGTAGTCCCAGATAGCCTTTGTTGTAGTCAAAGACATAATTCTTGTGAAAATTGTAGTTGAAACTCCTGCAAATAGACACGCTTTGGCCTTTGCTTTTCTGGTTCTTCGATCTTTGTTGTTTTTGATTTGTGCCATGGTTGGATTATCAAGCAAGGCAGGAACTTCATAGTCCTCTTGCACAGCATCCCACAAATCCAAAGCCTCCAAATAGGTCTGCATTCTAACAGCCCATAAATGATAATTTTCTCCATCAAATGCAGGAGGAGCAATTTGAGAGAAGCTAGACTCTGTTTCCATTTTTTTCACAGATCCCTTAAGAATAGGGCTCTGATACCAATTTGTTGGGTTTGAACAAAAGGAATTAAACAGAGAGTATATGTTGTGGGAGAATGAACTAAGGCTACACATTTCATCAAAAAGCATTACACTTTAAATAGCTGGAAATGAAAAACTAAACCTAAGATCATGGGCTAAAAATTAGCCATTACTCAAGCATGATCAAAAACAACAATCTAAAAATAGAAAATGAAATGCCTAAAAACAAGGAGCATAATTAACAACTTCCTAGAAACTAGAAGCACATCTTTGGAGGATCTAAACAATATGCAATCTTAAAGCAAATATCTAACAGCTATTGATTCTCAATTGAGCCATGCCTCTGGTCGGCCTGCACCCGCTTGAAGGTAGCCACAAGGGCATTGGCGATCGTTGGGGGGTGGTGGTGGTTGTGGCCGAGCATAGGGCCAGGCACGGTGGAGGTGGGGAGGCGGTTGAGGGCCGCGTTGAAGCAAAGCTCAAGGGCCCGGCATTGGAGAGGGTGGGAGTGGGCCTAGAGGCAGGCGGTCCAAAGCAGGCTTGACGACACCCCCAGCATGGTGTGGGCCACGTGAAGTGGGGTCACCTGGACATGGCCCTGCCTCTTGGCCAGTGCCACCACCTGCTTCACTACCGCTGCCGCCTCTGCTGTCAAAGCTTGTTGGATTGTGCAGGGCCTCATTATGTTTCACTCAATCAATCAGTTAGTTTCCAAAATTTTGGGGTATGATTTGATTTGTAAGGTAGAGAGAAGAAGGGGGGGAATACCATGAACGGGGAGAGGTAGCTAAGAAAGTAAAGCGATATACCACTTAGGATGAAGGCAAAATATGCGGAGGGAGGTAGGGAGTGAAAGTGATGTAAATTTATGAGTTCATGATGTTATAATTGATATATAATAAGGTGATACATATTACATAGTGGGAAGAGAGCGACAGAGACAGAGAGTTAGAGAAAGAAATAGGAGCTAAAAAAATCCTTTTCTTGAAGGAGAGGCAAAATTAAGGGGGGTCCAAAGAGGATTAAATAAGTGGTAAAGTGGAATGCATGTGCTGATAATAAGCAGTACCAAAATTTTGCCACCAGTAGCTGCAGTAGTATCAATGGGACTTCTGCTTTGATTTCCTCTCTCCCTCTCTCTCTCATTTCTCTTGAAAATTATAGGGAGAAATCAGCTTCACCTTTCTTTTTTGATCTCAAATTTCAATGAAAATTGTGATAAAGACATGATATTTAGCAGTGGATCTCTGCCTTCTATGCAAAGATATGGAAAAAGCGTTTGAACAGTGGATTCTTCATGGATGCATGAGTACGACTCATCCTGGAAAACCAGCCCCTCTTCCTCCAAGCTCAAGAGCAGACCAAATCTTGGGGATGATCTCTCGTTAATTTTAATAACGACAGAAATTATCATTCTTCAAAATGGATACTGTTATGCTATAGGCTGGTTATTTTTAATTTGAATTGAAAATAAAATAATTGGGTATAGTTTTCTTTTCTTATATAAATTTCTTTTCTTTCTAGTTTTTTTAATCAATTTTATTTTATTCATTTTGGTTTAGTGACTTGATTACAACTTATTTAGTTTTTATCTCTTATCAAAAATTATAAAGAACAAATAAAAATATTCTGTATATCACTAATGTAGAATTGTACATAGTTACAAATCATTAAACATTGTACATAGTTAGAGACCATCGAAGATGGATTTGTATTCATCATGTTAGAATTAATTGTACAAGGGCACAACACGGGAGGTGAATTGTGTCTACTGACTTTTCTGATTGTTTCAGAATACTCGTGAAAACTGTTTGGACTGAGCATTTGGAATGAAGCAGAAATAAAACTAATTGTAGAAATAATAAAAGAGATATAATATTTTTTAATGAAAAACCACCTCTGACCTAATTGAGGTGTAAAAACCACCACCTACCACTGTAAGATTTCAACACACTTTCACTAAATGAGCCGAACATGTTACAACTGCAACACACGTGACTCAGTCACTCACGTAACTTGGTCTACCCTAAGACATTCGTTACAAACATCACGTAACTTAGTCTAGCTCGAGACTCTCGTTACAAAAACCACATCCAATGTCTTCCAAGACTTGGACACTCTCTTATCTCACGATGGAAAAGAGAAAAAGAAAAACTCCTTACTTGAATACTTCTAAATAAGCTGAATGTAAGGTACAATACAATCTCTATGCCAATATTGAAGACTCGATTTAGCACTCACTTTGAACGTTTCCCCTCAGAAAATTCAGACTCACAAAGACAATTTTAAATCCTTGGAAAACCTTGAGAAAGACTTGAGAAAGAGGCGACTTAAATAGTGAGCTTGTGCCGTAGGGTTAGGAAGATTTCCTTCCCTCAATTACTCTAACACTCAACCTCTTAAAATCTTTCCTCGTAATATTCTTCCCTTAAAGGATAGGATAAAATCTTTCAAAATCTTTCAATAGTATCTTTTAAGGAAAGAAACTTTTTTAGACTCTACTATTAAAAAATCTCTCAATATTATCTTTAAAGAAAAAATCTTTTTAGACTCAATTGACATAGGAAAATTAATCCTAATTATTCCAAGAAAGTCGTTAGTAAAAAAAAATTCTAAAATCTTGAAATTCATTTTTTGTCTTTGACGTTAGAACATCGCAGACCTAACTTTTTAGAATTGCTCTGAGGCAGTGTTCTGCAGTACTTAAAAATTTTTCAAAGCAAACACTAAGTCAAGACCTTTTAATTGGCATATTAAAAAGAATCTAAAAAATAAAACCAATACTAAGCCTAGGACTCTTGTTATCAGCTGGACTCCTTGCATATGTATCGACTTTGATGCTCCACGTTCATTCGAACTGCTGCAAGTATTTTTCGGATCCTGTCTCAACACATAATTCAAGTATAGTATATTGATTAGTTCATTTGGATTGTTATCACCAAAATCTTACACATTAATTGGGTCAACAATTTCCTCCTTTTTGATAATGACAAACCAAATGACCGTAAGTTATCAATGACAATTAATAGTGAGACAGGGCAAATGTACATTAGTGCCAAAATAGTTATCCACCCTCACACTAGAGAGAAAATAAGAGTTAAGAGGTCAACTTAAACTAGGCAAACTAATCAAAATAAGGTCATACTCATTTTCCCACTTTTGACATCATCGAAAAGGGTGAGGAGATCGGAAATGAAAATTTAGTGTGGATGCAATCACCACCAAAGCGGTAATGTGGGAAGTAATAGTGATACACTAGAGTATATGGTACAGTAATGATATTGGCCATCCAAGTCACGCACAAACAAATAACGCATGCAACAAGCAAAGTTATAGCATAAATGCATTACCCATCCAAAATCAGCAATAAACTATTAGTAGTCACATACATAACCAAGTGTTTGAAAAACAGTGTTGGAAACAAGGAAAGGGACAAGTTTAGGTAGGGGAAGGTGGAGGAGGTAATTTGGCTGTGAGGGCAAGAAAGACACTCAGCTGATCCTCGTGATGTTTGGCATTGAGAGCCTTTTCCTCTGTAAGCGCCTGCTTTACTTCAGCTATCTCCCCCTTCAATGTAATCTCATGCTGCAACAGTGTATTAATTGTGGGAGTGCTGAATGTGGAGGCTTCATTGGGAATAGGTCCAAGTGGTGTTTGGAGTCCCTGTTCTGAAGTTGCACTGCCGCCTTTTGTCACTTTGAAACCATGCTCAATCAATGTGCTATTGCCAATCTCATCACTGACCTGAAAGCCTATTCTCTTCTGCAAGGGAATCCCAAGCTTCTCAGACATTAACGTTAGCAAGAACCCATACCCCATGTCATGATCCTTGGACGTGTCAGTAATTCTCCCAATATGGTTAATTATGACTACGGGCAAGTTAATTTGCTCACCCCTATCTAACAAACCAGTGTAGCACATGTCCATGGGATCAGAAAGGTTACGTCCCTGACCTCGGAGAACAATATTCTTAATCACAAACCAAAGTAACAGTTGATGCAATTGCATCATTTCCCCTTTTTCACAGACTGGGGAACAGTCAGATGGAGTTTTTGGGCTAGCTTCTGGGTCAATTCCAACACCTGTTCTTCACCTAAGAGGCTTTTGTCCTCTCACACATAGACACCAAAACTTTCGGAGGACACCCTAAGTAACTCACCTAACTTCTTAGCATCAAACCGTAGGCCATGATCATTAACTGTGCTTGTCACCACTCCATTAGTGACAACACAGTTCGCATAGAACTCAGTCAAGTCTGAAACGGAACATCCTCGCTTAGTATCTATGAACAGGTCTAACTATCCCTGACCTTCCAACTTCTCTAAGAACACCCCTAGCCCCTGTTCCTGAAAGTATGACACGTTAACTACCTTTCCTCGAAGCATCGATTTCTGGAGAAAATACTCATATCTCTCAACAAGTGCTATGTTTTTTCTAATTTTCTTCTTCTTTGGTTCATTAGACTCTTCAACCAATTCGGACACTTGTTTTGGGGCAGCCTATTTTTGGGCAGGTTTCTTGGATGGAACTGGTTTGAGGGGTGTTTTGGTGGGTGTTTTGGAGGATTGAAGAGTTGATTTGTTCTTATTGACAGGGCTTTCAATTTTGTCTTCTGACAGGGGCAGCACAATGGGAGGACCGAACTTCGAGTTCGAGGTCATGATAAGGATGTAGTAAGAGGTACATTGAGTGAGATGGTGGTCTTTCTTTGGCGTTTAAAGGTCAGTTTGGTTGTGGTTTGGGGCTTAGTTGGAACAGTTCGTTTGAATCGCAAAATTAGTTCATCCTTATCACTATTCTTTGCATCTTCAATAACAAATTCATTATCAATATGCCCAACATTATAATCCTTAGACTCCTCAACTGATTCGACCTTATTCCCCTTAATCTAGATTTGGCCACAACCGGATCATACACCACAATCTCCCAACCCATAATTGGGTGTACCAAAGGTAACATATCAAGTCTACTGATCTTAAGTCTAAGCTCTTCAAGAACCCAAAAATAGAGGGAATAATCGAAAAGGAAGGTGAGGGAGGGCTTCCCATACCAATTGAGATCATTTGTGGCGATGAAGGTGCTGGTGATGTCCTCTCAGAACTCATCCCAATTGTGCCCATTTTTCTTGATAGTTGGTCTCGTACTAATCTTGGGTGAGAAGTCTTGTGCTTGGAGGATGCTTGACCGCCACGAGTTCTTGCCATTGTGAGGATTTGAAGTGATTTGGACATAGGCTTTTGAAGGGGTTTAAGGAAAGAGAGGGAAATCGGGTTCTTGGTAGAGAGAGAGGGATGGATGGATGGGTTATGGAGAGAGAGAATGGAGGGATTTAATGGTAAGCATGAGTGGCTCGAAAATCGAGGGAGTTTATGGGAGAGTTTATTTCGGCTCTTCTTGAAGAGAGAGAATGTTTTGCATACAGTACATCATTACACTAGGTATGGTACATATTATAGGTTAGGAATAATGAAAAAGGAAATTTCAGTTCCCAATGTTCCTTTAATAACGCCACTTGGTCAACACACGATACAAGCAGAGGTCAGGTCTGTTCTAAAGCCTGTTCTTATTGTTAAAAGTTTGGTGTCTCAGGACACCAAGGCCAACATTGTTAGACCTCAACAAGTGTCAACATGTTACATTCTACATATATGTCAGTAAAGCACAAAAATTGAATGCATCCATTGTAACAATTTATTTGGCCTAAAAACCCTTAACTAGTCAATCATTGGAGTTAAACAAGCGTGCTTTAGTTCTTTTGATCATACCCAATTTAAGTCTATTCCTCTCATACTGCTCTCTACTCAGTGCCTTGGTAAAGATATCAGCAATTTGCTTATTAGTGGCACAAAAATTTATTAAAATTAAGCCCTTTTTAATATTGTCTCTCAAAAAATGATGACGTATGTCAATATGCTTGGTCTTATTATGTTGACATGGATTTTTGATGATGTTAATTGCACTTATGTTATCACAAAATATAGGAATGCATCCCGTGTCAATAGAAAAGTCCTTGAGTTATTGCCTTATCCATAACAATTGAGCATAACAAGAAGCAGCCGCTCGATACTCGCCTTCTGCTGTGGGTATAGCAACGGAGTGTTGTTTCTTGTTACCCAAGAGACCAAATAGGGTCTAAGAAAATGAACCATACTTGAGGTGGTTTTTCTATCAACCAAGAATCTAGCATAATCAGCATCCGCATACCCAGTGAGATTAAAGTTGCACCCTTAAGGACACCATAAAGCTAAGTCCGAGGTATATTTTAAATATCTCAAAAT
The DNA here is from genome assembly GCA_029747015.1 of Carnegiea gigantea. Taxonomy (NCBI): domain Eukaryota; kingdom Viridiplantae; phylum Streptophyta; class Magnoliopsida; order Caryophyllales; family Cactaceae; genus Carnegiea; species Carnegiea gigantea. The sequence continues at coordinate 73,941 of JAKOGI010000634.1, forward strand.
CTGTTTTCCAGCTTTCAAATGTGTTTCTTTAGGATTTGACTGAAAATAGGCACACAAACCAACACTGAAAATAGTGTCAGGTCTACTAGCAGTTAGGTAAAGAAGCGACCTCATGCCCCTATAGGATTTCTCTGCAACTGATGGACTCCTATCATCCACAATCAATTTGGTTGAAGGAGAGATGGGTGTGTCTATGAGCTTAGCCGATTCCATTTCAAACCGCTTAATTAACTCCTTGACATATTTTTGTTGATATATCATAGTTCCGTTTGAGGTTTGCTTGATTTACAAGCCTAAGAAAAAATTAAGCTCGCCTGTCATGCTCATCTCAAACTCACTCATCATCAATTTTGAAAAATCATCATAAAAATCACTGTTGGTTGTACCGTATATAATATCATCGACATGTACTTGAACAATCAGCAGATGTTCCCCCTTTGATTTGAGAAATAAGGTATTGTCTACCTTGGCCCTTTGAAAGCCATTATCAATTAGAAATTTTGACAAGCGTTCATACCAAGCTCTAGGAGCTTGTTTTAAACCATAAAGTGCTTTGTCAAGCTGAAACACATGGTTAGGGAAATCATGATGTTCAAAACCAGGGGGTTGGCTTACATACACCTCTTCCTTAAGGTATCCATTGAGGAATGCACTCTTGATGTCCATTTGATACGGCTTGATCTCCATGTGAGCTGCAAAGGCCACCAAAAATGCAGATAGCCTCGATCCTTACAATTGGTGCAAACGTTTCCTTCTAGTCGATTCCCTATTCTTGGTTGTAACCTTGAACCACAAGCCTGGCCTTGTTCCAAGTGACTGTTCCGAACTCATCCAGTTTGTTCTTGAACACCCATTTGGTGCCAATTATCGATTTGTCCTTAGGACTTGGTTCAAGGTGCCAGACTTTATTCCTTTCAAATTGATAAAGCTCCTCTTGCATGGAAGTAACCCAGTCAGAATCTGCAAGAGATTCATGAACATTCTTTGGCTTAATGTGAGATAGAAAAGCATAGAAGGCACAAAAGTTTCTGAGTTTACATCTGGTTTGCACCCTTGTGTTAATATCAGACATGATCTGGTCAAGGGGATGCGAGCTCTGATGTTTCCAAGGTCGTGGAATAAATGGATCCACAGATGCACTTAACAATCTCTCCTGGGTACTTGGTGAAACAGGTTCTGAAACTGTTCTGGTGCCTGTTCCCATATAAGTTCGGGGATAATTGGGTTGAATGGGCCGGTTCTGTTCAGGTTCAGCAATACTTCCCCCTGACTAGTTTGCTCCCTGCCCACCTCCCAAATTATCAGTTCCAGGATTTGGTTCACCTTCAGGAGCCATACCTTTGTCAACTATTGAGCTTTGAGTGAGCGGGAGGTCTTTTCTTGCAGGACTAACTTCAAACTCTTCATCCTACGTATCATGCTCAAGCACAGAGTTAGTTTCATCAAACAATACGTGCACACTCTCTTCAGCACACAAGGTTCTTTTGTTAGACACTTTGTATAACTTACTGTATGAGGAGTACCCTAAGAATATGGCTTTATCACTCCTAGGGTCAAACTTTCCCAAGGATTCCTTCCCATTATTGTGCACATAGTATTTGCAACCAAACACCCTCAAGTGCATAATATTGGGTTTTTGTCCCTTGAAAAATTCATAAGGAGTTTTGTTAAGTATGGGTCTGATCATGCATCTATTAATAATATAACACAATGGGTTCAGTGCCTCTGCTCAAAATTTTTTAGGAAGACCACTAGCGACAAGCATAGTCCTAGTTATGTCTTCTAGAGTTCGATTTTTACGCTCTGCCACCCCATTTTGTTGGGGTGCTCCAGGGGCAAAAAAAATGTGGTCAACGCCATATTCATTACAATATTCAATGAAGTTGGAGTTTTCAAACTCTTTACCATGATTAGACCTAACACTCACCAATGAGTGTCCTATTCTCTTTTCAATTTTCCTAAGAAGAATGGGAAACTTTTCAAATGATTCATCCTTAGATGTTAAGAATAGAGTGTAACTGAAATGAGAGTAATCATCCACTATGAGAAATACATATCCCTTCCCACCTTTACTTGTGATCCTCATAGGACTACACAAATCAACATGTAGTAGCTCAAGAGATCGGAAAGTACTAACACAGTTCTTTGACTTAAAAGAAGTCCTTACTTGCTTTCCTCTAGCATAAGCGTCGCACACCTTGTCATCATTATACTTGATGGACGATAGTCCAACTACTAGGTCCTTGGAAACGAGTTTATTCAAAAGAGAAAGGCTTGCATGTCCTAGCCTCTTGTGCCAAAGCATAATATGATTATCAAGAGCACTCAAATAAGTTAAATGATTTTGGGGAAGTGAAAGAACACAAGCTTTGTATACATTGTTGTATCGCTTCCCCCTCAACACAACATCACCATATTTGATATTGGTAATCAAGCATTAATTCGAAGAGAAACCAACGTAATTACCTCTATCATATAGTTGAGACACACTTAGCAAATTATGTCGTAAACCATCTACAAAATACACAATATCAATAGAGTGAGAGAGTGATTTACCTATCTTACCTACACCGATAATTTCCCTAGATTTGCCGTTTCCAAATGCCACTCTCCCTCCATCAAAGGCCGTAAGTGAGAGGAAGTTTGATATGTCTCCCGTCATGTGCCTTGAGCAACCACTATCCAAGAACAATAGTTGATTGCCTCCTCTCACTTTAGCCTGTAAAATAGCTAAGTGTTAGCCTTGGGAACCCAAATCCACTTGGGTCCCATTTTCTTTGACATGGAGGTTAAGTCATCTTTTCTAATCCATACTTGTTTAACATACAATGAATTTCTCTCCATGGCTTTTTTTCTCAAAGGACAAGCATAGTGATAATGATCAGTTTTTCTATAGTGAAAACATATTATATTTTCTTGAAGTCCAGCATATTTTTTGTTAACTGGTCTAGTAACACACCTGTTCACCCATCCTAGTTCCTTTCTGTTTCAGCTATGGTGAGTATTTAGCTAGTTAAGTGCTTCTGAAGAATTGTTCCAGTGCCTATTCTCAGTGAGGTCAGATTCGCCTTATGAGCTTTTTCAAGCAGCTGGTTATTTTCACTCACTAGGGATTCAAGTCTAAGTTTCAGGTCTAGGGACTCACTTTTTCGGCTAGAAAGATCAGTGCTAAACACTTCGTCTCAAGGTGTTAACCTAAATATCAGAACTCTACTCTGATACCACTTATTAGAATTAATCGCACAAGGACACAAGAGGGGGGGTGAATTGTGTCTACCGACGTTTCTGATTATTTCAGAATACTCGTGAGAACTGTTTGGACTGAGTGTTTGAAGTGAAGCAGAAACAAAACTAATTACAGAAATAATAAAGGAGACACAATAATTTTACATAGAAAATCACCGCTGGCCTAATTAAGGTGTAAAAACTACCACCTACCACTGTAGGATTTCAACACACTTTCACTAAATGGGTCAAATACGTTACAACTGTAGCACACGTGACTCAATCACTCACCTAACTTGGTCTACCCTAAGACCTTTGTTGCAAACACCACGTAACTTAGTCTAGCCCGAGACTCTCGTTACAAAAACCACGTCCAATATCTTCCAAGACTTGGACACTCTCTTATCTCACTGATGGAAACCAGAAAAAGAAAAACCCCTTACTTGAATGTTTCTAAACAAGCTGAATGCAAGGTGTAATATAATCCCTATTATGCCAATATTGAAGACTTAATTTAGCAATCTCTTTGAAGGTTTTTTCTCAGAAAGTTCAAACTCACAAAGACAATTTTAAACCCTTGGAAAACCTTGAAAAAGACTTGAGAAAGAGGCGACTTAAGTCGTGAGCTTACGCCATAGGGTTAGGAAGATTTCCTTCCCTCAATCACTCTAACGCTCAACCTCCTAAAATCTTTCCTCTTGATATTCTTCCCTTAAACGATAGGGTAAAATCTTTCAAAAATCTTTGAATAGCATCTTTTAAGGAAAGAAACTTTTTTGGACTCTACTACCAAAAAATCTCTCAACATTATCTTTAAAGAAAAATTTTTTTAGACTCAATTGACATAGAAAAATTAATCGTAATTATTTCAAGAAAATCGTTAGTACAAAAAACATTCATACATCTTGAAATTTATTTTTTGTCTTTGACGTTAGAATGTCGTAGACCTAACTTCTCAGAACTGTTCTGAGGCAGTGTTGTGAAGTATTTAAAAACATTTCAAAGCAAACGCTAAGTCAAGACCTTCTAATTGGCATATTAACAAGAATCTAAAAAATAAAACCAATACTAAACCTAAGACTCTCGCTATCAGCTGGACTCCTTACACATGTATCGATTTTGATGCTTCACGCTCGTTCCAACTGCTTCAAGTATTTTCTGGATCCTATCTCAACACATAATTCAAGCGCAGCATATTGACTAGTACATTTGGATTGTTATCATCAAAACCTTACATATTAATGGGGTCAACACATCATATATTTACAAGGATATGTAGTGATATCATCTAGTAGGCCAATGTACGACAAACAGATGTTTAGAAACTATTCATCATGTATATGTAAATTCACTTAAATTTTCAGCACATAGCTATAATAAGACTATAATCTTACAATGTCTTGTGTAAATTATTGGCAATGAAAATAGTGTACGCTATATAAGACGTTAATCTTCAAGAAAATGTTAGTTCTATGAGGGCTGAGCTGTCAACAAACCATGGAATGGTTTAAAAGTGAATTACACCCCATGCACTTAAAAACCACTACCATACAAATGAGAGATAAAAGAGCGTAAACCATAATGTAATTAACTTTACTAATACCCGAATAATTGGTGCCTTCTATCAATGTCGCCATAGACATAGTTTAATGGTAAAGATGTTCTCAACTTGTAACTTCGTAGTATCCTGTTGCTATATTCCAATAGCATGAAGTTATGTGCATTCATGAGTGGTGAGCCTAAAATATAGATGAAAACACAAATATATATATACATATATATATACACACACACACACACACACATATACATATCCATATATACACACATATATATATATATTTATGTTTTCCTAAAAATATCATCAAATTGTGTAATTATTCATGAACAAAATCATTTAAGTTACAATGACTATGATGGAACATCTATGTAATGTTCGTAACCGAAGCACCGAGTTCTTGGCCCCTTGTGGCAATAAGTTATCACATTTTTTCTCCATTAGTGGTGTTAAGTTGTTTTTCTTTTTTATAGTAGCACTATGCTTTCTTTATTTTGGGTTAAAAGTGGTACTTAAGAAACTAATTACTTGTGCAGCCGCTAATTAATACTTGATTTTTGATTTTTTTTGGGAGTTGTACAAGACTTTTTTTTAATATATACAGTTTTCTTTCATAGCATATAAACAACATGAAGAAAATGTTTTCATCTTCATATCGTCATTTGGAACTTGAGATTCTTCGATGTGGAATCAAAAAGTAGGAAGTGTAAGGGAATGGATAGGTTTTTGTTAACTTTTTTTCCCTTTTCTATGTTGGTATTTAACATTTACAACCTAAAAAAAATTCAAAAGATATGATTGATACATGTAATTAGGTCATCTGATGATAATATGAATTCAAATTGAAAATCTAGTGTTATTATGAAAAAGAAAAATAACTTAGTATCAGTATAAGAAAAAAAAAGTAGGTAGTGATATATATCTCGTTGTAAGCCATTCTTAAATATTTGATCTTATCATAAATTAACATGTTTTATGATTTAAAATCACACATTTTTAAATGATTATAATTAATTTGAATCGCTAGCCTTGCCAACAAATTATTAAATGATACTTAATTGTATTAACCTCATCCATGAGTATATATGATATGTGTATTTGAAAAATGTGATAAATTATGGATAAAAAGATGATTTTATACAATTTATAAGTTGTAATATACTTCAATGATTCGATCCTATCATTCTTTTCAATTTAAAAATATAATAGTATGATTTTATAGTCAAAATAAGACACTTATGAAGTGTCTTGCAGTAAGGCACTTATCAATTTATAAAAAGGTAATAACATAGTATTACAAGAGCTCAAGAACTCATGAAAATTCATTAATACTAATTGAAAGTTCAATAAATATAAAAGTAGACACCCTCGCTCATAATGCAAGGGCCATTTAAATTAAAATATTAAGTTAGTGAATTAAAGGTGCAGTGTACTCTATAAACTCTAGAAACAGTTATTAAATAGACATCACTGCAATATAACAAGAAAACAACTCGATCATATATATATGACTACATAGGCCTAAAGGGAAGAAAATTAGCAGAATTAAAATCCCACTTTTTTTTTTCACTTAAAAAACAAGAAACAAAGAACAAAAGAGAAGAAAGGAGAGAGGAAAAGGGGAGATAGGAGGGAAGAATTATTCACTTTTGGTGCATCATATGATCTGCCAACTCCCAAGGACTTGAAAAGAGAAGTGGGGAACTACTGTCTGGCTTAAAGCAATCGGGAAGTGCGTCATGTATGTTTTTTCTTTCTTTTTTCTTTTTCTTTAAAAAAATTAATCTTTGGGCCCTTAATTCCAAACTCAGAGATAAGGAATAACCTAAAAAGCACTGGATTTTTGGATCTAATAGATTACTAATGCCAATGGCATCTCCTCTGATGCTTTGAATTGAATGCACCGGAATTATAACCTCTCTCTCTCTTCCCCCTTCCCCCATATTATTTCATAAAGCTGAGGGATTTTGGACCCTCATGATTCAAAAATAAGGGCATCAAATGATTAAGCTGGACAGGAAAATAAACCCAAAAAAGGGGAAAAGAGAAGAATGCAGAAAATAACAAGTGATCATAACGAACGCATCAATGCATAATGTCACTTGCACCATTTTTTTTCCTTTTTTTTTTATCATGGTCCATGGTTAACACTTGCATCATCCTATAATTTCTAATGGAAAAGGAGAGATCCAAACATTTTTACAATGCGAGGCTTGAATGTGTAAGTAAGTTGTCCGACTTCACTAATTTGTGAACAGGATACTAAGTTTATAAGTTTCAGATCTACTAAATCTAATAATAAGGCTATCTATTTTTGGGTGTTGGTTAGTGTAGAACAAACCACCAAGTTCAACTTACTCTACCGTGCCAAGGCCTTGATACAATTGGTTGTCATGATGACCTAAGAAAATGGTAGGGACTTTAGGAGCCGATTCACCAAGGTTCTTGTTAAATTGGGACCTTTGAGGGAGTCAATAATCAAGGTTAGGTAGGTGGCAAAGGCAAGTAGTATATGCAAATAATAAGTTCAGGTATTTTTTCTCCAAAATCACTTCTCATTTATTTATAGTCTCCAACCAAAAATTTTCCTTAAATTATGTGTCAATTTTAAGAGGGCAAAGGGGCTCCAATTTTTGAGAACTTTATATGGATGGATAGCCTCAAAAGTCTATTTTTCAATGAACTATAGAACGACTTTATATTTTGAGTATCATTCAAGTGATGAAGGGAAAACGGAGCAAGGTTGGTGTAGGTATGGTTTTGTACATCTTTTATTAACTACAATAAAGATTGAGTATTTGTAGCACTTGATTTTGCCACACTATGTTAAAATTTGGCGACATAAGCTTTTTGTGGCAATGTGAACAATTACCACAACATTGCCGTAGAAAGTCTATTACAAAATATTTTTATGGAAAATTTAACTTGCGAAAATTGGTATAACACATGTGATAAAATTCAATTTGTCACACATGTAAGTTTTGTTTACAATATCTCGTAGTTAGTAGCAAGTTCGATCTTGCATGAAAAGTAGATTTGCTACAAAAGAATAGCATTTACGGCAAATAAAATTAGGTACGAACCATATTCTGACAATAATATGGATGTATTTCGGGGTAACTCACATATTGTCACAGAATATTCATTATTATTATTATTGTTGTTGTTGTTGGTGGTGGTGGTGGTCCGATTTGGCTAGTAAAATTACCTAGAGGGGTTGAATAGGGTGATAATCAAAGTTACAAGATAATCAGGATAAAATTGCATAAAATCCAATTCTCGACAAAACACAAGTACTTAGAGAGGTTCGATCACGCCTAATCCTCTACCCACAGGTGCCCTTTGCCGATGGGATTTTGAACGTCTTTCTTTTATTAGATCAATCAATTACACACGATTCACCAATCGTACAACCGATTAGTTGACCTTACAACTATAAGTGTCCCAACGTACGCGTTGCTCCTCAACCGTTGTTGGGTAGTCGACCCCCTAGCTAATCAACCCAACCTAATACAAAGAAAAATAAGAAAATACACTTTATAACAAGGAGTAAATAAACACAATAGATATTCCAATATAAGCTCGATATATGCCAATGAGTGCTTGAGTAGGAGGTATGCCAATGAGCGCTTGCTTTTCTTGTTGTACCCAGCCCTCAACCAGCTTCTGTATTTATAGCAAAGAGTTAGAGGAATGATAGGAAACTAACTGTTAGACTCATCCAAAAGTTCAGCGTCACTTCAAAGCCTTCAACAATAGTTTAGGGTCCTTGAATATCATATAATTCCAGCAAGAAATGGCTAAGTGGCTATTTTTTGCTAATTTGAGATTTCTTCCAATGGTCACTCTATTTTTGGCTGATTAAGGATCTTCTTGAGATGATTTGTAATTCCTTCCATGATCGAAACAAATATCAAGCATTTAAAAAGTTAAATCTTATCAAGGAAAATCAAATATTTGCTAAGTGAAGATCCCTAATAAAATGGGATATTGTATCTCACAATATAATATTATCAATTATAATCAGAATTATAATATTATCTTAAGATTTAATATTCAAATTGAACATAAAAATCATATATTTAAATTTGAATACTAAACTACCTCCAAGATAAAATCAATCATGTGAACATCTACTTATAATCATAACACATTAAAATAACAGAAATACTAAAGTAGGTCCAAATATAACATGATAAATGTATCAATAGACCAACTCATTTTTGTCTTTCATCAAAACATATTAATAAAATATATTGTAAGCGTAAGGAAACTAACAATTATCATCATCATCATCATCATGATCATCATCATCATTTACAATCATGATACATAACATTATAATTTGTTGGGTTTAATGGCCCAAAATCAGCTCCGCAGATCCACCACGGGCTTCAAGGAGTTTGAGCTGCGGATTGTGGCGGCTAGGTTTTCATCGTCTTGATGGCTAGGTTGCTCCTAGGCCTTTCTGCATCCTTATACGTCTAAATCCTATGTAAATAGCCTAGCCTAGGCTTTAATAATCATCCCTATAACACCCAAACACAAACATCCATAAAGAGCTTAAGTTCTGTTATTCTTGTTTTGCAAGAGAGTGTTCTAAGTGATTTGTAATCACTTTCTGATCTCTTCCTAGAGCACATCGCCCTGAGATCAGTTTTGTACTGCCCATCTCACAATGGATTCTTAGCTCATCGTCATTCGTGGTTTTCTCCCATTTTGGATTTGCACGTAAATCTTGGCATTCTTTATTGTTCTTGTTATTATTGTTTCACTTTTGATTATCATTGTTTATCCTAACGCTTCCGCAATTAGTTTGCTCTAATTTTCTAACAAGTGGTATCAGAGCGAGGTCTAAGATGTTTTTGATCATGAAGGTTGATATTCAAAAGTTTGATGGACAGATTAGTTTCAATCTCTGGAAGGTGCAAATGTGAGCAGTTCTCATTTAGCATTGGTTGTGGAAGGTTCTCTGAGGACCTCATACGAAACCCAGTATGATGATAAAAGAACAATGGGCGGAATAGAAGATGAAGAAGTGTGGTTCTTTGACGGACGACGAATGGGAAGAACTATAGGAGAAGGCAGTTTTGGCCATACAGTTGTGCTTGGCGCACATGTCTTGCGAGAGGTACTTGATAAGACAACTACAATACGTCTTTGGGTTCGGCTGGAAGAACTACACATGACTAAGAGTCTCGCCAACAAGATCCGATTAAAGGAAATGTTGTACACTTTCAAGATGGCAGAAGGTGCTCTTGTTCAAAAACATCTAAACTATTTTAATTCGATTATTGTCAATCTTAAAAGTTTAGATGTAAAGATTGAGGATAAGGATAAGACTATATTGCTGGTTATCTCCTTGCTCCCTCATTTAAACACTTCAAGGAAATTTTATTGTATAGCAACAACGACACTTTGTCTTTTGAAAATGTTAAGTCCAACTTACTATCCAAAGAAAAGTTTGATCTTGAAGTGCATTCTGATGACAAAGCAGAATGTTTGTTTGTAAGAGGAAGATTTTCTGAAAAGGAGGGTACAAATAGGAGAAACTCCAGATCAAAGTCGAAAGGCCGTAAATCCAGAAAATTCTGCAAATATTGCAGAAAGCCAGGACATCTAGTCGTGGAATGTTACAAATTAAAGAACAAGAAGGAACGGGAAGAGAAGAGCAGTCAATCTGCTGAAGCTACAGTTGCTGACTTTGGATCAGATGGTGATGTCTTACTACTGACAGCAGAGGTGCTACTGAGTGGGTTATGGATTTCCGATTGCACCTATCATATGTGTCCCCATAGGGACCGACTTTCAACATATGAACCGCTGGATTCAGGTGTCATTCCCATGGGCAATAACGTCCAATGCAGTGTCGCAGGCATTGACACTATTTAGATTAAGACTCGTGATGGTGTACTGAGTACTCTTTCTAATGTCCGTCAATTCCTGACCTGAAGTGCAACCTTATTACACTTAGCACACTCGAATCCAATAGGTGTAAGTATTCCACTGAAGATGGAGTCCTGAAGATCTCTAAGGGTGAGCTGGTTCCTATGAAAGGAGTAAGACGTGGGAGTCTCTACATACTTCGAGGTTCCATAGTGACTGGTTCTGCTGCAGTCACCACTCCCTCATCCGAAGCAGATTCTACTCAATTGTGGCATGCTCGCTTGGACCACATGAGTGGGAATGACAATGGTGCAATCGACCATCTCTGATTTTTAATTAAGGTTGGGTAGGTTAGGAGTCACCTCTATTACTTGGTTCGTCATTTGGCCTAATGATAACTCCAAGCCGCTTTTTGTATGGTGCTTAGCTTAGTTTAGCCTCTCTTTCTTTCCTTCTCACTTAACCTAGCTTGAAACACTCAAGCTAACCCTAGTACTTGAACCCCAACTCCTTGTGGGTAACACCCTAAATACTCGATGATAAAACCCTGCACTTGGGATTATCAATATTAAAACTCGAATTATTCCTAACAAGTTTTTTTGGTGCTGTTGCCGGGGAGTTAACGCTTTTCAATATCGGGGTTTACTTTAGCATTCGAGGCTAGGCCTTTAGAAAATCTAAAAAAAGAAAATTAAAAATCAAAAATTTGAAAAAAAAATCGAAATGCCTATTTTTCATTTCCCTTAATTTGAGCATGAACCTAGATTGAATAACTACCGTGATCAATATGTGCATTGCACGTATGAATAATGAAAAATATGCAATGTTGTGCTTGAGGGGATAACACATGAGACTCGAGCCATCCTTGAGTCCATGTGTCATGATGGTATGTGCTACAAAAATTTTAATGACATATGGGATTTATTTGAACTTTTGGCTTGGTATCAATGGCAATGTGAGAGTGCTAGGGATTTATTCCATCACTATTCTTCTCACCCTGATATTGTGTGCTCTTCTTGCCAATTTTTTGACCATGATCTGAGTTCTTGTCCTTATTATAATGTTTCTGATAAATGTTATGCTAAGCTTGATGCCATGAAAGGGATAATGAACGAGCAACATGAGCACTTTGCTAGTGAAATGAGGGAGTATGGCCCATTGCATGGGACCAACCTTAGTCTACCTTTCCTTAAACTTTAGGCTAGTCTCTATGATGATTGTGAATCTTTCTTTCTCCTAGAATCGAATCTTGTTGATGATACACCTTCCACCGATCTAGAGGAAGCGTTAGTGCTTTGACCTTACCTACTTCTCCCCTCCCTTTAGCTCAGCGCACGAGGTTAGAGATGGGTGAGCATTATAGGGGTGAGGCTAGTTTTTTTAAGGAAGCTATGATTGCTTGGTCAAAAGAAGCTTCCTCAATCGAGCCCCATGTTAAGGAGGCTCTCTTTGAGGAGTTGTTTGATGAAGGTGTGGTGATTGGTGCCGCTCCTAGCATTCGGCATATAGATTCCACTTGCACCAAGCTACTTGACTTGACCCCCATTCATCCCTTTATTTCCCACTACCTCCTATCTTTTTTATGCATTTCATGAGTCCTCAAGTGATATTAGAGGGCCTTACCCCTTATTTGATCCATATTGTGCACACCTAGAAGACGTGCCTAGAAAATTATATGGAATACTTTCTTTGATCGTGCTTTTAATTTTTCTATGACATTCAATAACTTTAAGAGAGCATTAACTCTATTTGCTGCATCTTTACTAGTGTTCGCTTACTTACATCATTTTGAGATGCATGGAATATCATATGACAAGCTCTTGTTAGCTTTGGCGGCATCCGAGTTGATAATGCAAGTCGTGAGTGATGAAGAGGAGTGGCTGATGCTCCATGCGTCTCCACAGCACTATCCTAGAGAGGCATAGTTCGGGTACAATCAGTACCCGACCTGGTATAATCATTCTCACTCTTCTCCCTTCTTTTTATTTTCTTTCTTTTTCTCTTTGTTTAGTTGTGGATATTAGGTTATGTTTAGTTGTAGATATTCGGTTGTGTTTTTTTTGGTGATCAACTTTGAGGTGAAATTTGGGATATTATGGAGCCGGTTGATGGCTATGATCGCGTTTGTTTATTTTTGTGCATATTTGTGTATTGTGATTAGTGGTTGGATTTGTATATGTTCATTTTTGTGGTGTTAGTTTTATATATATATGTATGGTCTTGTTGTCGATTGGTGGAGTTATGTTTTTAGAAGAGTGTGTTAGCTGCTGTATATGTGTATAGGTTTAGTGTTTTTCTGTGTTTTGTGTGTTTTTGTCATCATTGTGACTCCTCGGCTCCCAGTGAGGGCATTGTGAGATCAAGGTGTGGGGGAGGAGAAGACATGCTTCAATCTTGGAAAATTTTTCGAAAGAAAAACATTTTATATCTCACTTGTTTTGGGGGAGTTTTGTACTATTTTGATTGGCTTGGATCCGTTGTACCTTGGCTATTGGCTTGCATATAACGATAATGTGCATGATGGATCTTTATCCCAAGTGAGTCATTCTAAGCTCCAATTCTAACCCCAATAGTTCATTGTAGCTGTGCAATCTAGTCCTTATTTATACCATCATCATTACCTTAGGGTCTTAGTTTTCCATGATTAGCTCTCCCACTTGACGCGATGACTTTTGTTTTTGTTTGCATTTCACATTTTGAAAAAGATGAAAAAAGAAAACCAACAAAAAAAGAAACTAAAAGCGTTTGGGATGACAAGTATCTCTTTGAGACATGTGCTACTAGGTGCTATCTTTTGAGGCAATACTGCAACTGGGAAAGCTTTCTTTCCGTGTTAATAAGTCAATAATGTAGTTTGTGTCAGTAAAGTGGGATTGCATTTGATTTTGGTAAACCTAAGTCCTACGATGATGATACACTAGCACACTAAGCATTGGGTTGGATTCAAAGTTTTGATGTACAGTACGGTGAAAAGTTGGTGCTTTGATGTCATCCTTAGAGATAGAGAGTGTTGATGTGTTGTGAGACCCGGAGTTTTGTCGTACTTGCTTAATGAATATTATGCCTGCTGGGTTAGAAAATTTTATTTTAGTATCCGCCAACCTAGAACTGCCATATTGCCCAAGTTATCGATCTATCCAACTTCAGAAATCCAAAAATAAATTGTCTAAAGTTGTATAACTTGAATAGCCTTCAATAATGAATATTATGCCTGCTTGGTTAGAAAATTTTATTTTAGTATCCGCCAACCTACAGCTGCCATATTGCCAAAGTTATCGATCTATCCAACTTCAGAAACCCAAAAATAAATTGTCTGAAGTTGTATAACTTGAATAGCCTTCGATTTCTTGAAGCTCCAACCAAAAGCAAATCCCAAATACGATCAGATTGTTGAACCCTGGGAATAGTTTTCTAATTTACTAAATCAATCCTTAATATAATCAAAGGGCCAGTAAGCTAACCAACGATTATATTTAGGAATTCTTTTTAAGATTAGAGGCCCGGGTATTCGATTAATAATACAATAGACTGGTGTTTTGTGGTTTAATTGAATCAAAAAAAAGGAGAAAGGGGGGTAAAAGCAGTCGAGGCACGCAACCCCGCCTGAGCTCTCTCTCTTTCCTCTTTCTTCTTCTTCTTCCTAACATTGCTCTGCTTTCCATGTTCCTCATCGCCTCCTTTGCTTTTCCTCCTTGCACGCACCACGACCGGCAAAACCGAGCCCCAACCCAACCAACCCAAGAGTCGGCCAGCCTCTTGCGCATGACTGACCCAAAATTCGGGCATAGGCAGGGCTGATTTTGGTGAAGGACCGGCCGAACATGCGGCGAATTCGGCGCATGCACGGTGAGATTCGAACACTCTTGCCTCTATAAATTGAATCCTTGCTTTATCCCCTTCGAATTGTGCCTAAAATTATCAGAAATTATAAGTTAGGGTTTCTGCTTTGGTGGTGTTCGAACCTCACGCGAAGGCAGCAGATTTTCTGGGTGTGTGAAGTTCGAATTTAGCTTCAATCTAGCCAATTTGCACGCATATAGCTTGGATTCGACGTGGGTAAATCCTTAATCCCTTCTATTTTATGGATTTCGAATAATAACTATACGAATCAGTTTACTGGATTGGTAGATTGGATTGTTGTCGTATGAATTCGATTGTATGTGTGGACAAACCTCGAGTTTCCCCAATTTATAGCTGCCCTTAATATTAGTGCGAATTCGTATGTAGTATTTAGATTTTAGGCCTCGAAAATGGGTTTTGATTTCGAACTTAGTTTGAATTAAACTTTAACTAAGCACGTTATATCTCAAACGAGTTTCGGTCGACGATTAGCAAACGTATTACGTTTAAGGCTTTTGCTAAAAAGTGAAGTCGTTTTATAAGTTAGCAATCGTTTTACATTTATAAGAAGTTCTTAAGTTGAAAACGAAGCCGTTTTACAATTTAGCAACCTTATCACATCTATATGTAGCCTATAAGTTGAAAACAAAATCGTTTTATGATATAGTAAACTTAATACGTCTATACGAAGCGTCTAAGTTGAAAACGAGATCGTTTTACGATTTAGCAACCCTATTACATTTCTACGAAGCATTTAAGTTAGAAATTAAGTCGTTTAACGATTTGGTAAACCTTTGCATTTGTAAGAAGTTTTTAAGTTATTTATGAAGCCGATTTACGTGTTAACAAATCTTATTTCATTTATAAGAAGCTTGTAAGTTTAGAAACGAAGTCGTTTTACAAACTAACAAACGTATTACATCTACATGTAGCCTCTAAGTTGAAAACGAAATCGTTTTACGATATAGTAAACTTAATACGTTTATACGAAGCATTCGAGTTAGAAATAAGTCGTCATACGATTTAGTAAACCTTTACGTTTGTAAGAAATTTTTAAGTTATTTATGAAGCCGATTTATGTGTTAACAAATCTTATTTCATTTATAAGAAACTTGTAAGTTTAGAACGAAGTCGTTTTACAAACTAACAAACGTATTACGTTATTAAGAAGCTTTTAAGTTGAAAACGAAATCGTTTTACGATTTAGCAAACTAATTACGTTTATACGAAGCTTTTAAGTTCGAAACGAAGTCGTTTTATGGATTAGTAGACGCATTTTACGAAGTTAGTTTACATGTTAGCAAATTTATTACGATTATGAAAAGCTTTTAAGCTATTCACAAAGTCGATTTATGAGTTAGCAAACTTGCTTGTATCATGTTCATCCTTTTGCGTTTGAAAGATTGAAATGAGCGTAAAAAGGGCAACTGAAGGTGATTATTTATGAATCCTAGCTTTGGAATACATGCTGGTTAACTACCCAAGTTTTGAATCGTGAGTTAGTAGGCTCACCATGATTTTTAAGAGGCTTTTCTTGTTGTTTGCCTAAAAGCTAAAGTTGCAAGAGGATTATGTTTTTATGTTATGAGTTCAAAATATATGCATATATATATATATATGAATAAGTATAAGCATGTTGTTTACTAAGTATGTATGTGTATGAATGTTATAAGTTTCTAAGACATATATATGAATAAGTATAAGTATGTATGTGTACGAATGATTATGTTATGTTATGTATACATGGAGGAGCTACTCTAGAAACTTTAAGCTTAAGTCTGAGACCCAGGGATGGTGGCTTAGTTCCCGCCTGGTGTCATGTAAGTTATGTTAAGATAGATTCAGGGATGGTGGCTTGATTCCCGCCTGAAGTCTAAGTATGAAAATTACGTCTCAGCATAGTATGATGTCTGTTCAGATTGGCATATGTTGCCACTCGAGTTTGACTGACTTGGGATGGCAGTAACAAAGTACCTCTAAGAGTCTAGTCTCCTCATTTACGTGAATAAGTTACTATGTATGATTTTCTGCAAGTGAAACTTAGGTGTAAAACCCCTTTTATGCTATGTTTCTGGGTTTACGTAACTTTATTATGTTAAGTTAATGCATTACGGTTTCTTCTAAAGTTAAGCTTTTTGGTATGACTATTCCTTCACTCGGTTATGGTTCGTATATGATGTATTATGTGGAAGCTCTTCAACTAAAATGAATTACAAAAGGCTTTCGTAAGTTAATATGTATTTTAAGTATGTTTTGGGAGAGAGGGTTTACTCACTGAGCGGTGGTTGCTCATTCCCATTACTTTCCCCCTTTTTCCCCAAATCGACAGATATGTGACCGACGCGTGGAGTGCAACAAGGATGGACTTGCTTGGTTTGATTATGACATGATTATGTAATATTGATTATGTTTGTCAGGTTATGTAATTATTCATCTTCTTGTAAGGTTTACGAAAAATAGAAAGCTCTGTATACTCTGGGCATGTGGCCCGTAGAGTTATGAACTCCGGCGTGTAGCCATTGAGTTATTGGCGTTATTGTAGGGATGTAATGTGAGACTTTAAGCATGGGGAACAGTCAGTTTTCAGGAGAAACTCTATTCGTTTTGCCCCAGAAATTAAGAAAATCCTAACATTCCTAGCCCTAGGGTTAAACTCAGGACCCAATTATGTTATAGTGACTTAAGTTTTAAATATTAAGTCTCAATAGGTTATGTTTCAAAGTGGACAACCACGCCTTATAAGCATAGGGAAGCCTCAACCCATCGAGGAGCCTTTTGAGGACAAAACCGTGAGGGGTGCACTAGACTTAGGGGGAGCATGCCCTGGTGTGAGCTGTGTAGCCCCAAAGCGGACAATACCTCGATGGCGGGTGATCATGGGCTGTTATAAGGGAAACCTCAACCCATCGAGGCGCCTTTGGAGAACAAAATCGTGAGGGGTGCACTGGACTCAGGGTGAGCGTGCCCTGGTGTGAGCTGTGTAGCCCCAAAGCGGACAATACCTCGATGGCGGGTGGTTGTGAGCTGTTACAGTGGGATCATAGCCATGGACCCAACCCGATGTGCCAGCGAGGACGCTGGCCCCTGAGGGGGGTGGATGAAGGTATCACACATCAGGAGTTGAGCAGAACGAACCACGCCTTATAAGCGTGTGGAAAGCTTAACCCATCGAGGTGTCTTTTGAGGACAAAACCGTGAGGGGTGCACTGGACTCAAGGTGAGCATGCCCTGGTGTGAGCTGTGTAGCCCCAAAGCGGACAATACGTCGATGGTGGGTGGTCGAGGGCTGTTACAGTGGTATCGGAGCCATGGACCCGACCCGATGTGCCAGCGAGGACGCTGGGCCCCTGAGAGAGGGGATGCATGAAGGTATCCCACATTGGTAGTTGAGGAGAACGAACCACGCCTTATAAGCATGGGGAAACCTCAACCCATCGAGGCGCATTTTGAGGACAAAACCGCGAGGGGTGCACTAGACTCAGGGTGAGCGTGCCCTAGTGTGAGCTGTGTAGCCCCAAAGCGGACGATACCTCAATGGCAGGTGGTTAGATGAAGGTATGCTACCTCAGGAGTTAAAGAGAACGAGCCATGCCTTATAAGCGTGGGGAAACCTCAATCCATCGAGGCGCCTTTTGAGGACAAAATCGTGAGGGGTGCATTAGACTCAGGGTGGGCGTGCCCTGGTGTGAGCTGTGTAGCCCCAAAGCAGACAATACCTGGATGACGGGTGGTCGTGGGCTGTTACAGTGGTATCAAAGCCATGGACGCGACCCGATGTGCCAGCGAGGACGCTAGGCCCCTGAGAGGGGGGTGGATGAAGGTATCCTACCTCGGGAGTTGAGGAGAATGAACCACGCCTTATAAGTATGGGGAAACCTCAACCCATCGAGGCGCTTTTTAAGGACAAAACCGTGAGGGGTGCACTAGACTCAGGATGAGCGTGCCCTGGTGTAAGCTGTGTAACCCTAAAGCGGACAATACCCCGATAACGGGTGGTCGTGGGCTGTTACGATGGCGGGTGCTCTTGGGCTGTTACATGTGTATATTCTGTCCATATGTAGATTGATATCTTTGTTGCATAGGTGATTTGGTTAGTTAGAATGTGTACAGGCCTCTCCCTTGTATATTTATGTGCTTTGTTTGTGAATCGAAACTGTTTTTCTATTTCTATTTCGCTTTTCGTTTTTATTTTTCTTTCTCCTGATTTTATGGGTATATCTTCTTTAAACCTTCATGAGACCTCACTCGTCCACATAGGGGAACCAAAGGGTTTAAAGGGTTTGTTGCATATGCTAAATGCAACCATAATTCCTTCGAAAGTGAGTTAGGTACTTAGGTTCCTAGGTTAGTTTTTATTTCGTTTTGCTCGAGGAGGAGTAAACGATAGGTGTGGGGATATTTGTTGGGCGCTAATTTGTCGTATTTTACGTGCCTCTTCCGTCTAATTTTAGCTCAATTTGTATAAAAGGGGCTTACTTGGGGACTTTTCGGGGGTGCTCTCGGTGACTTTTAGGCTAGGTTTTAGGTTAGTTTAGCAAATAAAATCCCATTAGGGAGATTAGATTAGGAGATGAGATTGTAAATTTGGGTGGATTGTGGATTCAGGCTTTTGGATTTCATTTTCATTCAATCAATCCAAAGTTTTCTCTTCTCTTTCTCTATTTCATATCTTGTTCTTGTTTGGGTTTCGCTAGTTTAATTCTTGTATTTGATTTGTTTAGTATAAATGCTTAGTTTTCATTGTTAATTTATGTTTATTTAGATTGATTAGATTAGATTAGTTTCTTTCTCTCTCTCCTTCCTGGTTTATGTTTATGTTTTTGTTTGTCAGTTTAGTTGCAGTTAGGTTTGATTATGTTTT
Organism: Carnegiea gigantea; assembly: GCA_029747015.1. NCBI lineage: Eukaryota > Viridiplantae > Streptophyta > Magnoliopsida > Caryophyllales > Cactaceae > Carnegiea > Carnegiea gigantea. The sequence continues at coordinate 93,311 of JAKOGI010000634.1, forward strand.
GTGATGATTAATGATTAATTTGGTTGGTTTGGAATGTCACTAGCCTCTTAATGGCTTATTCGTCTAGGATTACATCTAACCACACCCAACTTATGCGTAGAACGTAGAGTTTTCACTCACGTCCGCCAAGCGTTCTATGAAATGATTGAGAGAGCTTTCGTCTATATTTTTGGTCGATTAACTTATGCCAAGCAGTGAGGTCAAGTAGCTAGTCTGGGAGAGGAGATAGCCGGGTTCGGGACATGAAAATAGCCTCGATCCTAGCCAGGTTCAAGGGCTGCTAATTTGTGGTCTAATTGGGTTAACCCCATGAAAATAGGTGGTTAGATTAATTAGATTACCTTATGACCCTTAAGAGATGGCTTGAGTGATCTTTAATGGTGCAACCGACCATCTCTTGCTTTTAGTTGAGGTTGGGTAGGTTAGAAGTTACCTCGATTACTTGGTTCGTAATTTGGCCCAATTACAACTCCAAGCCGCTTTTTGTATGGTTATTAGCTTAGTTTAGCCTCTTTTTCTTTCCTTTTCACTTAGCCTAGCTTGAAACACTCGAACTAACCTTGGTACTTGGAATCCAACTCCTTGTGGACAAAACCCTGAGCACTCGATGATAAAACCTTGCACTTGGGGTTATAAATATTAAAACTCGAATTCTTCCTAACATTTATCAAACCCATATTTTCTGAAATCAATACGAATTAAATTTTTCTATATTTCTGGTCTTATTTAGTTTAGACTCGAAATTTCTTTTTATAAATTTTGGAATGCTCAATGGAATAATTCCCGCCTCTCATCTCTTTGTCTATGAAAACAAGTTCTATACTCCTATAAAGAAGACATGGCTCCCAAGAACGCCATCCGTCAACCTTCAAAGAAGAAGACTTTTAGATTTGCTTCTGAAGAATTCTTAAATGCAAGTATTGTACCTATCAATTGAAGCCCCAGAGTATGACTAGGAGTATGACAAGAGCTATTACTTCTATCACCCTAAAGCAATAAGTCATGGGCCCAACTTTTTAGTCACACAAAAACCTAAACTTTAGCTCCACCCTGCGAGCTGATGGAGTTAATAAACCGCTTGCCTCACTAGTTTTAAACTAAAATCTCTTGATGTATTTAATATAAGGAGGACTCTACCCTATGGACTGGATGACTTTCAAACCTACACCAATCCTGTTCTTCAACCTTGTGATGAGGAGGATGATGACTGCAGTAGGAGCGATTCTTCACCAGTATCTCCAAGGGATTCACTTTTCTCACAAGTTGATGTTGAATTCTCTGCCACTATCGCCATGCTAATCATGGAGATGGAGGCTTCCAACTTAGGGGAATAACTGACAGATATGAAGGCCACGCTAGATAGACATTCAAATGAAAGCGTAGAAAAGGATGCTCAAATTAAGTATTAATAGAAGTAGATTGCTAATTTGATAAAGAAATTGGAGAAGCAGTCATCTGATGCCTCCAATAAAGGCTTAGGTGGTGAAGATTTTGACAAAGAGCCCAATTACAACAAAGAGTCTGATGATCAAAGCAAACTAAAGAGCAATTGAATCTTAAGCTCAATGTCAGTTGAGCAAATTCAAGACTCAATAGCTGATGCAGTAAAGGCCAATTTGGGAGGAGTTTCTCATAAAACTCACTTGTATAAGAAACGTTATACAAAGAGGATCGATGCACTTCATATACCTTATAGCTATCAACCACCTAAGTTTCAATAATTTGATGGCAAGGCGAACCCCAAGCAGCATGTTGTATACTTCATCAAGACTTGTAACAACATTGACGCAGAAGGTGATCTCTTAGTGAAGCAATTTGTGTGATCTCTTAATGGCATTCCATTCAATTGGTGCACATACCTTTTTTATAGAACCATTGATGGCTGGGGACAAATGCAGAATTAATTCATGAATTGCTTCTACAGCACATGCTGCATGGTCAGCATAAATGAATTAAGTAACACTAGGATTGATGAGCAGCTAGTCATGGGTTATATCAATCATTGGCTGTAGTTTCAAACCGCAAGTACACAGCATAGCTGTAGTTACCAACCGGTAAGTACGGGTCGAATCCACAACGAGTTTGCTTTCAATTACGAGAACTAATTACTTTCCTCAAGCTAGGCTAATCAATATTGTGGGTTTAAGGAATAATTAACGACAGGAATAACAACTAGGAGTTCGAATAAGATAGCAGAATGGTAAACACCTAGGCTGGAATTAACAGCATGAACATGATAGTGAATCAGTTACTAACCCCATCAAACAAACTCGAGTATGCATCATGAGTAGAATGATTGTCAATTAACTCCATCTCCGCCCTCTCTTAAGGGTCGAAGACTAATCCTAGAACCAAAATCGCCTATTCTCATAGGATTGAAGGTTAGAAGATTAAAAGGTCTGCAATCTCGAATCGAAATTAGAACCTTAATTATTTTCATATTAAAATCCTGATTATCTACTAAGTCACACTAGGTAAAGGTTTCGTCTTTCAATGCTCTCCCAGACCTCGATAACAATAGATGAATGCTCTCTAGAGAATTTCATCGAACGCATGGTGTGTATAGTAGAAAACATTAACACAAACAAGGGGAAAGTAAGGGTTGGGGCTAATTCTTGATTCGACTACATATATTCGACGTTAATCCCAACCCGAGTTAGGGAATCAGCCATGTATCATCTCAAAATAAACAATCATAAATCTCAATTCACTAAACATGATTTAACTGAAACCTTAGAAAAGCAATGAAGAGAAGAAAGACAATCGAGAATAAACTTGATTTAGTTTTTGTTGAAAGGTAGAACAATCTTCAACTGCGATGAAGTCAATCGAAATGCATAAAATAAAACTCTCTCAAAATACCCTAAAAATCTGCTCTAAAAAATGCTCTCTAGTAAAGAAAAATAATCCACGAGATAGCTCCCGAGAGCCACAGGCAGGCGAACTTAAGTTCTGACGGCGCGAGGCGGGCGGCATGATCGCGCCCAGCGGCACGGGGTGGCTGTGCCACCCAGGCTGAGGTGGCACGACCGCTGAGGTGGCACGGTCGTACCACCTAGCAGGCGCTGGTCGTGCCACCCCGCTGGCCGACACTCCTATATTCTTCGGCATAGCACAACTGTGCCGGTAAACGTAGGGTCCCCGTGTCGAATCTCTAGAACTTCCGTACGACGTTGAGCGACTCTTTTGTGACTTTAAACTTGCCTCTTTGGCACTCCTTTCTGCTAATTATCATCATTTCTTTTATTCCTTCAGTCGAACTCTTGAAAATATGAAAAGATGTTGAATGAGCAAAATATATACTGAAGGAGGCCGATTTGACCCTTTCTTAACAAGATCGAACATAAAAACACGGGAAAAAAGGCACCAAATCGGGGCCAAAATGAGGTCTAGATATAGGTTTGTCCCCAAGCAAGACTAGTTCATAAAACACCAATGAGGGAGATAAACCTCTTGCTATGCTCCTCCTCAGGCAAGAGATGAACGATCAACAAACCAAGATAAACTATGTATTAAAGGTGGCCAAGTTAAAGTGTGAGGCATTCTAAATAAGACTCATGCACTACCATTCGTAGATCACCCTACCCAAATGCAATACATCAATCACCCCAATATCGAAGCATGCAGTGGAACAAGACCTTCCTTAATAAATGGCGAGTAAGCAGGACCAGTAGAACCTCACTTTGGGACAAAGTGAAACGCTTCTCACGATGTGTTTAGAATAGGTAGTAGGGGTGCACTCGATACTCTATCCAATTAAGCAATCTACCATAGGCTTGGTGGAGTTTTCAATCCTCCACTACGTGATGCAAAATGCAATATGCCAATCATGAGGACTTGTAAAAAGGATGCGATGGGGCTAAGGGTGAAGGGTGAGAAGTGGAGCAAATTTGAGAAGAGTGGAGCTAATAGTCAAAGGATTAGGGAGCAAAAAAATTTCCACAACTCATATCAAATCAACAACTTCACACCACATTGAAACAAACCCCACAGTAACCTTAAGACGGAATTTAACAATCTCATTGTCATAACCCTATGCCAGCACTTTATTTATAACTTCTCTATTTCTTTCTTCTCTATTTTTTTCTTTCAACAATTTTTTCTTTTTTTTTTTTTGGAGAAGCAAAGCAATGTACATGTGAATGGCATGGGATATACAAACTCAAAGCATAATTCCTCCTAAGCAAACTATTAATAAAGCATCCAAGGTGAACCAACCTCCAAAACTAACCCAACTCAACATGGAAGTGTTGCTCCACTAGACTTTGACAAGGTTGTAGAGAGTATGTAAAGGCCCAGGGTGTAGGGAATGGGGTGCAACAACAAAAGCGGGATAAAGGCTCAAAGCGCTAGCAAAGGGAGTAGTACACATCAATGGGTGGCTTTTTGGCTCATATAGCTTATATGAAATGAAAATTGCCTCAATCAAAGTGACATATGCAAAATGCTAAATGTGATTTCGAAGAGAACAAAACCAAGTTCTAGAGATGCAATCATGGATGAGGCACACATGAAAGGAAGTATGAGACTATATGCAAGAAATAATCATTAGGCTCAAAGTCTCACTGGTAAGTCTACCACAGTTAAACAATTTTCTCCAAGGTATGTCCCACTATTAAGGTCAATTCGAGTCAAACCACTTGAATCTTAAGGGCAATATGACATACAACATAGGACAGGAGAACTATAGATGGCAATGTCAAAACACATTTTTCACAAAACTTGTATTATAATAGGTCACACTTCAACACACAAATCAACCTGATCAATCAATCATCAGGCCTTGTGTTCTTTTTAAAAGAGGGGTTCACGTATAGATTTATTGAAAAGCAATAAATCTAACTAAGAAAGCAGTAGCGGATATAAGGGAAAGTGAAGAGAAGGATAAAAAAAATAATACCTAGAAAGCTTATGAATGCCTCCACTCGATCATTTCGCCTTTTGGAGATGCAAAATCTAACCTATATGCTCTAAACTACATGCGCTATTAAAGGGAAAATGCAGAGACAACCTGGTAAAACCACATGACATTTTATCTATATGATGCAAATGCAAGTGATGTCATTCAACCTATACCCCAAAATCCATAATTCCACTAAAAAGCTACAAGCTCACCCCCTATGCTTGAGATTTTCATTGTCCTCAATGAAAAGGGCAAATAAAAAGACCAAGGGGAAGGGAGAACTAATAGCGCTTAAGGGAAGATGGGAAGGCAGGGTAAGAATGACACATTTCTTTTTTTTTGTTTTTTTTTTTGCAAAAGCAATGAAATACTTAGGTTGCCTTCCAAGAAATGCTTGTTTAAGGTCCTTAGCTTGACCCTTACCGCCAAATGGTAGATGATGATGACACGGGGGGTGGACTGGGGGAGGTGTGGAAATGTGGAGTAGAATCCACTACCTCCCTAGTACAAGCAGAAGTGATCCCAAGACTGCTTGGGATTAGCAGGGGAGGATCAGATAGAACTGTAGGCCTCATATAAGGCCCCCCATCACCATCAAACACCGCAAGCTTTGAAATAGCTGTAGGAGGGACATGATGCATCGAAGCCCCCAGGGGATGGATTATTGGCAGGCACTAAAGATGGTGTGGGTAGAGGAAAACAGAAATCCGCCCTTTCCCCACACAACTGAAAGAATAAGGTACCAACTTGCACTTCGATCACCGCACCAACAGTGGCTAGGAATGGTCTCCCCCAGAATAAGAGGGGCCTGGAAGTCCGTATCCATATTCATGATGATGAAATTGCATGGGATGACAAATCGAACCACTTGAACTGGAACATCCTCCAAAATGCCAATAGGTTGCTTAATGGAGCAATCTTCTAGCTGAACGGTCAAACTGGTGGGTTGTAGGTTCTACAATAGAAGCCTCCTATAAAGGCAGAGACGCATCAGACTCATGCTATCTCCTAGGCCACAAAGAGCTCCTTCAATCTGCAAATCCCTTATAGCACAGGGGATGAAGACACTGCCTGGATCCTATAGCTTTGAAGGTGATGGACTCTGTAGAATCGAGCTGCACACCTCTCCAATGGGGACCACTAAAGCTCCCCCATGCTTCCCCTTCGTAGATAGAAGCTCCCTCAAAAATTGTATGTAGGGTAGTGCATTCTTAAGGGCTTCCAAGAAAGGAGTATCCCCATAAATCTGCTTCAGCATGCCTAGGAATCTAGTAAATTTGGGCTCAAGCTGAAATAACTTGGCCTAAGCTACCCTCTGAGGGTAGGGTACTAACGGCTAATAGGGGCGAACTGGAGGTGCAGGACTGACCTTCCCAATAGAGCTCAGACTCTTCTCTTCCTTCTGCTTATCAGTTCCTGCAGAATAAGAAATTGAAACTGTCTCCTGGAGAACCATCACAGGGCATCGCCTACTGCAGAAAACGCATTAATGTGGCCCCGGGGTTATTTTTTCACTGGCCTGGTAGTTGCCCCTAAGGCTTGGATAAGCTGCTGACTTGCTAAGCAATCTAGGCAATTTGGGTATCCATTATCCTCTGACGCACAGCCATGGCATCAAACTTAGAGGTTAACTAATTGATCGATGAACTAAGAGCTTCATTAGTCTTAGCTTGAGCAGCTATGAACTGTTCCATAAGACTCTCCAAATTTGACTTAGGCTGTAGAGGTGGAGGTGGAGGATTATAGGGGGCTCTGTACTAGAAACCAGGTGGCAGCACAGCATTTTGGGGTTGAGGGTTAGGGTCCCTATAGGGCTGATTTGAATGGCTCTTTCATGCCGAACTGTGGGCATTGGGGTAGGAATTGCCTTGTGAAGCGGGGTTGAAGTTGAGCACAGCGTTGGCGTGCTCAATGGTAGAGGAGCCATTACAAAAGTCAACTGAAGTGTGCCCCTGCACACCATATATCTCACAAATAGCATACACTCCAACAAGGTTATGAGTACCCACCCTGTCCAGTCTCTATGTCAGCGCATCCACCTTGCTGGCTAGGAGTGTCACAGCATCAACCTTATATGTATTGCTGCTTTTCTTCGGGGCGGGTTGTTCACTTAACCAGTCGTAGTTGTTGGGAGCCATCCCTTTCAACAAGGTCTTCGCCACCTCAATTGACTCGCCCATGAGAGCTTCTCCTGCAGTGGCATCTACTGAAATCTTGACTGACTGTTCTAGCCCACTGTAGAACATCTGAACTAAGAGCCAGTCAGGCATACCATGGTGAGGGCACTGTCGCTGGAGGTCCTTGAATCTCTCCCAGACCTCATACAGGGACTCCTCATCCCTCTGAGTGAAGGAAGTCATGTTAGTCGTCAGCTTTACAGTCTTGCCAAGAGGGAAGTATTTGCTGAGGAAAGCTTTGGGGAGAACCTCTCATGTGGTGAATGAGTTAGGCTTATCGTTCTGCAGCTAGTCACTGGTTCTGTCCCTCAATGAGAATGGGAAGACCCTCATGCTAATTGCATTAGCGTGCACCCCATTCAACTTAATAGTATCACACTTCGCAAGAAAGTTACGAAGGTGCATGTTGGGGTTCTCAGAAGGGTGCCCACAAAATTGGTCTTTCTCCACCAAGGAAATCAAGGTTGGACGGAGCTCAAAATTATGTGCCTTAATCGTTGGGCTCACTATGGAAGATGTGATGCCCAATGATTGCAGCATAGCATAATCTCGTAACACCCTTTGATCTTGCCCTGCCATCCTTACTACTGCTCCCCTCTTTCTTGTCGCTTCTCCACCTCGCCTTCACGCGGTTGCTTTGATTTCAGGATTGAACGGGACAAGGTTTTGATCCCTTTGACTTCCCCAATGCATACAAAATAACCACCGCACCAAGTGTAAGCGGTATCTAGCAGGAATAAGGAAGAGGTACAAGCTATAAAAAGAAAAATTAAAACCTAGTCTAGAGTATTACAATCGATTCTAATATTGAAAGGAACAAACTTGCTGGCAACGGTGCCAAAAACTTGTTACATTTTAGACTGCAAGTTCATGGTGTAGTTGTAGTTAGCAACTGGCAAGTATGGGTCAAATCCATAAGGAGCTTACTTTCAACTACTAGAGCTAATTACTTTGCTTAAGCTTGGCTAATCAATATTGGGGGTTTAAGGGATAGTTAATGATAGAAATAACAACTAAGAGTTCGCATAAGATAGCAGAATGGTAAACACGCAGGTTAGAATTAACAGCACAAACATGATAGTGAATCAGTTACTAGCCCCATCAAACAAACCCGAGTAAGCATCGTGAGTGGAATGGTTGTCAATTAAGTCCATCTCCTCCCTCTCTCAAGGGTCGAAGACTAATTCTAGAACCAAAATCACCTATTCTTATAGGATTAAAGGTTAGAGGATTACAAGGTCTACAATCTCGAATCCCAATTAGAACCTTAATTATTTTCATATTAAAATCCTAATTGTCTACTAAGTCATGCTAGGTAAACATTTTGTCTTTCAATGCTCCCCCAAACCTCAATAACAATAGATGAATGATCTCTTGAGCATTTTATCAAACACATGGTGTGCATAGTAGAAAACATTAAAACAAACAAGGGGGAAGTAAGGGTTGGGGCTAATTCTTAGTTCAACTACGCATATTCGGCGTCAATCCCAAGTTGAGTTATGGAATCAGCCACACATCATCTCAAAAGCAACAATCATAAATCTTAATTCACTAAACATGATTTAACTGAAACCTTAGAAAAGCAATAAAGAGAAGAAAGAGAATTGAGAATAAACTTGATTTAATTATTATTAAAAGGTAGAACAATCATCAACTGCAGCGAATTCAATCCAAATACATGAAATAAAACACTCTTAGATACCCTAAAAATCCCCTCTAAAAAATGTTCTCTAGTAAAGAAAAATAATCCATGAGATATCTCCCAAAAGCTACAGCCAGGCAAACTTAAGTCTTGACGGCATGAGGAGGGGGGCATGGCCGTGCCTAGCAGCATGGGGTGGCCGTGCCACCCGACTGGCCGTGCCACCCGGCTGGCCGGCGCTCCTTGATTCTTCGGCATAGCACGACCATGCTGGTAAGCATAGGGTCCCCGTGCCGAGTCTTTAGAACTTCCGTGCGACGCCGAGCGATCACTTTTGTGATTTTAAACTTGCCTCTTTGGCAGTCCTTTCTGCTAAGTATCATCAATTATTTTATTCCTTCAGTGGAACTCCTAAAAATACAAGATGTTGAATGAGCAAAATATATACTAAAGGAGGCCAATTTGACCCTTTCTCAACAAGATTGAATATGAAAACAAGGGAAAAAGGGATCAAATTGGGGCCAAATAAGGTCTAGATATGGGTTTATCATTAGCTCACCATCTCTTTGAAGTATAAGGATCACTTACGTGGATCTTCTACTATTAACATGTGTGCTCAAAGTGTAGAGTGGAATATTATATACACTTTGCATGCCAATAAGCCCAAGACTTTCCAAGAATTAGTGACATGAGCTCATGATTTGGAGCTTGCAATTGTCTAATATAGAAGATGACTCAATGATGGTGAATCCATGGCATCATTAAGAAAAATAAGCTCCATAATAAGAGACTCTAAAAAGAACGAATATTTTTATTCTAATTCTGTTCCGCCAAAAATGCGTGTCAAACTTCTTAAAAGAGACCTATAGAACTCCCATAGTTGAAGCATCCAAAAGAAATTAGAAGAACTAATGATCCCGAATATTGTAAATATCATAGGATCATCAATCATTCAATAGAGAAGTATCCAATAGAGAAGTGCAAAGCATTCGAGGAACACATCATACAACTGGAAAAGCAAGTAAAGATCACATTAAGTGAAGAAGACGATGAAGAATCTGATTGATCATCGATTAATATCATATTGGAATGTTTTAGCGAAAGAGCCCTGTGGTGCTTAAGAGTCGGATTTCAAAGTCACCCTTATAAATTCCTAAGTTAAAAAAAAAAAAAAACAGAACATTCTCAAGTCACCCAAAAAAAAAAATATCATTTTTCTGGACATCATCACAGTCACCCAAGCAACCAAGTGAAACTTTTACATTGCATTAACAAGGCTGTTCAGATGCTAAATCAAGACTCTCAAGTCACAAAAATCCTTAGATTTCCAAGTCATTAGCAATGTTGCAGAATTACAAGTCATCAAAGCTGAACAATTCCAAGTCATAAAAAATAAGACTTTTAAGTCCTCAAGGATCAAGACTCCGACATCATCAAAGTAATTAAAAGAAAGACTCCTAAGTCCTCAAACATCAAGACTCCATAGTCATCAGGGTAAAAGACTCTCAAGCAACTAAAAATTTCAGGGTCCTAAGTCACCAAGCTGAATGATTACCAAGTCATTAAAGTAAAAAAAGACTCCCAAGTAACTGAAAATTCCAAACTCCTAAGTCACCAAGCTGAATGACTACTAAGTCAACAAAGTCCAAAAAAATGCTAAGCTATCAGGGTTCCTGAATCCCAAATCACTACGTAGACTATTAAGCCTTCAAATTTAAGGACTCACAAGTCTCCAAAGCTTAAGACTATCAAGACACCAAAGCTCAGGACTAATAAATTATCAAGTTAAGACTCTCAAGTTGTTAAAGTTAAAGACTCTTAAGTCTTCAAAGTTTAACACTCCCAAATTATCAAAGTTTTTAACTCTCAAGTCACTAAGCAACTTTCCAAAATTGTCTAAGTAGACCTTAAACTCTTACCTAAGTGTTGCACATTTTTAGGGTTCCTTCATGTTGAGGGCGATGGACATAAGCCTTGACCTCTGTGTTGGAAATGCAGACATCCTCCATCAAGTTGATACTAGTGGCGACATAGCATCCTCCTACGTGTTCGCAGTGACATCCTTCTGCAAGTTGACGACAATTATGTCATAACCTCTCCCTTCAAGCTGGTGATAGCGATAACAAAGTCTCCTCTTTTAAGTCGTCCACCTCCTCATTTGAGTCAGCATTAAAAATGATTTAAGTCTCCTCATTCAGATTTACAGTATCCTTCTACAAGATAGGAATGACAAGATAGCCTTGTCATCCACGTTGGAGATGCAAGTATCCTCCTTTAAATTAGGCAATGACAGCATAATAGCTCTCTTTAAGTCAGCGGTCTTCACCTTCAAATCATAGGGCATTCTTATTCAAATAGCTGATGACGACAATGTGGCATCCATTTTCATATTCGAGAAAGTCATCCAGGACAAACCCATGGGGCAATTAGCTAAGGTTGAGAATATTAGAAAAAGTCACCCAAAGCAGACCCATGGTAGCAAGCAGCTATGGCTGAGAATATTAAAGCAAGTCACCAATGGCAGACCCATGTGGGCAAGCTATCTAAGGTGAGAATATTAGATAGAGTCGCTCAAGGTAGATCCGTATAGGCAAGCCATACAAGGATGACAACATTCGAGAAAGTCACCCAAGGTAGACAACGAAGAGTGAGACCATTAGAGGAAGTCACTCAAGGTGGACCCATGCGGGCAAGCAGCAATCAAGGGTTAGAAACATTGGAGAAAGTCACCCAGGGTGAACCCATGTGGGTAAGCCATCAAAGGGTGAGAACATTAGATAGAGTCACCCAAAGTGAACCTATGCGAGCAAGCCATCCAATGGTGAGAACATTAGATCGATCACCCAAGGTAGAGCCATACGGACATGCCATCCAAGGGTGAGAATATTTGAGAAAGTCACCCAATGTGGACCCATATGAGCAAGTGATCCAAGGGTGAGAACAATAGGAAAAGTCACCGAAGGTGGGCCCATGTGAGCAAGCCAGCCAAGGGGTGAGAACAATAGGGAATGTCACCTAAGGTGAACCCATGTGGGAAAGCCATCTAAGGGTGAGAATTATCTAAGGTGAACCCATGTGGACAAACCATCCAAGAGTAAGAATAATAAGGAAAGTCATCCAAAGCGGACCCATTATGGGGAGATATCTAAGAATTAGCTAGCAAATAGTCTTCTGTAGTTAGACATGACTTCGATGATTCAAATAGTCAATTATTGTACTCCGAGTTATCTACTTTGACTGCATATAATCTTTTTGATGGACCCATCAAATAGGATGAAACATCTAAGGATTCATAAATTGTCTAAAAGTTGGATACGCCTGCAATGATCCATTATTGTACTCCTTATTATTATGTGCTTTGGCCAAATATAATCTTCAAGATTCAATGTTGAAATGTTTCTCAATTTGAATGATAAACTTGGAAAAAAATCATAAAGAACAACAAACAAAAAGGCCTATTAAAGAAAGAAAATGAATTCTTAAAAAATAAGAGAATTCTTAAAAAATAACAGGTTGCGCTTGATTTGGGAATAATCATCATCAATTCGTGTGCCGGACATCATGGTGAAGTGCAATTGCTCCAAGGTGGCGATATAAGATAATATTTGCAATAAAATGCATCCAAGTTACATCACTTATGCTTGCTGTTAGTTGACTGATTCAAAATAATAGTGTCATATTTTTAGGAGTTTATGCTATTTACGTTTCCTATTTTTCAGTTTTAGGATTCCGAATTTATTGAGATTTGTTAGGTAGTTGGGTCAAATTATTTAGCCAATGTATCAGTTATAGGATCACGGCTTTAGTGTTTAGTTTTTTTCTTTTTTTTGGTTTAGATTTTTATTTGTCTGCTTTGATTATATAAAGGGCATTGACGTATTGTTCTTTTGTGTTACAATTAAAGCAAATCAACAGTCTTAGTTCTTCTCTTCATCTTGATTTTTTTGCTCTCTCTTTTGCTAACATTCGTGGGATCAGAGCACCTGTGAGAGAATAGCAAGGCACGTGCAGTCTTTTTTTTCCTCTCACATCCAGGTTTGATCCTTTTCGTTATTTTACAAACTAAAAAGTAAACTAAGAGAGGCGAAGGCTTAAACAAACATGGAGAAACCACCAAAATTAAGAGTAGCTGGGTGAGGATCAATAATGGCACCAAACCCAAACTTTGCAGCTCAACCCCTTCCAATTTTTAAAGGAGTTAATTACCACTTTTGGAGTCTTAAGATGAAGACTCTTTTTAAGTCTCAGGAGCTATGGGACTTGGTGAAGAATGGGTACGAAGACCTAGACCAAGGCCACATTCAACAGTTTTGGGAAAACTGCAAGAAGGATGCAAAGGCTTTGTTTCTGATACAACAAGCCCTTGATGATGATCTTACCCAGAATTTCAACAGCAGAGACCTCTAATGAAGCTGCGGAAATTTCACAATAGGAGTTTATGGGAGATAAGAAGGTAATTGCTGTAAAATTGCAAAACTTACATCGTGATTTTGAAACTTTAAACATGAAAAACAACAAATTAGGTCAAGAATATACGTCTAGAGTATCTGCTACAGTGAACCACATGAAATCCTTTGGCGAAACCCTGAGTGACGAAATTGTTGTGGCCAAAGTTTTAAGGTCATTGACTTCAAAATTTGATCATGTGGTTGCTGGCATTGAAGAGGAACAACCTGTCTAATCACACTTCAATGAAGTAATGGGATCTTTGGTAGCTCATGAAGATAGGCTAACCAGGTCTTGTCAAAAGAATGAATAGAAAGCCTTCCAGGTGAAGGTTGAATCATCTCTCCCAAAGAAAATTATGGAAAATTTTCAGGCAGAGGTAGGGGAAGAGGTAGATTTCGAGGTCGAGACCAAGGCGGCGGTAGAGGCAAATGTAAATTCAGCAGTACTCGTCAATCCAAGAGTGATATCCAATGTAGATATTGCAAGAAATATGGTCACATTGAAGCAAATTGCTGGAGTAAGCAAATGGATGAATAGAAGGCCCAATTCATAGACAAGGTGGAAGAGGAGAGTAATTTATTTATGGCTCATTCTCCAATTACTAATGTATCAAATGGTGCTTGGTTTATTAATAGTGGATGCTCCAATCACATGTCCAGTTCAAGGTTGCTGTTTCGAGATATTGATGAGATGAAGAAAAGTCAAGTCCAATTTGGAGATAACAGGCAAGTCCAAGTGGAAGGAAATGGTACAGTTGCCATCAAAACTATCCAAGGTAATGCAAAACTTATCCATGGTGTGCAATATGTTCCGACTTTGGCTCATAATCTATTGAGTGTTGGACAATTGATAAAAGATGAGTCCTTGATTTTATTTAATGACAATGCATGTGTTATTACTGACAAATGTCTGGACCGACTATAGCTATTGTCTTAGTGACTCAAAATAACATGTTTACTTTTGATATTTCAAATGTTGGAAGTGCTACCTTAGTTGTCAAAGGAAATAATGAGGCTAATTTGTGACGCATTTACGTTATGGTCATTTGAATATCAATGAACTAAAACTTTTAAGTCAAAAGATATGGTGGTTGGCTTGTTGAAAATTGGTCAAATTGACTTGTGTGAAGGATGTATTTATGGAAAACAAACTAGAAGACCATTTCCAGTAGGAAAATCTTGGAGGGCTGCGACTAGTCTTGAACTTGTGCATGATGATTTGTGTGGGCTAATGAAAACTGAATGTCTTGGTGCGAGTCGGTATTTTCTACTATTTACTGATAATTACAGTCGCTTCAATTGGGTTTATTTCTTGAAGTTTAAGTCATAAACATTTGAGAATTTTAAGAAATTCAAGGCACTTGTAGAGAATCAAAGTGGCAAGAAGCTAAAGGCTCTTCACACTGACAGAGGTGGTGAATTCATATCAGTGAATTTACTGCATATTGTGATGAGCATGGGATTAACATGGAATGTATAGCACCTTACACACCAGAGCAATGGTGTCACTGAGAGGAAGGACAGGATAGTGGTGGAAATGCTTAGAAGCTTATTGAAAGCAAAGGGTCTATCAAATTATTTTTGGGAAGAAGCTATCGTGATGATGGTTTATCTTCTGAACATCTCTCCGACAAAGACTATTTTAAATAAAACACATTTTCAAGCTTGGCATGATAAGAAACCTTAGGTAAGCCACTTAAAAATCTTTGGTTGTATAGCATATGCTTTGGTTAATATTCATTCTAAGCTGATGAAAAATCTAAAAAATGCATTTTCATTGGCTATAGTCATCAATCCAAAGCATATCGTCTACATAATCCTGTTAGTGGCCATGTGATTATTAGCAGGAATGTTGTGTTTAATGAAGAAGCTAGCTGGGAATGGAGTGCTAACAAGGAGAAACCAACTATTTGAGTAGTATTAGATGACATACAGGCAGATGCAGCAACACCTTCTAACTTAAGGTCTTCAACGCCTGCTTAAAGCAACAGCTCAAGCACAGAGAATCCTGATTCTTCTTCCTTTACCTCCTCTACTGAGACATCACCAAGGAAATTTAGATCCTTGATAGAAATTTATGAATCTTATTCTTTTGCTTTGCTTGCTGCGGACCCTATATGTTATGAAGATGTTGTTAGACAAACTGAATGGCAGAATGCCATGTTAGAAGAGATGCACGCCATCGAGATGAATTCAACTTGGGAGTTAGTCAATGCCCTTGAAGGAAAGAATGTTGTTGGGCTCAAGTGGGTATTCTAGACAAAACATAATGCTGATGTGAGCATTCAGAAACACAACGCTCGGCTCATGGCAAAAGGATACTCACAACAACAAGGTATAGATTTTGAGGAAAACTTTTCTCCTGTAGCTCGGTTTGAGACAGTGAGAGTTGTTTTGGCTTTAGCTGCCCAATTTCATTTACCAGTGTATGAGTTTGATGTAAAGTCTACGTGCTTGAACAGAGCTCTAGAAGAAGAGGTTTATGTCTCTCAACCTAAAGGCTTTATTATTTTAATGGCAATGAAAACAAAGTCTATAAGTTAAGAAAAGCTATCTATGATTTAAAGCAAGTTCGATGTGCATGCACAACAAAATTGATCTATTTTTTTAAGATTGTGGATTTGTAAGAAGCGACAATGAATCTATTCTATACATGAAGAAACAAGGTAATGGAGAATTTTTAGTTGCCTATCTTTATACAGATGATATGATTTACTTTGGTTCTTCAAAATCCTTAGTTGATGATTTCAAGTCTTGCATGATGAGAAAATTCAAGATTACAGATTTAGGGTTGTTGCGATATATTTTGGGGCTTGAGGTGACACAGGAAGCAAATGGGATTTTTGTTTGTTAAAGAAGTATATAGTGGACCTTTTAAAGAGGTTTGAGATGACAAACTGTGAAGTGGCAGCAACACCAATGAACATCAATGAAAAGTTGCATCGCGAAGATGGGACCGAGAAAGCTGATCCAGGGCTGCACAGAAGTTTGGTAGGAGGTCTAAATTATCTAACACATACTAGACCTAACATTGCTTTCTCTATTAGTGTTGTGTTTAGATTTCTGCACAGTGGTACTAAACAACATTTTGGTGGTGTAAGGAGAATTCTTAAATATGTCGCTGGAACTATCAGCTTTAGGACTTGGTACTGCAATTTTAAATTAGTCGATTTCACTGACAGTGATTGGGCAAGGTGTTTAGACGACCGAAAGAGCACTTCCGGCAATGTTTTTAGCTTTGGTTCTGGATCTGTAACTTGGAGTTCTAAGAACCAGGAAACAATAGCTCTGTCACCATCAGAAGCTGAGTATACAGCAACAACCTCAGTAGCACGACAAGCTCTATGGCTTTGAAAAGTACTTGCTGATTTATAGTTTGAGTGAAAGAAACCTCTTGAATTTTTTTGTGATAATAGATCTGCAATTGCAATAACAAAAAATCTAGCTTTTCATAGGAGAACAAAGCATATTGTTGTGCAACATCATTTCATCTGAAAGTTAATTAGAGATGGGAAAGTTTTGCTAACATTTTGTGGCAAAAATAAGCAGGAAGCTGATATATTTACAAAGTCTGTTCCTAAGCAAAGCATGAATTCTTCAGGTCACAATTGAGAGTGTGTGAGTTTGAATCAAGGGGGAGTGTTGGTTGACTGATTCAAAATAATAGTGCCATATTTTTAGGAGTTTATACGATTTATATTTCCTGTTTTTTAGTTTTAGGATTCCTAATTTAGTGAGATTTGTTAGGTAGTTGGGTCAGATTATTTAGCCAATATATTAGTCATGGGATCATGGCTTTAGTGTTTAGTTTTTATTTTCTATTTAGATTTTTCTTTGGTTGCTCTGATTATATAAAGGGCATTGATGTATTGTTTTTTGTGTGGCAATTAAAGCAAGTCAAATTGACTCTTAATTCTCCTCTTCATCTTAATTTATTTGCTCTCTCTATTGCCAACACTTGCCATGGCTGGGAATGCAGAAACCAATCAAAAATCTGTCATTATATGTAAATTCATTGAAGCATGGTGATAATGGTTCATGGAGATGGATTGATTCGCACCTTGAGGTGGGGTCTTTCTTGCTTTTGTGCAAGTTCCTTGTTAGTGGTATGTGGTGGCATGCTGCTTCTTAGCAAGTCCTTTGGCTTAGCTAATTGGAGTTTATTTTTTAGGGATTCATTATTAGCACTTGAATTTGGGGAAAGAAGCAGATTAACAAAGCAATACTTGTGGTGACATGGAGATTGAGACTAAATTCAGTGCCATGGATACTAAGCAATCCCTAGGTAGCCCTTTTTCCCCATTGTTTATTGTCGAACCTTAAGGAGACTCCTCTGCTAGTTTCCTAATACAACTTAATAAGTGAAAACAATTGATATCTTTAGCTAGGTGTTTCTCACCTCCGTTAAAATTGGCCCTATCTAAGTTCAAAGGCCCAAATTAAGTTAAGTTATCCAATTAAACCCATGTGCATGCATAATTAATTAAATAATGTCGCCTTTGAAAAGAGTTGGATATGTTAATATCAACTTGTAAGACTCGAGACTCGACCACATCAAGCACTTCAAAGTCATTTAATGTAGTCAACTCTCGAGGGGTAAATTTGTGAGCACAAAAAATTTAATTTTAAGTATCATACTATAAACAACAACAACAACAACAACAACTCCTCCCAGTATGGGTCCCGCTTTTGCGGGGTCTGAAGAGACCCAGAGGTAGGCAACCTTACCTTAACCGGCAATCCTGCCCGTAGAGAAGCTGATTCCAAAAGACCCATAAAAACCAGATTTTGTGAAAGCATTGTATAGAAGAAGGATTTTGTGAAAATATTTTATGGAGAAAAGCTAAGGATAAGTCGTAAAAAATGAATTAAGAAATACAAAAAAACGAAAAAATCTAGTGGCAGTAACTATATAACCATAAGTGCAACAGGGCAAACAGAGGGAGATACTGTACCTTAACAAACAGAGGTAGGCAAAAGTCATGACCTAAATGGCTGCCAAGTCAAAAGTTAAAATAGACATAAAATGATTATTTTGGTTTAGACCATTTAATTAATCTAATTTTTGTATATATATTAGGTCGAATCGACTACAAGTCATGGCCTAAATGGCTACCAAGTCAAAAGTGAAATTGGCTATCAAGTTAATGCCCTAGGAAGACATTCAAGTTGCAAACCCTAGTAAGGTTTCCCTATGAATAGAACATCACTCTCTCTTGTTTAGGGGTTCAAAAAAACCATTCACTCCAAGGCATTCTGAACACTCAATGGTTTAATTTCTCTGAAGGAAGACTACATCACCTAAACGCATGCCATCTACTTTCAAAAATCAAAGAAAACTCTTCTTGATTGAGATTAAGCCTCTTAGACTCTCTCTCAAGATCAAATTCATTCAAGTTCATTCAACGAAGTCAAATCTGCCAACTTAATCGAGATTAAGCTAATTGGCTATCTTTCAAATACAAATTGCAGATCGAATTAGCAGACTTTTATTTCTTTACTTGTAACAAATGCATAAAGATTGTACCCATATTTTCTGAAATCGATACAAATTAAATTTGTCAATATTTCTTGTCTTATTTGATTTAGACTCGAAATTTGTGTTTAGAGACATATTCATCCAAGTACTTCTTTAAGAAAAGAACAATGAATTGCTCCAAGATAGCGTGAGACTTGCTACCTCTATTATTATTACCTACACTTGCTACCAAGCCTATTCCCCTTATTATACCACTATAGAGGTTGGGTAGTAGGAAAAATTGAAAGAGGAATCCTCTTGACCAACAAGAATCCAGAAACTAAGATTACACTGTAACCATTAGATGACAAGTTGACGAACGATAAAAATGACCTTGAAGCATAGGCTCAATAAGGAACTAAGCTAAGGAAAAGAGTAAACACTCAAGTTAAATAGGCCTACAGAAAAACAAAGGAAATTCAAATTGAACAACTATGTCAACTGGCACATCCATTCGTTTACCAACATCTCAGGCAGATACATGAAAATGAAATTTTCTAGGTCTAAACTTCATAATTAAAGGCTTAGCAAGCTTGCAATCTTTGTATTAATGCATTCAATTGTTTAATGATTCAGTAGCATCGTTGAACAACGAAAGATAAACTCTTATTAAATTAAGATCTACTATACACTAGCATACTCCTGTACTCTGGAAACATATTTCTGTAACCTAAATTTCAGTTTCATTGTCATGAGCACAGTAAGAGATGAAACCAAGGTAGTCTTTGGTTTGGGGAAAACATTTTCCATGGAAAATCAATGGGAAATGATTTTCAATAGAAAATATTTTCCCAAGGAAAATAATTTTGCACCTATATTTTCTGCTGTTTGGTAGAATGGAAACTTTCTTTCTTTTCACTTCATTTTCTGTTGTTTACTAGAATTAAAAACTATTTTTCAAGACAACAGTTTCCAACTATTTTGTACGAATAGGCTAAGCTAATGGATAACCACACATTTTAGTCATCAAAGAGGCCTTACAAAGTCATAATAATGCCCAAAGAAAAAAAAAAAAGAGGAGGCATAGGGTGAGGGCGTGAGAAATATCATTCCATTCAATTGTTCATATTTCAAGTGAAACCTCATAACTTTTTGACTACTTGATAGAAAACCCTTAACTAAGTTTTCACACTATACAAGGCAATCAAAAGTGCTATCTAAGAACTCCTCTTCAAACCCTTTGGTTTTCATCACGTCTTGATAAAGAAGGTCAACGTCAAGCTTAGATTTAGATATGTTTTATAAAGCCATGATGACTTTTGCCATTTGGGTGGAGATATTTTGAAATTCCAAATCATCATCGCGTGTCCTCTTTCGACTTTTTCTTAATTCTAATGGCGCACTTGAAGTCAATTATTTATCGTTGTTTTTCATGAACTCGTTGTTAGCATCGCCTTTCTCTTCCAAATTTGTTGTATTCTATGTTAGTGTATCTGAACATCATAAAATGACTTGTTGACTTGTCACCATTTCCTCGAGTGACATCCTTTCCAACCACAAAGGCAATTTCATCATACGTATGAATTTTCTTATTTAGATACTTCTCATGAGTTGGATTTACCTTGTCAAACAACAACTTATTAAATCTTATCATAACATATGCATATGAAATTAAATGTGTTAAGCTATGTTAGTGGGTGCTGGAAATAATTTTGCTTTAACAGAATGCATGAGCCTTAACAGAATACATAACAGAAAGCGTACGAATCTATGATAATGAAGGAATTTGTTTAAGTAAGAAGGTGGTAGTTTGGAAGACAACCATTCTAGTTTGTATTAGTTTGTATTGAATTATGCTTGTGCAGGTTAAATCATGAATTATTTGGACATACTCATGAACGTTTCTGAACATACATATGCTAGGCACCAAGAATTTGGATGCATTGATAGTTGCTAAGGTGGAAGGCATGGAAGTGTGGAAAGATTAAATAATGGTTTTTTTGACCAGTTAAGGGAATATTTGAGCATCAGAGGACTGTGAAACTCCAACTGGTGAAAACAATAGTTGAATCAACAAGAACAACAAGATAAACAGGAGAAGAAGACAATACCAAGACTAGTTGAACCCCAAGTGAATGTGAAAAGCAAGAATTTGAGGAGAGAGTATGGAGTGCAGTGGCTAAGCGGAGGTGACTAGACCAAGAAAAGCATAAACACTGAAGTGCATTATATACTTCAGTATATGTCTTATACACAGTAGCTGATGCAGTGATCATCTTCAGGTTGTCATCCCACCTAAAACTAGATTCTTTGTCTCTAAGTTTAGATATAATAGCCCATGCATTGTTCACTATCTTCAGATGATTGTTTATGTGTATAGGCAAGCAATTGACATTAAACTTCTTCAATATGGCATTTGCTGGTGCAACATGGGAGGAAAATTTGAAAGAGTTGTTCGGTCGATTTCCCATTTGAACTTCATTGGCCAAAAATGTCACTAGTTCCTTTGACAGGGGTATTGACCACCAAAATTGAGTTTTGAGTTCTTTCATTTTCCCTTTTTCCATACTATAAAAGGTAGCAACTCAACCAAGCAATAACAAGATTAGTTTAAATAAGAAACCTTATGGTAGATTACAGGTACAACAATAGGGGATACAATTAGGAAAACCGTATCTAAAATATGTCAGCAATAAAACATTGTTCTACTATAGCATTAAACCTGAATATAAGTCCAAGTGACACCATTAAAATTTAAAACTTTTGATGGAAACACCTATACAAAGACATATAATTACATGTAGAATTTTCTCATAATTAAGAAACTCCATGAGCTTGTCACATCACATTTTCTATAGCATCCTTTTTTGTTTTCCAAGCTTAATTTTCTTCTCTCTCTTCTCTATGTGACATTCTTTGTTTCTTAGCGTTAGATGAGAATTCTAGATCCATTTCCCTCATAATTTGGTCATTTCAATTGACGCCTTTAAGAAAATTGTGTAGGACACAACAAACAAGGACAACATCTAATTGTGTTTGAAAATCCCAGAATGGATGAATAGGGGAGATCTAAAACCAACACTCATTTTCCTGGACATATATATTTTAATTTGATGGATGAACATGCTAATATCATTTGTTTCTCATGTTATTGTCTAATTTCATAAAGTTATTACTTCCAAATTGCTATTTAATTATTGTCCTCATATTACCTTCTATTTGACATATCATCAACCCCATGATTATAACATATAGTCATGGAGCTCAAAAACATATATCTTAATTCAGAAACCTCAAAAAATCTTGTTATGTATTCGATGTCATATAAGATGAACCGATAAGTGGAGTGGAATAACTAATACATAATCACATATAATAGTACAATACAAAATAGCATAATTGTTCCCCAAAGCCTAAAAGGGTCTCATATGTTCTACGGGGTTTTTGCATTTAGCACCCTTCAGATTTTCAACACTAACACCATAACATTTTCTACTTAATTTTGACAACCCTTGAGTTTTCAATAGTGTTATAACTTAAGTGATATTCCGATAAGAGTTTCTAAAACATGATAATAGATTACCATTTTGCTGTCATTCGATAATGTTGTTTGAACAATCGTATTTTTGTGCCCTTTAAGGCGATGAATAAGGGGGATTAGATGCTCTTTTAGCCACCATCTCACTAAAAAATGCTATTTCATCCAAACTTATCCTCTTCCCCCTTTGTCTCTCTCTGCCTTTTTTGACCCTTTTTTAATTCGCTCAAACAATTTTCAAAGTACCAAAGACCCCAATCACTTTTAGAAGGGGTATTTAGGGTAATGCGAGGCTGCTTTATCTACCACTTCACTATCTCATCGGACTTGGGTCCTACATTAAACATGCCTTAATGGTTAAGGGTAGTGAAAAGTAAGTAGAAAATGTTATGGTTGAAAAAATTAATGTCGAAAACCTGAAGGGTGAAAAGTAGAAAAATCCCCATATTCTACGCATGAACTCCAAACCACAAAGATTTTCATCTCCATTTCACATCCTATGTTTAGAATCAACAAGTTTTTGTGTGAAAACAAAATGATGCCAACTTGGTATTGGAAAGTTAAAGAATTCAAGATATAGCAGTTTCAACCCATATGTGATTCTTTTTAAGATTGAAAGCCGATAACAACTCAAGTGTTTACCTATTTCTAATAAAACCCCTCAAAAGCAAGCCCTACCTACAAAATAACCATTCATAATTGTACACCCCAAGGACCGTGAAGAAAGAAATGAATCTAGAAACAAATTACCCTGATTCTCAATGCCGTCACTAAGATAATGGATGCGGTTCATCCTGATATAGAAACAATTGAAATCAAATTATAGTAAAAGTATACATTGTACATCATGCTTAATGTTTATCAACAGTAAGGAAATATAAAAACAAAAGGAGAATCAAACAGTTATGACATTAAGGTAGTATTTGGTTGGAAGAAAAATGATTTTCCCAAAAAATGATTTTCCATGTAAAATGTTTTTTCAAGGAAAATTGATTTTCATGTTGTATTTTCCGTTGTTTGGTACAAGATAAATCATTTTCTAAGGGAAAAAGAAAAATGTCAACTAAAATGTTTAAATGGCGAAAAATGTCAACTGAATGGTCATAGCAGAGATAAGTGCTGACCGAATGAAAGTACATGAAGCTTAAAAATTATATTTGAGCTTTTTTATTGATATTTTCTATCAGATAATCAAGTTTCGATCCAAACCGTTGAAATTGGTTTAGTGACGAAAACTATCAACTGAAATGTTTAAGTAGCGAAAAATATCGATTGAATTGTCGTGATGGAGAACAATGTTAACCAAATGAAAGAATGTCATGCTTCAAATATGG
Organism: Carnegiea gigantea; assembly: GCA_029747015.1. Classification (NCBI taxonomy): domain Eukaryota; kingdom Viridiplantae; phylum Streptophyta; class Magnoliopsida; order Caryophyllales; family Cactaceae; genus Carnegiea; species Carnegiea gigantea. Next base: position 116,811 of record JAKOGI010000634.1, read on the forward strand.
ATTTGAACCTATTTTAATCTTTTCTACCCGATAATCAAGTTTTGATCCAAACTGTTGAAATTGTTTTAAGGGTGAAAAATATTAACAACATTGTTTAAGTGGCAAAAAAATATCGATTGAATTATCGTGATGGACAAAAAATGTTGACCAAATGAAGAACGTGGAGCTCAAATTTTGCATTTGAGGCAATTTTAATCTTTTCTATCTGATCATCAGGTTCTAATTCGAAGTGTTGAAACTGTTTCAGTGGCAAGTTAGCTGAATTGTTTTAGTAGCAAAAAATATCGATTAAATTGTCCTAGCAGAAATAGATGTCCACCAACTGAAAATAATTTGAGCTTAAAATCAAGATCTTAGTTTATTTTAAACTTTCCCATTGGATAGTCAAGTTTCAATCCAAATCATTAAAATCGAATTTTACACCTAAATTTGGGTTGACCATATTGTCAAAGAGTTGAAGGAAGAAAATCAACCTCCTATCTTCTAAAAAGGGAAATTATTTCCTCCATTGGGTTCCATTGGGGAGAAATTCATTTTTCTCAGAAAATAGTTTTCTATTCTTTATTGTGCCAAATAATAGAAAATTAGAAAAACATTTTCTGGAAAAAGTATTTTCCTCTCAACCAAACATTACCTAATAGAAGAATGAAACCTTCAAGCACTAGACGTTTCTTACTAAACAGTGAATACATTCCTAAAGTTGTACTCTGATAACTTCCCAATCGATGAACTAAAAAAAAGGTCATATTCAGAGGAGAAAAGTATTTTTCAGAGAAACCTCGACCCAGACTGGAAAAAATTGATATGTCGACTACAGCTTTGATGGTACTAATGGGTACTGGAGCAACTATCACAGACTTAACGATGGGTCCGATGTGTTAGTTACAAACGGACTAAAAGGGCATGGGAATTTGATTGATTATGAGAAACACATTAAAGGAAATTAAAAGACCATTGAACTCTCAGATTGAGGATGGAAAATAAAAATTGATGAAGAGGGTTTGAGATTGATCATTTGGATGGTGCTATGGCAAGGATTGAGAATTGTTGCAAGCACAAAAACAGTTTTTTCCCTATCTTGTTTTTTTTAAGGTTAAATAAACACAAGGTTGAGGTTTTTTTTAATAAACAATGTAAATAAATTAAAGGAAAGGCTAACTACATCAATTTTTGTGAATTTGTAATAACAGACTTATCCTCTTGTAGGAATTAAGGCTTTGCTATTATTGTTCTAGTTTTTTGTGATTTTGTGGGAACTTAAATTTTCCCACAAATAAATTGCTACAAAAGGCATATTTGTTGTCGTGTTATAAGCTTCCTTGGGCAACCACATGGATGACTTAAGGGCTAATATTTGGTGGTGATTAGTGGACATCCCTAAGTTTTTTGCACCTGAAGATAGCTAATAATTTCTCCCATTTGGATTGGTAGGAGATGCCTCCAAGTCAGGTCAAATACAATAATTTTAGCTCCTTGTAATTCAGCTAGTGGTCCTCTTTTGTCTTTTAAAATTGGTTGTACCTTCCACTAGCTGGTCATTCGGTAATTATAGTACTCAAACCTCTTTGGTTAGTACTATTTGTAATCCCCTTTGATTGGCCATTTGGTTAGGAAAGGAGGATACCTTTCTAATGATATGTTTGGCTTGAGATGTTGTACAATTATCAGATTTTGAATTTTAATGAAATAAGAACATTGCGTGTTCTCTCTACAATGTCTCAATTTTTTTTGTCTCCCATTAAGAATGGTGAATGGGAGTCTCTCCTTTCCATCAATGTTTGGTACTTAGGCTTTAGGGCATTGATTATTCCCTTGATTTATTCAAGTTACTTACTCTGCAATGCTTAGTCCCTCGGAGCTTTGTTTTTGATTTATAGATTTTCATGTCTTCTACCCTTTGCTTTAAGTTTGTTGATTTTCCCTAAGGAAGGTGACACTTGGAGTATGTGTGTTGATCCGAGAACCATGAACAACATTACCATCAATTACCAATTCCCAATAGCCTATTTAGATGATATGCTTGATGAGTTACATGGCTCAAAGGTCTTTCCAACATTAACTTTAGGAGTGGATACCATCAAAATTAGGGTGAAGGGAGGGGATGATCAGAAAATCGTGTTAAGAATAAGTATGGGTTATGTAATTCATTTGTTTTGCCTTTTAAAACTTACGAATGGTCATACCACTTTCATCTATCTCATGGATGAAGTTTGAGGTGCTTTATTGATCATTTCATTGTCTTTAATTTCGATGATATCTTAGCTTCTAGCCACGATGAAGCCTCTGATGTTGAGTGTCTTAAGCAAGTTTTTTATGTTTTGAGACAATAATAACTGTATGCTAAACTTTGAGGGGGTATTTAAGTGGATATTCCAAATGAAGCAATCAGGCCATGCATATCCCAACCTCTTCTATAGAACTTATGATGTGGAAGGGGGCCATTAACTACAAGAACGATCAACCAATAGCAACCATCAACCAACATCCAAGTAGTAAAGTCTTTAAACCAAGTTAAACCTTAAGTAGCAAAAGTAAATTAGTGAAATTTTCATGGTTTTTTTTAATTGTAATGTTAATAAAAAGGGATATGACTAAGATAAAAGTTCAAGCCACCAATTAGCCTAATAATTCACCTCTTAATTCTCTAAAACAAAGCACAAATAATTAATCTAAAGAGTTGACTCAATCACCATTCAATTACACAAGTATTTAAAATAAAGAGAGAGATTTTCTTTATGGAAGAGAGAAGCATCCTAGCTTTCATTCATTAATTCTCAAATCAAGTCTACTTATAAGTGAATACAAAGAGGTTAACTTATAACTACAAAAATTAGTGCCCCTTCCCTAAGCTACAAATAAGTCAATAGAAATGAAGCAGCTAAGGGGTTGTGGACTAACAGAATTCAAACACTCATCCTAACCAATAACATTCTAGAACAAATTAAGCACATGGAAAATGAAACTAGAAGCTTCTAGGCTAGTGATGAGTTGTCCAAATGTAAGGTTGAAATTTTACCGCACTTGTACTTACTTGGTGACATCCTCCACCATCCCAATGCAAGAATCTGGGGTAGCTATTTTAGGGGATAGTTTTTGGAAGTACCCACCAAACGTTTGTAAAATATTATCCCCCAAATCATCTATTTGTTGACCTAATTAAGCTCTTAATCAAAACCATGTACGTCCAAACCTGCACCGACCCTTCCTCGGTTTAAGCTCTATAACTTGCTCAATACTTGGAATTTGAAGGAGATTTATGACTTGTTGGAAAATAGACATCTAAGTATACTTAACAACAATTGAAAAAATTATTTAGGAGCTTATTGAACCATCCAAAAAGCAGCTCCAAATTAACCTACAAAACTAAAAATTGTAGACAACTTATACAAAACACTTTGTCTGACATAAAACACCACAAAACAAGTGAATTATAAACCTAATCAACATAGAAAGATGATTTGGGCTATTGCTCTATATCGAACTTTCCTTCTTAAAAAGAATTTACCCTAAAATCCTTGTGCTTGAAACCCAAGGACACCAATCCTGGTAACTTATTGGACCATTGAGTTTTATAAAATTCATTGTGCTGAGAGAGCCACCCCTCTTACACATGTATGAGTTTTTGAACGCTTTAGGGGATACACCAATGGGATGAATAACCCCTCTACCATTTGTAACACTATTGAAAATTGGAATATAATCATTATCACTCATACCAATAGAGATTTCCTTATCGTTCATAAGCTGGACTTGTGGAGGCTCACTTTTAAGGCGAAAGGAGTCAAATAATCTTTGTGCCACCAAGAGTTAAAGTTCCACATTTGGCTTGGAAGGGCAACTGATTTCTTTACGGAGCTTCAATGTTTGTTGGGTTTGAGGTTTAAGAGGATTTAGGAGATTGAGCATGAGAGTTTTGTCATGGAAGTTGGATCGCTCATGAAACACAACCTTGCAGCCAAATTACAGTGGTCTTCTAAAAAATAGATTCCAAGCATCCATAAAGAACATATCATACATAGCCTCATTTTTTAACTTATTCATTGAAAATGAAGCTAGAGCTTTGTTGGTAACATTCACCTTAATCCCCAAATTGAGACAATGGGAAGTATAAGAGCGATGTTGAGAAATAATTCGTAGCTCAACATTAGAGGAGGGCTTTGGTTCAAGGTCATTTTCTTTAAGATCCAAAATGATCTCATTTTATTCCTTGGCCCCTTCTGGAACCATGGTAGGCTCTTGTTCTTCTTTAACCTTGATATTCACTTGAAAAACAATGGATTCCTCTTTTAAGGGTCCTTCTTAAAAAAGCTTATCTAGGTTGAATCTCAGATCCATACATCACTTGAGCCAACTCTAAGTCTTGCTTTGAGGTTTGCCTTAAAGAGATCTCTTTCTCCTAAGGCATTTAAACTAATGTTGGGCATAATCTTAGAGTTATCAAGTAATTGATAATTCATATTTTGTATGTAATTTTCTCCTTTATTTTACCTACTTTTAGATCTTTAAAATATATATTTTATGAGTAAATAATGCCTACTTTACATGATTTTCAGGTGGAAGCAAAATAAAAGAAGTTGATCGTAATTGTTTAATTCTACTTAGATCTCCAACATACATGCAATTCTAGAGTTCAAGCTTAAGCCCAAGCGACAAGAGAAAGAAGAAAGAAACAAACAGCCCAGTTTTAGGCCCGCCTAGCCGATTCACCTCCCTTCCCTTACTTTCTTTCTCTCTTTAGCTTTCATTCTCTCTTTCCCCCATGCGTGTGGGCCTGTTCCGCCGAGGCCCAACTGGAGCTCAGCCATCTCCCACTGCCCAGCCCCTCTTCTCTTTTCCCTTCAAGCCATAGTTGGGCCTGTCCCCCAGCCCAGCAGCCAACTCTTAGTAGGCCACCCCTTTTCTTATTTCCCATATGGCTAATTGTTAACTTAGTCAAATGTAATTAATCAAAAATTAATTGTTAGCTTAAGACTAGCCTTTTCTCATCCATTGTAATAGCCATTAATTAATTTTCATTAATTTTTGGGCATCAAGAGGGGTTGATTTTGCACTATAAATAGGGGCCATGGGTTGGAGCATCCACACACTCATCCATTCATCCAAGCATTCTACCTTCCATCTTCTATTTTTTTTTAGAGAGTTGAGAATATTTTGTAAGACAACACCATTTGGGTTGAGGGGTTTAGAAGAAAATAAGCTTTGCTGGCTATTTTTCTCTTCTTTTCTCATTTCATTTGTGAGTCAAATTTGAGAGTGTTTACTTCCTTAATTTATAATTGAGTACAAAAGTTTGGACATAGGTACTGAAATATGTCAATTATCATGGTGTTTTCACTAAATATGGTCGGCTAAACTGCTTATTTCTAGGAATAGGATGGATCATTAATAATAATATTATTTTTGCTAATTTCTTTTGGGGTAATTTTTGTCTTTTTGATTGCATAATTTTGAGTGTAAATGTGATCTTAACCTACTTATGTATTCTAATACTATTGTTTAATCATGTTGATTATAGTAGCTTAATTTGCTATCTCAAATGAATATTAGACCTTGTAGACTAATATGACATTATGCAAATAGACTTAAAATTATAGTTGTTAAAATTGAATAATTTATGCTAGAAATTTGATGAGTTATATCTAAAATAATAATTCATGCTAAAACACTAGATAAATAATTTTATTTGATAATTATAATTCATCTTTTCAATTCATGACTTAATACTTGTAGCTTAGGTTGCACAAGAGACAAATCAAATCCCCATTTGAATTAGCAATTCAATATTTGCATCAAAGGTGAAATCCGAAATCCTAGAATATTCTTTCATCTGAATTCTCTCTGCTTGACACTTTTACTCTTCTTTTTGCTTCTTTAGTCATATTGATAATTACACTCCTCATTCAACTTATTCTTTATAATTGGAAGAATTGAAATTAAAAATTAATATTATTCATTGTGGGATCGACACCCGCATAGTCGCTTGTCTACAATTAACCTTTTGCACTTGCAAGTAAAAAAGGTTTTAAAACAAAACATAAAATCCACTTCAAGTTTTTGACGCCGTTACCGGGGAACGAATAGTGATTTTTGATTTTTTCTCTTCCTTTTATTTTCTTTCTCTCTTCCCGCTAATCTACCAATTTTATTTATTTATTTATTTATTTCTCTATCCCCACCCCTTTTATTTCAGTTATTTTCTTTACTTTTCTTTTCTTTTCTTTCCCCAATCCCTTTTAATCTAACTATTTTATTTTTGTTATCCCCTATTCCCTTCTAATCTAACTATTTTTCCTATCCCTTCTAACCTAATCTTATCTAATCTAGCTCTTTTATTTCTGTTATTTTATTTGTTGTATCTAATCTAACAATCCCCCTCTCTTTTATTCCCTTTTTTTCCATTTATTTTTCCCCATCCCATTTATTTCTGTTATTTTATTTTGCTTTATTTTTTTTCAGTTTTTCCCCTTCCCTTGGATCTTTTATTTGTTTATTTGTTACTTTATTTTATTTTTTTCTTTTCCTTTCTTTTCTTATCTCTCTTTTCACTTTCCTGTTCTGTTTGGTGATTATTATTATGGTGGTGATTTCGTTTTATTCTTTTGGTTATTTATGGGTATATGCATGGTAGACGCTGTTTATGCTTAGATCTCATACCATATAATCCTGAAATTGAATGCTCTCTTCGAAAGATAAGAGCTAAGAAAAAGAAATATAAGAAAAAGATGGCTGAAGAATAAACCCCACCACCTAAGCAACTTAAAGGTATTTCACTCCCGCCGCATATGACTTACCTACAAGAACACGCATGCCCACTGTTATGGTGCCATTTGAGATTAAACATTCTCTTATCCAAATGTTACCGTTATTTTATGGGCTAGAGTCTGAAAATCCTTTCAAGCACGTTGATGCATTCTTAGAGATTTCTTCTACTGTATTCTTGAATAATATCTCTGATGATGCTCTTCGCTTGCAGCTTTTTCCTTTTTCTTTGAAAGATAAAGCTAAAGCTTGGTTGGACACTAAGACAAATATCACCACTTGGGATCAATTGCAAAAGGAACTTTTGAAAACGTTTTTCTCCATTGGAAAAATAACTGCTTTAAGACGTGCTATAACCACTTTCTCATAGAATAAAAATGAGCAATTGCATGAAAGTTGGAAAAGGTTTGACGAGTTGTTGCGAAGTTATCCTCACCGTGAGGTACCTATGTGGCAACTTGTCCAGAGTTTTTACTCTGGTTAAGATGAGAATAATAGACAAATGATTGATGCATCATATGGTGATAATTTTTTGTATAAAACTCCTGAAGAAGCTTTGGAATTGTTTGAACATTTGAGTGAAAATTCATATCTGCATGCTACTTTCTCACATTCTAATTTGCCTAGGCAATTAGGAAGTACAGGGGGATTTACGAGGTTTCATATTCAGTTGACCTTTCTAGTAAAGTTAATGCTCTAGCTAAGAAATTTGATCAATTGTTGTGCATGAACAAAGTGTCTAATGCCCCTTCTATGCACAATTTGTGTTCGATTTATGCTAGTCCCATGCATGCTTCTGTTGACTGTCCGTGTATTAGTAAGTCTGACTGTGTGCCTAACCAAGTAAATGCTGCCTAAGGATTTTCTCCTTCTAACAATCCGCATTTAAATATCTATAACCATAGTTGGAGGAATCATCCTAATTTTTCATGGAGGTCTCAAAATGTTGAAAATCCTCAAGCCCAGTCTAGTAGACCAACCCCTCCTAGTTTTCAAAACCAGAGATATGCTCCTCCTTCTTCCCATCCAACTCTATCTGGGAGCTCTGAAATTGATAAGGTAATTTTTGCCCTTGGTACCTTAACTTCTATTGTGCAAAGTGTTGATTCTAAAGTTCAAGGAATTGAGTCTAAAATGCATATTGTTGACTCCCACTCACAATCCATAGCTAAGTTAGAAACCTAACTTAGACAACTAGCCATAGCTGTAGGTAAAAGAGAAGAAGGAAAACTTCCAAGTTATCGCATATAGAACCCTAAAGGCCAATAGTTTGAACAATTGAAAGCTATAATGGTTCTTAGGAATGGTGAAGAAGTAGATAATGAGGTGAGTGAGAAGGAACATGATAAAAAAGAAAGACTTAAGACCTTGGAGAGTGACCTCGAATCTAAAAAAGAGAATGACCCATCCCCTTCTCCTGTTGTGTTTGACTCTTCTGTGGTATAGAAGCCAAGGGTTCCTTACCCTCAAACTTTGGATTCACCATTCCCATCTAGGAAAGACAAGCAAAGAGATGACATCCTAGAGACCTTTAAGCAAGTTAAGGTCAATCTTCTTCTCTTGGAAGCGAGTAGACAAATCCCTACTTATGCTAAGTTCCTTAAAGACATATGTACTTTTAAAAGGAAATCTAAAGATAACAAGTCTAAAAAGGTTCTTCTAAGTGAACAAGTGAGCTCGATTTTGAAACATGACACTCAACATAAGTTCAAAGATCCTAGTGTCCCTACCATCTTATGTTATATTGATAATTATAAAATTGAAAGGGCACTTTTGGATTTGGGTTCTAGTGTTAATTTGATACTATATTCTGTTTACTTAGAGTTGGAATTAGGTGAACTGAAACCTTCCAACTGTACCCTTCAGCATGCTGATAGGTCAGTTAGGACTCCTAGGGGGCGGATAGATGATGGCTTGGTGCAAATTGATAAAGGATTCTTTCCTGTTGAGTTTGTTATGTTGAACATGGACCCCAGTCATGCTTCTAAGCAAATCCCTCTTATTTTAGGACGTCCATTCCTAGCCACAGCTAATGCTACCATTAACTGTAGGTCAGAAGTGATAGATGTCTTGGTTATGAACATGAGGGTTAGGCTTAATATTTTCAAAGCTTCTGCTTAACCTGTGTTTGAAGATGAATTTGAATGCTTCTTTGTTGATGCGATTGATAAAATGATTGAAGAAGCTTCACCTGCTATTCTAACTAGTGATCCCGTGGGAACTTGTGTTTCTCGTGGAGATTTGAGATTGTGTGATTTAGGAAGTACAATAGATGAGATGGATTCTACTCTTGATTTCACTCCTCATCTTGAGTCTTCCTCTTGGATGTCCACTTATGAACCCCTTCCCCCTTTGGCTGGTTCTCCAATGCCACCTTCTGTTGTGTCCCCACCTTAACTTGAGTTGAAACCTCTTCCTGATTCACTCAAGTATGTGTTTTTAGGCCCTAAAGAGACCCTAACTGTTATTATATCTTCTCTTTTATCTTGTGATCAAGAGGAAGAGTTGATTCGTGTCTTATCTGATCATAAGAGTGCTATTGGGTGGTCAGTAACTGATTTGAAAGGGATTAGTCCTACAATTTTTATGCATATGATTCATTTAGAGGACAATGCTAAACCTGTTAGGCAAATGCAACATAGACTAAACGTTCACATGAAAGAAGTTGCTCAGAAAGAAGTAGTAAAGCTTTTAGATGCAGGCATCATCTACCCTATTTCTGATAGTCAATGGGTCAGTCCAATTCAAGCGGTCCTTAAGAAATCTGGCATAACTATGGTTAAGAATAATGAAGGTGAATTGATTCCCACTAGACAAATCACAGGGTGGAGAGTGTACATTGATTACAGAAAGCTGAATTCTGTAACTAGAAAGGACCATTTTTCCCTCCCATTCATTGATCAAATTTTATAAAAATTGGTCGGACAGAGTTTTTATTACTTTTTAGATGGTTATTCTTTTTACAACCAAATACCTATCTATCCTGAGGACCAAGAGAAAACAACATTTACGTGCCCATTAGGTACCTTTACCTATCGGAGGATGCCTTTTGGGTTGTGTAATGCACCTTTCACATTCCAGCGATGCATAATGGCCATATTTACTGATTATATTGATAATTTCATGGAGTTTTTTATAGATGATTTCTCTGTTTTTGGTTCTTCCTTTGATGTGTGCCATGCTAATGTATCCATTGTGTTAAAAAGATGTGAAGAAGTGAAACTTGTTTTGAGTTGGGAAAAAAGTCACTTCATGGTCCAAGAAGGGATTGTGTTAGGTCACAAAGTGTCTAAAAAGGGATTGAGGTTGATAAAGCCAAGGTTGATTTGATTTCTAATCTACCTGTGCCTTCTTCTGTGAAGCAAGTCAAATCTTTTCTTAGCCATGCCGGTTTCTATAGGAGGTTTATTAAGTCTTTTAGTAAAGTAGCTTGCCCACTTACTAATCTCCTCACTAAAGATGATTCTTTGTGATTAATGAGTCTTATGTGAAAGCTTTTGAGAAGCTTCGACCTTCATTGGTGTCAGCCCCTATTATGCAGCCCCCTGATTTTTCTTTACTATTTAAGATTATGTGTGATGCATCTGATTTTGCTTTTGGGGCTGTTTTAGGTAAAAGGGTGAATAGAATGCCTCATGTTATTTATTATGCTAGTAGAAATCTTACTGATGCTCATAAAAATTATTTGACTACTGAGAAAGAGTTGCTAGCTGTTGTATTTGACTTGATAAGTTCCGTCGATACCTTTTGTGTTTAAAAGTGATTGTGTTTACTGATCATGCCGTATTAAGACACTTGTTGGCTAAGAATAGCACTAAACCAAGACCCATTAGATGGATTTTATTACTCCAAGAATTTAATGCTGAAATAAAAGATAGGAAAGGTTTTGAAAATTTTGCTGTAGACCACTTGTCTAGAATCCTTACTGAGTGTACTTATAACTCAGTTGGATTTTCTGACAACTTTCCTGGTAAGCAACTATTTGCTATGTCACATACCCCTCTCTCTTGGTTTGCTCACATTGTGAACTACCTTACCATCGGTAAGATTCCTCCTTACTGGTCCAAATAAGAGAAAGATAGGTTCTTCTCATAGGTAAGATATTACTTTTGGGAAGACCCTTATCTTTTCAAATATTGTCCTGACCAAGTGATACGTAGATGTGTCCCTGAGAGTGAAATTCATAGTATTCTCACTTTTTATCACTCATATGCTTGTGGTGGTCACTTTAGAGGTCGTACGACAGCTACTAAAGTCCTACAAAGTGGGTTCTTCTGGCCGACTCTGTTTGAAGATGCTCACTAATTCTGTCTTGCTTGTGAGCATTGTCAACGTACGAGTGCCCTGTCCCATCGTGATATGATGCCCCTTTCCCCTATTCTGATTGTTGAAGTATTTGATGTATGGGGCATTGATTTCATGGGTCTCTTTCCCCCATGTTTTGGCTTTATATACATGCTGATTGCTGTTGATTATGTGTCAAAATGGGTGGAGGCTCAGGCTACTAGGACCAATGATCACAAGGTTGTGGTTAAGTTTTTGAAAGAGTGTATTTTCTATCGATATGGTACCCCTAGAACTCTTATTAGTGATGGAGGTAGTCATTTCTGTCATCGATCTTTTGAGGCTTTGCTTAGAAAGTATTCTGTGACTCATAAAGTAGCCACTCCTTATCATCCTCAGACTAGTGGTCAAGTTGAGATGTCTAATCATGAGATCAAGTCTATACTTGAGAAAACGATTCGACCCGATAAGAAAGACTGGTCTTTGAGATTGCATGATGCCCTTTGGGCCTATCATACTGCTTTTAAGACTCCCATTGAGATGTCTCCTTACCGGCTTCTTTTTTGTAAGGCTTGTCATTTGCTAGTTGAATTAGAACATCGTGCTATTTGGGCTATTAAAGCTTTTAATTTTGATATAAAACAAGCAGGTTCTAACCATAGGCTTCAATTGAATGAATTAGATGAATTGCATAATGAAGCCTATGAGAATGCTAAGATTCATAAAGCCAAAACTAAAGCTTTTCATGATAAAATGATTTCTCGTAAATCTTTTGAACCTAATCAGAAGGTTTGGCTTTTTAACTTTAAGCTTAAGCTATTTCTTGGTGAGTTGAGATCTAGATGGAATGGTCTTTTTGTTATCCAACAAGTGTTTCCCTCTTGGGCAGTTCAAATTATAGATCTAGTTTGGCTGAAGACACAAAACTTAGTGCTTGTTGGGAGGCAACCTAATCTTTTTAAGAAAGTTTGAGTCTTTTATTTTATTTTATTTTCTTTTCTTTTTGGTGTTCTTGTGTTTTTCGGTGTGATTCTTCACTTGGTTTTTGGCTTTTGTGGTTGGTGACGATTATGAAGGTACTTTGTGAGTTTGACCTATGCTTGATTTAGTTGAAGATCAAATCTACAAGCTTGAAATCAAAATTAACCTTCTAATCTAACCTAATTTATTCACCCCATAATGGGGTTTAGGAGTGGGAGGAGGAAACCTAAATCGCCCCCTCAAAAACTTAGAAAAAATCCCCTATTAAATAGATGCCCGAAGGTGCTTTTATCGTGAAAACTAGGGGATGGCACGATCGTGCCACCTGGCATGGGGTGCCCATGCCACCATGGCACGTTCATGCCACCTGGCATGGGGCCCCCATGCTGAATTTCTGGTTCGGTAGAAACCCTTCCCACTGCTTCTCTCTTTGTTCCCAAGGCTTCTTAGACGTCTATTCTTCCTTGTAATTCATTACAAAGCTGTCCTTTCTATCAAAACCAAAAGATATCTCCTGAAAGTAAGACAAATAACTTTATAAGCACAATTGAATGAAAGGAAGTAAATTTGACCATTTCTCGTCTATATTTGACATAAAAACAATGAGAAATAGGGATCAAATGAGAGCTAAAATGAGGTAAAATAGGAGTTCATCAGGAGGCAACCCAATCTTTTTAAGAAAGTTGGAGTCTTTTATTTTATTTTATTTTGTTTTCTTTTTGGTGTGCTAGTGTTTTTGGGTGTGATTCTTCACTTGGTTTTTGGCTTTTGTGGTTGGTGACGATTGTGAAGGTACTTTGCGAGTTTGACTTATTGGGCTTATATGGATATGATTTCCTCATACTGTCAAGTTGTGTTGTTCTTTTCTCTATTTCCGTCTTTCCTATTGTTTTCTAAATTGAGGACAATGTAAGGTTTGGGTGTGGGGGGAAGGGAAATTGAAAATTTTAAGGAAATATAAACTTGAAAATCTTTGGGTGAATTTGATTTTGGGAAGGGCTTGTGTGTTGTGATTATGCATGTTCTGCTCTTATTATGTGGATTTGATTCATGTGATCCATGCTTATTAGAGATTATTTCTAGCTTTGATTAGTTGGAGGCCAAGATTTTTGCTATATTAATGTCACTATGTAGCCAATTTTGAGTTTGAGATGTAACCCCATCTTCAATGTCACCTTGAGTGTTTGATAAGCATTGAGTTTCCCTTTGACTTTTCAATCAATAATTAAAATAAATTCAATTATTCAAGTTCTGATTCCGGTACCAATGTTCAGGTTCTATCTTTATCTACATCTTTAATTGCCTGAATATGTACTAAGTGTTTCTCTGAGTATCATCTTTACTCATATCTTTATCCACTCAAGAAAGCACTTGGAATCGAGTAACTTTTGAAAAATTCAAAGCCTCAAAAAAAAAAAAAAGCGAAGAATAAAAAAAGGGATTGATAAGATGACTTGGCATTGGGGACTTGATTTTAAAGATGCTCTCGTGATTTTTGCTATGTGAGATGAAGTTTTGTGCTTACGGTTTACTACATGGTGTCATTATGTGCTTAATTTGCTTGAATTTTGGCCTATTGACTTAGTTGGAATCAGAAGCATTTGATAATGAGTTGTGGGTTAGTAGTGAATTGAAATATGCGATGTGAAGTGGACATTCATAGTTGGATCACTTGATTTTCTTCCTTGATGTTATTCTACTTGATGGTTTAATGAATATATGCACTAATGAAATTCTTTGCTTGAAGACTAGCAAAGTTTTGGTGTGCGGGAGTTAATAATTTATCTTTTGCATGTCATTTTCTTCTTTGGGTGAGTTTGGTAGGGGGTAAAATCATTTTTTCAGAAAATGATTTTCCTATTTTACGTTGTTTGGTAAAAAGTGGTGAGGAAAATCATTTTCAGGGGAAAATGATTTTACCTCCTAAGAAGGAAAAAATTTTCCCGTGAAAATGGCCGTAAAATCATTTTCCTGGGGCTCAAAAACAACTCTGCTTCTGTAACTTCTGTTCGATTTCAGAAAAGTTTCAGCAACGTTCGAAAGCCTTACTCCCTCTCTTGAATTTGGAAGTTTTGGCTCTCGCCATTGTTGGAAGCCGGTTGAAGCACTCTCACCGCTGTATTTGAGAGCTTTTAAAATCGACTTCAAGTGCGCCATTAGAATCAAGAAAAAGTTGAAAGAGAACTTGTGACGACGATTTGAAACTTCAAAATATCTCCACCTAAATGGCAAAAGTCGCTATGGCTCTACAAAAGATATCTAAATTCAAGCTCGACGTCGACCTTCTTTATCAAGAAGTGATGAAAACCGAAGGGTTTGAAGAGGACTTTTTGGGTAGCGCTTTCGATCACCTCGTAAAGCATGAAAACCTTGCAAAGGGCTTTCTAACGAAAACCGACAAACTGAGAAGGATTTGGCTTGAAAAATTCAAGGAGAACAATTGAATGAAGTGATACTTCTCTCTCTTTTTTTTTTGGCCTCCCCTTTTTTGGCTAAGGAGAACAAACAGTTGAGAATTATAACTATGTGACTGTTTGATGACTCTGTAAGTACTACTAAATTGACTGTTTATCTATTAGCTTAGCCTATTAGTATTAAACACTTGAGAAATATGGTATTGGAAAATGATCTTTTATTCTACCAAACAGCAGAAAATGCAGGTGGAAAATTATTTTCCTTGGAAAATTATTTTCCATGGAAAATGATTTTCCTGGAAAATAAATTTGCCCCCTACCAAACACACCCTTTATTTTACCTACTTTTAAATCATTGAAATATATTTTTATGAGTAAATAATGCGTATTTTATATGATTTTCAGGTGGAAGCAAAATAAAAGAAGTTGAGCATAATTGTTAAATTCTACTTAGATCTCCAACATACATGCAATCTTAGAGTTCAAGCTTAAGCCCAAGCGATAAGAGAAAGAAGAAAGAAACAAACAGCCTAGTTTTGGGCCCGCCCAGCCAGTCCACCTCCCTTCCCTCACTCTCGTTCTCTCTTCAGCTTTCATTCTCTCTTTCCCCTATGCATGTGGGCCTGTTCAGTCGAGGCACAACCGGAGCCTAGCCATCTCCCACTTCCTAGCTCCTATTCTCTTTTTCCTTCAAGCCACGGTTGGGCCTGTCCCTCAGCCCAGCAGCCAACTCTCAGCAGCCCACCCTTTTCTTATTTCCCACATGGCTAATTGTTATCCTAGTCCAATGCAATTAAACAAAAATTAATTGTTAGCTTAAGACTAGCCTTTTTTATGCATTGTAACAGCCACTAATTAATTTTCATTAATTTTTAGGCATCAAGATGGGTTGATTTTGTGCTATAAATAGGGGCCATAGGTTAGAGCATCTACACACTCATCTATTCATCTAAGCATTCTGCCTTCCATCTTCTATTTTCTTTAGAGAGTTAAGAGTATTTTGTAAGACAAAACCATTTGGGTTAAGGGGTTTAGAAGAGAATAAGGTTTGCTGGCTATTTTTCTCTTCTCTTCTCATCTCATTTGTGAGTCAAATTTGAGAGTGTTTGCTTCCTTAATTTGTAATTGAGTACAAAAGTTTGGACATAGGTAGTGAAATATACCAATTATCATGGTGTTTTCACTAACTATGCTTGGCTAAACTACTCATTTCTAGGAATAGGATGGATCCTTGATAATAATATTATTTTTGCTAATTTCTTTTGTGGTAATTTTTGTCTCTTTGATTGCATAATTTTTAGTGTGACCTACTTATGCATTCTAATACTATTGTTTGATCATGTTAATTACAATAGTTTAATTTGCTATCTCAAATGAATATTAGACCTTGTCGGCTAATATGACATTATGCAAATAGACTTAAAATTATAGTTATTAAAATTGAATAATTTATGCTAGAAATTAGATGAGTTATATCTAAAAGAATAATTCATACTAAACCACTAGATAAATAATTTTATTTGATAATTATAATTCTTCTTTTCAATTCACGACTTAATGATTATAGCTTAGGTTGCACAAGAGACAAATCAAATCCCTATTTGGATTAGCAATTCAATATTTGCATCAAAGGTGAAATCCGAAATCCTAGAACATTCTCTCATCTGAATTCTATCTACTTGACACTTTTACTCTTCTTTTTGCTTCTTTAATCATATTGATAATTGCACTCCTCATTCAACTTATTCTTTATAGTTGGAAGAGTTGAAATTAAAAATCAATATTGTTCATCGTGGGATCGACACCCCCATACTCACTTACCTACAATTAACCTTATGCGCTTGCAAGTAAAAAGGGTTTTAAGACAAAACATGAAATCCACATCAGTAATCATCATGATGCTTTCTTCATCTAAACATCCTTTGGCTTCATAATAATCTTCAAGTGTTTGAATCCATCTCAAATAAATGGTAGGATTTAAACTAATGCCATCAAAGCAAGGAGTTTATTTTATGGCCTTCTTCACTTGTGCTATTTGCTTCTAATCTTTCATACTTGATCATAAAGTTCAGGTATGATCAAATTTTCCATGGAATAGGGAAACCAAAGGTGAACATAGCTTGGGGGAACAAAAGAAAAGAAGGGTTAGAATGAAATAGGAGAACCACGGAACATTGGGAAGACCATAGAGGGATCGTGGTATGCATTGGAGGAAAAAGGGGTTGAAAAATAGCTGACCACAGGGATAGAGAGCACTACAGACCACAGTAAGGGCTTTAGCTGAGATTCTCTATAGTTTTTACAGAGGCTTTTTTTACGGAGTTTTGGTCATGTGTGGGCTATCTTTGTTGTTCTTTTACAGAATAGTGAGGTGTGATTATCAAGGGGAAATCAATCAAAAGTAGTATCTCTCCAGTCTAATACTAACGTGATGTGGAAAGGAAGCTCTGATACCAAGCTGATGTGAAATGAAGCTTTAATACTAATTTGATGCGGAATGGGGCTATCAACTATAAGGGTAATTAACCAATAACAACCATCAATAAACACCCAAGTATTAAAGCCCTTAAACCAAGTTAAACCTTGATTAGCAAAAGGAAAATTAGTGACATTTTTGTAGGTTTCAATGTGAAAGAGAAGGCAAATAAAAGGGATGTGACTAAGATAAAGGCTTAAGCTAGCACTTAGCTTAACAATCCACCAATTAATTCTTCAAAGTGAAGTACCAAGAATTAATCTAAAGGATTGACTCAATCCCCATCCAAATACACACGTATTTAAAATAAATGGAGAGATTTTATTTATGGCAGAGAACAGGATTCTGGTTTTTATTCATTAATTCTCAAATCAAGTCTATTTACAAGTGGATACAAAGTGGCTAATTTTTATCAAAAAAAATTAGTGTCTCCTTCCCCAAGATACCAAAATAAGCTAATAGGAATGAACCATCTAGTGGAGTTAGTGTGGACCAATAGGATTCAAGCACAATCCTAACTGATAAGTCAAAAACTTGTATGATAATTTTGAGTGAAAAATAAAGTCCCGTAAGCATACAGCTTTTGCTGTAGTACTTGAAGGTCGTCTCCATAGGGACAATGGAAAAGATTATAGTCACAAAAGAGTGGATTAACTAATTAATCTAATATTAACTACATTAAATCAAATTAAATCATTCAAAGAGAACTGAAACCCTCTAACTAAGAATCTAATGCATACATCACCATTCAACTGAGCATTAGAGGAACTCACTAATTCAATCACCATTCAACCGAAATTAAAACCTAGAATCTGAAAACTAAAGCGTGAACTAACACTATGAGAAAGAAGAAATTAGCCTTATGTTCTTAATGACAAAAAAATGAATTAACTTCCATGTTCCATTCTATGTCCATACCAACATCAAAGTTGAACCATTACATCAACAACCATTATTATCATCATTCAGATTACCAGCAGCAGAGCAACAAGCAACAAAAGCCAAGATCGATTCATCCTGAATTACTAAGAACTAAACACCCAAAAACTAATTAACATATTAAAATATAATCAATGAAAATTCATCTAACATCAACCAATGATATCAACTCAGTAAAATCAACTCAATAACTCAATTGAAGAGCACAAATAGATGTCCTAGTCTAGGTCGAAGAACACAATTGAAGAGCACAAACAGATGTCAATTCATCCTAAGCTAGTTAAACAATAGTCGATTCAACTAAAGCAAGAAAACAAGAAACTGAGTAAGAGGATTTGAATTCTCACCAATCATCCAACAAGCATAAAGCATAAATGAAGATTAAGATTCAAACCCAGACCATGACCTGGAGCAGAATAGCAAAATAGGGCCTTGAACTGAGGAGAGGAGTAAGATTTAGCCATCCATTGACCCAAGAAAATTAGAAACGAGCTTTAACCATCACCAACAATGGCGGAAACGCCATTACCATGCTTAACAAAATGAAAATAAGGAAGTGGGGTGACCGAAATTAAATAAACCAACATCCATAATCTTACAAAAGCAAACTAAGAACCATGAATTTCAACTGGCAAACACTAAATAGTAGCTTAATCACATGAAATTCAAAACCAAAACCCAATCTAGCATTAAACGCTAAACTGAATTTTCAGGACTAAAACCCTAAATGTGGAAATCGAAGGCTTACGAAATTGAAGCCTAAAAACTCGAAATTAAAACTAATTCAAGCCCTAAAAACTTCCTAACCTCCTCTCTGGAACTGGCTTCCTTCAAATTATACCCAGTGAACTTTGATTTCAACCCCTGATTTGCTTGTGCCATGGACGGTGCAGATGAGGATGTAGATGGCAATTGCTGCATGAAAGACGGTGATGTGCTGGCGTTTGGGAGTGATGGATAGGGATGAAGATGGTGAAGTGGTGTTTTAGAGAAAGAGAGAGAGACATGAGTTATAGAGAGATGAGATGATGAGGACGATGATGGAGAAGCAGCGGAGGGCGTATCGGATTTTGGGGGTTGGAAGCCGAGATGGAGGAGAGAGAAAGTGAGAGTTAAAAAGGGGGGTGAACGGATCACGTGAGGGGCGCGTGAGGGGGGGTTAGGTTTTATTTTTATTTTTGTGTATTTTTTACCTTTTTTCACAAAGCTTCCCTCAATTTATTCATCACCTACGAAATAAAATAAAATTAATTAAAAACCTAAAAATAACAATTATAAAGAGCATAAATCAGGTATAAAAATATCCTAAAAATGACACATTTTTAGCACGAACAAATACCCCCACACCAAGATTTTGCTCATCCTCGAGTAAAACAACTAAACTAAGAAGTAAGAAAATAGGAAAATGAAAATCCTAACTCACTGTCGTAGGAATCACGGTTGCATTTAGCGCATACAACAAGCCCTTTAGACCTCTCGGTCTCCCAAGTGGACGAATGAGGTCTCATGAGGGTTTTTTAAGTGAAACACCTGCAAAAAATTATTTCAAAAAGAAAATATTTTTGGTTTTTTTCTCAAAGCTAATATGTACAGAATAGGGAAAAGATATGTATACATTCTAATCAACTAAATCACCCATGTAACCAAGTTATCGACTTGTATATAAATAGAATGTATGTCAAAGTCCTCTATCCCATAAATGATATCAGAGCACTAATTTTTCACCCCATTGTATATCAACATTCTGAATCTGTCCCAGTGCTCGTGTGTAAGTGTATCCCCATCCCAAGGCTTAGATTTACCAGAATTAGACTTAATCCCACTTGATTGACATAACTACATTATTAACATATTAACTTTGGAAGCAAGTTTTTCCAGTAGTAGTATTGCCTCAAAGGGTAACACCTAGTAGCACGTGCCTCTAAGGGTAATGCCCAGGAGTGCATACCTCAAAGGGATACTTGTCATTTCAAATTTTATTTCATCTCTTTTTCTTTTTCGCTTCTTTATTCATTATTTTTTCTTTCTTTTCCTCTTTTTTCGAAATTGGCAAAAACCAAAGTAATTGTGTCACAAGCAAGTGGGAGAATCATTCATGAAAGTCTAAGACCTGAAAATAATGATGAAGGGATAAACAAGGATTGGATTACGCAATCTATAATGAACAATTGGGGTTAGAATGACCTACTGAGGCCGGAGATTTTTCAAGCACATCCTACTTACATACAAGCTAATAACCAAAGCATAGGGGATTTAAGCTAATCAGACATAGTACAAATGTCCCCAAAAACAAAACGAAAATCTTTTTGGATTTTTCAAAATTTTCAAAAAAAAGGTATGTGCACATGGGCACCTCACCCCTACACCAAAATCTCACAATGTCCTCATTAGGAGTGGGAAAGACACATGAAGACCAAAAAGAAAAATTAAAAAACAAAACATATGTTTGGAAAGAAGACTCAAAAACAAAACAACCAACATATAAAAAGAAAAGCAACCAACTATACAAAAAGAAACTAGAACAAGACAAAGAAGAAAAAGGGAGAAGAAAAGAGAGAGAGAAGAAGAGAAGAAGAGAAGAAATTTCTAGCAAACCAGGCCAGGTGCTAAGTACACCCAAGCTATCTCACATCACAATCACCGATGATGACTCGGTTCATGGAGTATCAAACATTCCACATCTTCTTGGCTCGGCAGCTCCAAAAATTATTTCAAATGCTGGCCATTCACTTTAAAGGTGGCAGCACTCGGAGGATCCTGAATTTCAATTGCACCATAGGAAAAAACATGTGAGACAATATAAGAACTCATCTATCGGGACCTCAATTTCCTTGGAAACAGATAGAGCCTAGAGTCATGCAAGAGTACTTTCATTCATGGGGCAAATGCTTTCCTAAAAATATGTCGATCGTGAAATAACTTTGCCCTCTCTTTATAAGATCGAGCACTCTCATAAGCCTCAGCTCTAATCTCATTAAGCTCACTCAGTTGCAGTCGTCTCTCCTCACCCGCCTCAGTCAACTCATAATTAAACATCTTAATGGTCTACCAAGCTTTATGCTCTATCACTGCAGGTAAATAACAAGGCTTACCATAAACTACCCTATAAGGTGAAATACCTAAGGGAGTTTTGAGAGCCGCCCTATATGCCTAAAGAGCATCCACCAGCTTGTCAGCCCAGTCTTTCCTATTCCTACTCACTGTCTTTTCTAAAATCTGTTTGATCTGTTGATTGGATACTTCAACCTGGCCACTAGTTTGGGGATGGTACGGAGTAAGAAGCTTGTGGACTATGGAATACCTCTTCAGTAAGGTATCAAAATATCTATTATTAAAATGGGTGACCTGATCACTAATGATAGCACGAGGTATACCAAATCGAGCGAAGATGTTCTCCCTAAGAAATTTCACGACGACCTTACCTTCATTGGTCCAAGAATAGATGGCCTCAACCCATTTAGAAACATAGTCCATAGTTAGCAAGATGTACTCATTCTCAAAGGAAGATAGAAATGGCCCCATAGAGTTAATACTCTACACATCAAAAACCTCTACAATGATGGGGTTCAGTGGCATCATATATCTCCTTCTTATTCTACCTAATTGCTGGCATCCAGGGCAGCTCTTGCAGTACTCAAATGCATCTTTAAACAAAATACGCTAGTAAAACCACATTGAAGAACCTTGGCTGCTGTCTTCTTGCCACTAAAACGTCCCCCACATGCCTGGTCATGACAAAAACAGTGGACACTTCTCACCTCATGGTCGGGAATACACCTCCTAAAGACTTGGTTAGAGCAGTACTTAAACAGATAAGGGTCATCCCAAATAAAGAATTTCACAAGGTGGAAGAATCTATCTCTGTCATTCTTAATCCAAACCCTCAAGGGTCCTACCAGCCACTAAGTAGTTCACAATATCAGCATACTAAGGATCAGGGTGAACAGCATATAATTGCTCATTGGGAAAGCACTCAGAAACATTGGACTCACTCTCTCTATCATAGAGGATCCTAGACAGATGGTTAGCTACAAGGTTTTTAGAACCTTTCTCAACCTTGATTTCACAGTTAAATTCTTGCAAAAGGAAAATTTATCTTACAAGCCTAGGCTTAGCATCCTTCTTAGGAAGAAGGTGCTGAAGAGCAGAGTGGTCAATATAAACAATCACATGTGACCCAATCAAATAGGGTCTAAACTTTCCAAAACTAAAGATCACAGCCAAAAATTCTTTCTCAGTAACAGTGTAATTCAGCTGGCATCATTCAATGTGTGACTAGCATGGTTTCCTATCAATATACTGGCCTAAAACAACCCCAATAGCATGATCAGATGCATCACACATCAATTCAAATGGTTCTCCCCAAATGAGGGGATGAAGAACAGGAGCAGAGGTTAAGGCCTCCTTAAGCTTAGAAAATACCTCAAGACACTCTTCAGAGAAATGAAATGGCACATCCTTAGCTAACAGATTGGAAAAGGCGTTGCAATCGTACTAAAGTCCTTAATGAAATAACGATAAAAGCCAGCATATCCAAGGAAAGACCACACCTATTTCACACAAGTGAGAGGGGGAAGATTAACAATCAAGTTAGTTTTAGCTTTATCTATCTTAATTCTTTCTCGAGAAATAAGGTGTCCTGAGACTATACCCTTTTTAACCATGAAGTAACATTTCTCCTAGTTCAAAGTCAAGTTTTTCTCCCTACACCTCTCCAACACCTTTCTCAGATTAGATAAACAATCCTTAAAAGAAGATCCAAACACAAAAAAGTCATCCATGAAAATTTTCATGTGCAGTGTAACTAGATTTGAGAAAATAGAAATCATGCATCTTTGAAAGGTAGCAGGGGCATTGCACAGTCTAAACAGCATTCTTCTAAAGGCATATGTCCCAAATGGACAGGTGAAAGTAGTCTTCTCCTGATCGTCAGGAGCAATAGAGATCTGGGTATAATCGAAATATCTATCTAAAAAGTAATAGAAGGAATGTCCAACCAACCTCTCTAGCATTTGATCCAAGAAGGGGAGGAGAAAATGGTCTTTTCTAGTGGCAGCATTCAATTTTCTATAATCTATACACACACGCCATCTAGATTAAACTTGAGGGACTAACTCATTCTTATCATTCCTAATCATGATAATGCCAATCTTCTTATAAACAACTTGAACGGGGCTAACCCACTCACTATCAAAAATAGGATAGATAATCCCATGATCTAATCATTTCAACGCTTCCTTCTTTACCACTTCCTGCAAAGTGGGATTCAAAAGCCTTTGGCGGTCACGGTAGAGCTTAGCATTATCCTTTAAATGAATTCTATGTTACATAATAAAAGGACCAATACCCTTGATATCCCCTAAAGTCTATCCTAGAGCTTCCTTGTTCTCTCTAAGTGAAGAAATCAGTTTGTCCTCTTGGTCACGATCTAAATCAGAAGCAATAATGATAGGCATGTCATCGGGTCCTAGGAATGCATACTTAAGAGAGTCAGGAAGGGGTTTCAATTCAAGAGAAATAGGGAAAACAGATTCAGTAGCAGATTCAGAGACAACAGTGAGCAAACAATCAGCACTAGAGCATAAGTCATCAAACTCAAACACATCATATTCAGGCTCATCATCTATAAGAAATGACTCATGCTCAGTAGTAAATACATCATCAAAAGCATCATCAAATAAAGAATCCCCTACCCAGTTAAGAGTAGAAAATTCCATATCATTAAATCCAGAAGGCTGTCTTGGCATGTTGAAGATGTTTAATTCCGCTGTCATGTTGTCAAAAGACAGTCTCATCATACCATTCCTGCAATTAATGAGGGCATTGGCAGTGGCCAAGAAAGGACGTCCTAGAATCACAGGAACTTGACTAGCTAAGTTGGACACCTTCTCAGTTTCAATCACAACAAAGTCCACTGGGTAAATAAATTCACTCACACTAATCAGTACATCCTCGACTATGCCCCTGGGCACCCTAGTCGACCTATCAGCCAGTTAAATAACCATCTTAGTAGGTTTCAGCTCACCTAACTCTAGCCTCTCATACTCAGTAAAGGGTATTAAGTTAACACTAGCCCCTAGGTCAAGCAATGCTCTGTGAATGAGTTGGTCCCTTATGACTATAGACACAGTAGGGCAACCAAGGTTCTTATACTTCACCGGTATCTTAGAAAGGATAGAATTAGCACCAGAGGTCAAGAAAGCCTTCTTAGGTACACCAGTTCCTTTCTTGGGCATACATAGCTCCTTGAAGAATCTAGTATAAGGAGGCATCTGCTGAATAGCATCGAGCAAGGGAATGTTGATCTTTACTTGAGAGAAGGTCTCTCTAATCTGCTCAATATGATCTTTATCTTTCTTCTTTAGCCTCTGGGGAAAAGAAGGTAAAGGCATACGGATTTTCTTAGAAGAAGAAGGGGAGGAAGAATCCTTAAAAAGTTCAGAACTCGCCAAGCTAGAGGAGTGTTTCTTTTTAGGCTCCTCTTTCTTAGAAGGTGACTTAGGAGAGGAAGGACTATCTGAAGCACTGGAGACACCGTCAGTAACATCTCCTGACTGACTGGATGAATCATTCTCTGGAGGACAATAGGAAGAAGATTTTTGGAAGAATTGGTGAGGATGCCTGCAAGGTTCATTAGGATTTCCCACTTGGTTATCTACCTTTCAACAAGAACGGGGAGATATAACCATATTCACTTTCCTCATAGGCTCAGTAGGGTTATCAAAAGAAGGGGAGGCATGACCCTTAGGGTTCACCTCAGGTTGACTCGGGAAAGAACCTTGCTCCCTAGAAGATGATGCTAACTGGAAAAACTATTCGGTCATCATTCTCATCATTCTTTCCATGTTAGCATTATTCATTCTCTCCACATTATTATTGACTCTCCTCTCCAATTTATCAATATTAGTATAGCCAGGAAGAGGTTGAACTTGAGTTATGGAAGGTAGAGGTCTAGGTACATTAGGTACACCTGAAAAAGCCGATCTCTGAAAGGCATTTAAAGGATGAGAGATGGGTTAGGAGTTGCTTCTAGGAAACATCTCAGTTGAGAATTAGGAACCGTAGCATTTGGTCCACTATTCCATGAATCATTAGGGTGATTTCTCCACCCTGGGTTATAATAAGGGGAGAAGGGGTCATTCTCAGGTCTCTAAAAGGCCATACTCATTTGCTCTTATTCAGTTGCTAACTGATGAGCAAAATAGGGATAAGCACTCAAAGAATGATCTAGGGCTTGACAATGAGAACAGGGCTCTGTAGATGTATGAGATAACTGGGACATCTGGGGAGATAATCCCTTCAATATGTTTTCTAAAACAGCAATCTTATACTCAAAGTGGCTTACATCAGAAATAGAATGTAACCCACCCTTGCATTCCTAGAACTCAGGCTGTCATCACGAGCAGCTTCCCACTGCATGGTTTTCTCAGCTAAGTCCTCTAAAAACTCCCAAGCAGCTGTGGGGTTCTTAGAAAGAAAGCCACCCTAGCACATGGACTCTACCATAGTTCTAGTCTATTGGTCAAATCTTTCATATACAATTTGACACAAGCATGCTTGGTCTAAACCATGAAGGGGACATTGGGCCAACAAAGTTTTGAACCTATCAAAATATTTCTAAAATGATGCCCTATCAAGTTGCACAAATTGATTAGTTTCATCCCTCAGCTTAACAGTCTTGGCATTAGTGAAATATTTTCTTAAGAACAATCTTACAAAATCATTCTAAGAAGTAACAGAATTAGCAGCCAAGTCATACATCCAACGTTTAGCAGAATCTTTCAAAGCAAAAGGAATCAATTTCATTCGCACAACATCAATGAAGATATTAGGGAAATGCATCATAGAACAAACTTCTTCCAATTCCCTCAAAAATAAATACCTATGAATTTAGGGAGCATATGAGTATAATGGGGTTTTAATTCGAAGGTCACATTTGGTGCAGGATTAGGCATAACAAAGCATGATGGCAAAGCAGTCCTAGATGGATAGAAAATCTCACTCAAAGTCCTTTCTTGTGCCATATTTTCTAACTTAAGCTTAGGTTCAGGTTCGGGTTCTAAGTCAAGGTCGGGCCCACTCCTGACGAGTCTTTGATTTTCAAGGTCTCTAACCCAACTAGTCATATAAACCTCACACCCTCACAAAAGGTCTTATTATTGGTCTTTTTTCTCTTTCTATATTTTTTGGATTTTTGAATTTTCCAATTTTTGTTTCTTTTTTTTCTTTGGTACAAAATCAAAACAAAATGTTTCTCAGTCCCAAGGATGATTTGCAAACAAGAGTTAGCCAAATCAAAAAGTGAATCATAAGTAAGACACATCCTAAGAAAAACTAACTTCAAATTACTAATTCTAAAACTACAAAACACCTTAATCAACAAAAACTATAAATCAATTCTAAGTCATTTGTTTTTAGAGTTTTTCAATCAAACCCTTTTTTTTGAAGTCTCAAGTTTTTCTAAATTTTTATAGGTTTTTGGATTTTTTTTCAAGAAATGAGCTAACTGAATCACAAGTAATAACGAATAAAGTAAGTCAAAGCAAAAGCAACTAATAAGAACGAAACTAAGAAAAAGAAAAGTGCTCAATAAGAACGAAACTAAGAAAAAGAAAAGTGCTCAAACTAAGGGAAATATAAATTTGCCACTTAGTTTTTGGAGTTTTTAAATCTTTCAATTTTTTTTTGTGGTTTTCAAGCCTTTCAATATTTTTTTTCAATTTTAGGCTTTTTAAAATTTTTTTTGGGATTTTTGAATAACTCAAGGAATGCAATAAATCAAGTGACAACTTCATAACATAATAAGACAACCTAATATTAAAGTAGCTGCGAAAACGAAAATGCGATGCAATCTTATGCCATCGTCCCCGGTAACGGCACCAAAAACTTGTAAGGTAATTTTTAGTGTCAAACAAGGTGCCACAAGCACACAGCTTTCGCTATAGTACTTGAGGGTCGTCTCCACAGGGACGATGGAAAAGATTATGGTCACAAAAGAGTGGATTAACTAATTAATCTAATGTTAACTACATTAAACCAAATTAAATCATTCAAAGAGAACTGAAACCCTCTAACTAAGAATCTAATGCATACATAACCATTCAACTAAGCATTAGATGAACTCACTAATTTAATTAGCATTCAACTAAAGTTAAAACCTAGAATCTGAAAACTAAACCTGGAACTAACACTATGAGAAAGAAGAAAGTAGCATTCTATTCTTAATGACAACAAAACGAATTAACTTCCATGTTCCATTCTTATGTCCATACCAACATCAAAGTTGAACCATTGCATCAATAACCATTATTATCATCATTCAGATTACCAGTAATAGAGCAACAAGCAACAAAAGCCAAGATTAATTCATACCTGAATTACTAAGAACTAAACACCAGAAAACTAACTAACATATCAAAATATAATCAACGAAAATTCATCTAACATCAACCAATGATATCAACCCAGTAAAATCAATTCAGCAACTCATTCGAAGAGCACAAACAGATGTCCCAGTCCAGAATCAAAGAACACAATCAAAGAGCTCAAACAGATGTCAATTTATCCTAAGCTAGTTAAACAATAATCGATTCAACTAAACCAAGAAAACCAGAAACTGAGCAAGAAGGTTTGAATTCTCAGCGATCATCCAACCAGCATAAAGCATAAATGAAGATTAAGATTCAAACCCAGACCATGACCTGGAGCAGAACAGTGAAATAGGGCCTTGAACCAAGAAGAAGAGCGAGATTCATCCATTCATTAGCGCAAGAAAATCAGACATGAGCTTCAACCATCGCCAACAATGGCGAAAATGCCATTACCATGCTTAACGAAATGAAAATAGGGAAGGGGATGACCGAAATTAAATAAACCAACATCCACAATCTTACAGAAGCAAACTAAAAACCATGAATTTCAACTGGCAAACACAAAATAGTAGCTTAATTACATGAAATTCGGAACCAAAACCCAATCTAACATCAAACCCTAAATCGAATTTTCAAGACTAAAGCCCTAAATCTGGAAATCAAAAGCTTACAAAATTAAAGCCTAAAAACTCGAAATTAAAACTAATTCAAACCCTAAAAAGTTCCTAACCTCCTCTCTAGAGCCGGCTCCGTTCAAATTATACCCAGGAAGCTTCGATTTCAACCCTTGATTTGCTTCTGTTGTGGAAGGTGGAGATGAGGATGTAGGTGGCAATTGATGCGTGAAAGACAATGATGTGCTGGCGTTTTGGAGTGGTGGATAGGGATAAAGATGGTAAAGTGGTGTTTTAGAGAGAGAGAGATGAGTTAGAGAGAGAGAGGAGATGATGAGGACGATGATGGAGGAGCAGGGGAGGGGGTATCGAGTTTTGGGGGTTGGAAGCTGAGTTAGAGGAGAGAGAAAATGAGAGTTAAGAAGGGGGGTGAACGGATCACGTAAGGGGTGTGTAAGCTGGGGGCATTTAGGTTTTATTTTTATTTTTGTGTATTTTTTGCCTTTTTTCACAAAGCTTCCGTCACTTTATTCAACAGCTACAAAATAAAATAAAATCAATTAAAAATCTAAAAATAACAATTATAACGAGTATAAATCAGGTGTAAAAATATCCTTAAAATGACACATTTTTAGCACAAACAAGTGCCCATCATATATATCATTTTAGGGTCATTTTCCTGCATTTTTAGGAGAATTGTATGCTTTAAGTTATCATTCATACTTCTATTCTCGATTTATGGCTAGGTATGGTTGTTTGATGCATTTTGCAGGGATTTGGACCATTTTGACCCACCATTTGACCCTTATTTGAGCATATTTTGATCCCCCCATGTATGACCATGAGGTGTTGTGCTCGTGGAGCAAAACAAGAGCAGAATTATGACTCCAGCCAAGACCATGGTCCAACCGTGGTTCCTGCCACGGACCGTGGTGAGCTGTGTAATTGTAGCCTTTTTGTTTTCTACTCGGCTGTGTGGCTGAAAATCCTTAAGCTTTTCTTGATAAGCCCGTCCCTCAGCAGTAAGAAAGAAGAGTATAGGATAGATTAGTTCATTTCTTTCTCAAATTTCACTCTTTTTAATTAGGATTTTTAGTTAGTTTTTTGTAAGTAAGACTTGGTTGAAGGCTATCTTTATTAAGCCCTTCCCTCTCAGATTTCACTGAATCGTTGATTAGTTGTTTAAGTTTTAATCATGAGCGAGTAGTTTATCTTGCGGATTTATTAGTTTATAAAAGTGTAGTTGAATCATGTTTTGATCAATAGAATTATACTTCTGTTTCATGATTGGTTTGATTTCATTTATCAAGTAATTATCATGTTGTAAGTGAATTTTTGGCCAAATTTTGCTGGTACATTTGAAACAATTGAATGAAGTGCTGAAAGGTGAAATTTGATTGTTAGACTGCTTGATAGAACCTAGCATAGCGATTTGCATGTCTGGAGGACATAGAGAGTAATCGAAAATATTGAACTTGGATTAAGATAAATTAGTTTGAAAGAACGACTTTTGCTTAGTTTAGGTAATTGAGTTGGCTTCGAAAGAACAGACTAAACTTTGGATAGATTATAATTCCTCGAGATTATCCAATTAGAGAAATGTACATGTTAGTCATTTTGATCCAATCACCTTTCTTAACTACATAAATCCGTAGGCATTTTCTTCCTGATTCAATTTAGAATTAGTTAGTTAGAAATTATTAAATTAAATCCTCAATTAAGTTGTTGCTTAGCATTTTCAAATAGAAAAGACTCGATAGATTGCTTTGGTCCCTAAGGACGATATTTTATCTATACTACGACACCCGCGCGCTTACAGGCAGTGGTCACTAGCCAATAAATTTTAACAACAAATTAAGCACATGGAAATTGAATTAGAAGCTTTGTCCTAATGATGAGTTGTCCAAATGCAAGGTTGGAATTTTGCTTCACTTATACTTATTTGGTCGCATCCTCTACAATCCAAATGTAGGAATTTAGGGGAGATATTTTAGGGGGACGTTTTTGGAAATGTCCACAAGCTTCCTATAAAAGAGTAACCCTTAAATCATCCATTGGTGGTCCAGTTAAGCTCTTAATCAAAACTGTGCATATCCAAATCTGCACTAGCCCTTGTTCGGTTTAAGCTCTATAACTTGCTCTATACTTAGAATTTGAAGGAGGTTTATATCTCATTGGAAAATATGCATATGGGGGTATCTAATCATAGATAAATTTGGAGATTATTTGTTCATCTAAAGGTAGTTTACGATTAACCTACAAAACTCAATATTTTGGACAACATTTTGTATGAGCTTTATTTAGCGTAATCCACCACTAGCACGTGAATTATGAATAAAATCAACTTTGAAAGATGATTTAGGCTCTCGCTCCACATCAACTTACAAGTTTTCATGGGTTGGCATTTTTCGACCAACTGTCCATAAAATATTTTAGCTCCATAATGATTGCCTTTATCAAATGCTTGAAGAGAAGACATTTTATGTGGACGAAGAGAGCCCCTAGGGCCTTTGAATTGATCAAGGATAAGGTATGTTCTAACCTATCTTTGTACTTTCTTATTTTGAGTTGCTTCTTGAAGTTGAGTGTGATGTTAGTAGAGTTGGCATGAGGACACTTCTTAGTTAAACCAATGCCTGCTTTAGTGATAAGTTGAATAACTCAGGACATAACTAATTTACTTATGACGAGGAGTTTGATGCTAATGTTAGGGCTTTGGAGTGCTGGAATAAGTATCTTGGGCCAAATCCTCTTGTTCTCTATCAAGATGAAAAGACCTTGTCCTGTATCA
This sequence comes from Carnegiea gigantea, assembly GCA_029747015.1. Taxonomy (NCBI): domain Eukaryota; kingdom Viridiplantae; phylum Streptophyta; class Magnoliopsida; order Caryophyllales; family Cactaceae; genus Carnegiea; species Carnegiea gigantea. The sequence continues at coordinate 147,440 of JAKOGI010000634.1, forward strand.
GTGGTTCATAAAAGTTAGACAAAAGACATGCTAACTGTGTTGATTCCTTCAATCTTTCACCTTCTCTAGCAAAAGCAATAGTGGGAAAGAGAATGTGGTGGTTGGTACATTGTTGAGAAGATATGCTTTTTTATTCGTTCTAAAAGCAAATATGCTTGGTTTCCATTAAATCGAGGTTTTATACGAGGAGGATAAAGACTTCAAAGAGGTTGTAGAAAACAGCTCCACTTTGGGCCCTTTTACAATTCAAGATGGATTTCTATTCAAGGGCAATAAGCTTTGTATTCTTAAAAGTTCCATAAGGGACTTGATTATTGGGGAGATTATGGCCTTAATCATGTCAATCCCATTGATATTATCCCCATTTGTAACATCCCTATCCCCTAAGGTTAGGGACGTTAATGATTTCTAAAATTTTAGAGCGAAATAGAGAGAGTTGTGCTTAAAAGCTAACCAGAAACTAGGTGTAAAGCCTTACATTAGGTCCTTGCAATTAATGGTACATAAAAGACATAACCAACCAGCTCAACGGCTATACACCGAACACCATAACCCTATGAGCTAACCACCTGGATTACACTAAGTATAAAGTTCAATAAAAAAATGAAATAGAATATACAGCTCAATGGGTCACACATCCGGAGCACTGGGGTTTACATCCCAAAAATAATTAAGAACAATTAAACCAAATGAACCAACTATTCACATGGTTGGCTTACTTGGCCATACAGAACGACAATTACTCAATGTGTATTACATGAACTATAGTAACCAACTACATATATCCAAGAACTTAAGAATTCATTACAATACATCATCCACATGCTAAAATATATAATTCCTTTTGCAGAGCAAAAAAGAAGACTCTATCTTGGCTTATGTGAACTGACTTCTAGCTGTCATTATAAGAGTCTAGGGAAGAGGGGAATAAAGAGGGAATGAGCTACGATAAGCTCCGTGAGTGATTCCCAACCACAAGAAAACAAAATAGTTGCACTGAATACTTTTAAGTAGAAGGCACACCCAATGTGATAGTTACATTACATAATAACATATAAAGTCTCCTATGTTTGCTATAAACCGAATAACCTTTAGAATTGAACGATATCCCTAACCTTCTTTCATTCGCGCATGAGACTTCTCAAACTACTCAGCCCATGACTCTAGTAATGTAGTAACGACAACTACATACGACACTTCCTTAACATGACATAATGTGCATATAGGACTCATTAACATGCTGACTCGTGCAACAATTCAGGTGCAAGAAGCAGTGGAGCACTTAGTTCACACATAAACACCTATCATCAAGGAGTTCAATTAAAATCACCAAGTGGGATTCGTTTTAGTAAGAAATTGGGATTAATGCATAAATGGAAAAGACCATTGCCAAAACCAAAGAAAGTCTTCATAAAACAATTGTTATTCATTAGGAAATAATTTGGAATTCAATAAAAGCTCTTAGAGCACATGCACTTTTCCAAATCTTAGCACTAGCATGGTCCTCGAATGAGGAGTTTACATCACATAATAAGTACGAAATCATTTTATGGGACATCAGATTCTTATATTTGTGCTATTAAGGGGAGATCTACCCTCGCCTTAGGGGAGATCTACACTTGCCCTTTATATTATCCCCGGGGCCTCTCGTAATAAGTGGATCATTGCCTTTGTCAAGATCTTATAGGGTTCCCATTTCTAGGTCTACTCCTTCAGAGTTAGGGTTCCTACATACCGGGTCTACTCCCTAAATATTTGTCCAAACATTTAGCGTTATACTCCTTACCCAAAACATTTCAGATGCATTTCACTTAAATACACTTGCATCAAAATTCTTGCTGTATAACAAGTAATGGCATTTTCATTCTCGAGAGAGCTAAAAAGCCTTAATGTATTCAAGGCGACTTTTAAAAGCATAAAACCACTTATTTTGGCAAAGTATGCTTGCAAATGTGTTAACAACCATATGACCATTCACTTATCAAGGAATGTGACATTAAAACTTGTTTTAGAAGCTAGTAGATGCAATCATGTACAAACACCTCCATTTCTCAATGTTTGAGATGTAAAACAGTTCATACATAGCGCAAGATTCTATGCGATCACATAATGCATCAAATAAGTTATAAAAGAGCTTGTAACATCTAATTATAACTCACTCTTATCACATAGATGGCCTAGCAATCACTGTTAACCACATATCTCAGAATGCTTGCTATATCAAAACAAATGTCTTACACACTTATTAACATAGGCCTTTAAGTATATCTCAAACATATTTATTCATAATTCAAAATGTTTTCCAACTCAGCAGCTCACTTGAATAGTCTCTGGAAGCAATCAAGGGATCTTTAAAACTTGAATTACTTACTAAAGATTGTCCATGTTATAGGTATTTTAGCAATTAAGAAAGGGACGTAATCGATGAGTAATCGAGATTTGCCTAAAGTACCTCGGGGTAGCTAGGTACAGGCATGCAATCTCTTATGACCCTTTTAGTTTTATTCTAAATTCACACAATTAACATACAATAGTTTCATCGTAATAGAGGGTTAAAGGCTAACAGTTGCCACAGGCTATTTTTAGTTCAATAGAATCTGCACAGTTTCACACCTATACGCACAATTCGCAATGTTACTAATTAATCGATAACCTGACCTTTTTCCTCATGGCATCTCCCAAAAAGTCCTCAAAGTCCAAGTCAATCAACCTTATACCTCATCAAATAACCAAGTTCAGTCTCGATTCCATACCATAATCGACCAAACTGATTAGCCAAGTAGCCCAACTCTTACTAAATTGATATGCAAACCCATTATAAGTCAGAATATACTCAACAATTACATAAACTAATCTACAACCCTCATTACCATGCATTCAAATTTGACCCAAACTGAACCATCCAATCTTAACAGTCAAATGCTACTTAACAATTCAGTACAATAGGGATTTAAAATGTGCAAAATTACTAGTAATTTTAGGAAATTGAGGACACCCACATCAATTCCAAGCTATAGGACTTGGTTTTAGGTTTTGGTTTTGGTTTGCCCAACATGAGTTTGGTTCATTCCTTTGCTATCCTATTGCTACTAGCTACTCCACTGCCACATTGGCACCGTCAAACAACCAGAACAGCCATCGACCATCAGAATGACAGCAACCTCGCGACCCACGGACCCTGGCCTTTTATGGTTTCCTTCTATTTGCATTGTAAAGCGTATGGCCGGTGGCACCTAGTCGCTACGGGGTGGCCAGTGCTAGCTTGGTTGCTAGCTCTCTCTCTCTCTCTCTCTCTCCCCCCCTATGCCATACTCCAGGTTGCAGGGATGGGGTAGAAACCCCCCTCTTGTCTCTTTTTGTGCCCGGGAAAGGGCTCAGCCCCTTTTTGTTCTCTCCTTTTTGTTTGTTACTTAACACTAGATCAATTCGAGTCTCCTTACCCAAAATTTAGCTCATTAACCACAATCCAATACTTGGTCTAACATTCAATGATGTGTCAGCTTATGCTCGTAAATATATTATGAAATTTCAAGAAAATATTAATAATAATTTAATTTTTAATAAAATTATCAATTCAAATAAGCACACCGACATTAATCAATCTCAATTAAAATAAAATAATTACGATTTGACAAATCATAAGACGGATAAGTTAGTTTTAACCAAATTAAAACGCGGGTATTACGTTATTCCTCAACAGTCAAAGGAGAGTTTTGAAGCCAAAATAAGGGAAAAACAAAAGAAGAAATTGCATGAGCAAGTCATGCACAAACTGAGAAAGTGAATGAGTAATGAAAGTCTAAGGCCAACAAGAATTGTATTCATATTGAGCGCAAACCAGGAGATATTGTGTCATTATCCTTGAGGACGCAAAGGTTTCCTTATAAGGTTACACAAAAGATAAGGGAAAATATGTACAAGATTGAGCTTCTGAGAGACAAGAATGCATCCGAGAGACAAGATTATATCCACTGCATTTAATGTTAGGGATCTTATTCCTTACATTAGACAGGAAAATGACAACAACGAAGATTTGAGGGCAAATCCTTCTAAATAGGGGGACATTAATGTGGAGCAATCCACTAAGTTAAACTTACTCAACCATATTAAGGCCTTGATATAAGTGGCTGCCATGAATACTCAAGGAAATGAGACTCCAGGATGCAATCCTCTAGGGTTCTTGTTCACTTGGGACCTTTGAAGGCATCTAAGCAAGCTTAGATGGGGAGGAAAAGGCAATTAGTAACCGCAAATTAGGAATTTAGCAACTTCTAACTGAGTTTTAGGAGGGTAAATAGGCTCTACATTTTACGAATATTATACAAATGGATAGCTCTCAAAGTCTATTTTTCAACTTGATATAGCAGGCCTTCCTATTCTAAGTATCGATCCAGTTATGAAGACGAAACCAAACAAGGGTTAGGAAAAATTTGGTTTTGCATACTTTTTATTATGAGCGTTTTTAGACAACCAAATGGATGAGTTAAGGGCTAGTTTTTGGTTAGTGATTATTAGTTGACATCCCCAAATTTTTTTCCTATTGAAGATATATAATAGTTTCTTCCATTTATGTTGGTCGATGGTGCTCAATGCAAGGGCAAATGTAGAAGTTTCAACTCCATGTAATTTACCTAGTGGTCAGCTTTTTCTTTTAAAACTGGTTGTACCTTCTACTAGTTTTTCATTGCATAATTATAATACTCTAACCTCATTAGTTAGTACTATTTATAATCACCTTTGACTGACTAGAGGTTAGTAGAGGAGCTTACCATTCTAGTGATGTATGTTAGCTTGAACTCTTGCAAATTTTTAGATTTGGAGCAATGAAATGAACACATTGCATGTTCTCTCTCTATAAAATCTCATTTTCTTTACCACTAATTCAGAGTGATAAATGCGAGTCTTTTTCTTTATATCAAACCTTAGTGTTTAGGCTGTGGGGGGTTCATTATTTGTTGATTTATTCAAGTTGTTGATTTTATATGTCCTTTAATTATTAAGAGGTCTTATCTTGTTGGTTTTCTCTTAGATTTTCTTGCGGCTTTTATTCTTCAGTCACTTTGGAGTTTGTACTTGATATTTCTTCATTTGGTGAAAATGGGGAATTCTCTCATTATTCAATAATTGAATGTAGTGGTCCTCATTATTGGACTTTTCATGTTAGTAGGTTGTATTTTATATATATATATATATATATATATATATATATATATATATATATATATATATAGATATATATATATATATATATATATATATATGTATTTTAAGACTTAATTCATGAGTATCTTGGGTTCTTCTTTTTTCTTGGGAGGGAGGGAGCGTGGTTTGGGATTTTCTGCATAGAAAACCGAAAGTAGCTTAATCAATAAAATAGCATGTTTGAATTTTGAAATTTGAATTTTTTGTTATTGATATATAACAACAATTCCCACTGTGGGTTTCGTTTCCGTAGGCCTAGGGAGATCCAAATATAGATAGCCTTACCTCTATTAATAGCTCTGCCCATAAAGAGCTCGACTCCAACATAGGCACATATAAATTTTTTTTTTGAAAAAACCTTTGAAGTTTGAACTTTTGATAGACGTAAGGTGATGTATAAAAGAAGTACTTAACAACATTAAAATATAAAACATCATACGAGAGGTAAGTACTATATCTCAAATAGTTGGGGGTGGTAAAATAGTAACCTTGTTAGGACAAGTGTACTATGAGTATATAAAAAAATACAAAAAATACAAGATAGAATAATGGTTAGTGCAACATTAAAACACCTATCATTTAGAAGCCAAAGGGTATACTAAGAAGCTAGTTATTTATGCTCCACCACCTTAGTCCTAGACCTCCACAAACTCTTATCTTGAGCTACATCCTCTATTAGCCGTAAAAATTCCAAACCATGTCTAATCACCTCATTCCAGTTCCTTCTCAGTCATCCTCTACCTAGTTTGCATTTGGAAAGGTTAATGATCTTACATCTTCTCACCGGTCCAAATGATCTAAGTCGGGTCTCTCTCATCTTATCTTCTATGGGCGCCACGTTTACTTTGTCTCTAATGACCCCATTCCTAATCCTATGCAATCTCGTATAACCACACATCCACCAAATGATCCTCATCTTTGCCAGCTTTATACTTGGGACCATTTTATTAGAGAGCACTCAAGGTCATGCAATAATGCTGATCATACTACTATATGATAAACTTTACCTTTTAATCCTATAGGAATGCTCTTATCACACAAGACTCCTAAAGCATTCTTCTATTTTTGCTATCCCACTTTTATGCAGTGGCTAATTTCTTCATCAATACTCCCTTTCTCTTGAATGATGGAGCCTAAACATTTAAACTTCTCAATTCTCGGTATTGCCACCCTATCAGTGGTGACTTCTTCCCACCCTCTTCCCCTCCGCTGAAACCACACCTTAAACGTTCTTTTTTCGACCTACTTAATTTAAAACCACTAGACTCTGGGATTTGTCTCCATTGCTCCAACTGATTATTGATTTCAACCTTAATCTCATGTATAAGAACAATGTCATATGCAAATAGCATACACCATGACACCTCAGCTCGGATTTATTTTGTGAGTTCATGCATGACAATGGTGGGTAAGTGTAGGAAAGCTTGAAGTTATTCACCTAATTGCCGAAATCATATGGAGTATACTGCTCTATCTAGCTAATGAATTTTTATATCATCGTAATGCTATGGATAACAAAAATTTTGAATACAAGGATAACGCACTAACATGTTATAAAAAGTTGGAACAATTCGGTCGAAGAAATTTAAGATACATAGAAACAGACTTATCCTTGACCAAAATATAGGAGGTCTTATCTCTGTAAGTACACGGAACAATTTAAATAGGCATATAAAAAATTATTAGAAATAGTTTATGAAGAAAAGGTATTTAAAACACACTTGAAAAAATAGGGCACCAAATAATAAATGAGAAATTTGATTTTGATTACTTAAACTTTAGACGGTCAAGTGACCACTAATCTGAACCTATAAGACACCTTTAGAACCACAAACTTTAGGCCTAGTTATTTTCAAGTAGCATGTATTTAAAAAGTTAAGTGAACAGTGAGATGAAATCAAGGTAGCAACAAGCAATTTGTTTAAGCACAGAATTTAGTTTCTCTAATAAGAATCAAATGATATTATATATTTAATAAATAATTCTATGTTATAGGAAGTTAGGCCTACTAGAAAAACTAAGATATACTTAGGAAGCCATTTAAAACACTCTTTTTATCTTGTATACATGACAACAAAACTGAAGTTCGCAAAGTGACTAAATATTACAGTCTAAACAACTAACTATTTACAATCTACCACTTTAATTCTAAACTTCTCATCACTCACATCATAGGCCTTGTCCTTTATCTTAAGTGTTTTGTATCTAGTCCAATAACTTCTTTAGTCTACCTCGGCAACTCTTACATGCTAACAAGTCAATTAGTTCGCATCTTCGAATTGGTGTATTTATATCCTTCTTTTGACATGATTAAACCATCTAAATCTTGCTTCCTCATCTTATTCTCAATGGGCATCAACCAAGTTTTACTCTGATAGCTTTATTCATGATCCTATCCAATCTAGTTTGATGCCACATCCACCATCTATTATTATCAATCTTTTAACCTAGGTTTCCTTAATCGGCCAACATTCTTAAACATAAAACAAAGCTATTTTAACCATCATATAGTAAATATTTCCTTTTAGATTTATTGAGGCCTTTTAATCACACAAAATTCTAGATGTATGCTTATAGTTTTCACCAACTCACCTTTATAAACTGGTTAATGTCATCATTGTTGTGTACGATCAATCACACGTATAAATACTTCTTAACTTCTAGCATCACTATTTCACCAATGGTGACTTCCTTTAATGTCTCCACCTCAACTACACTGAACTTACATGCCAACTAAGTGTTTAACCTACTCAGTCGAAAACCTTTGGATTCTAAAATCTCTCTCCACTTTGTTAACTTATTGTTAAACTTTGCTTTTAGCTTTATTTGTTGGGATATATCATTCATAAATAATGTGCACCATGTTATCCCACCTTGAATGCATTTTGCGAGCTTATCTATAACAATCATAAAAATAAAAAGGGGTAAAGCAGACACTTGATGAAATGTAATATCAATAAAAAAGAATCATTTGTATAGTCCCCTAGTGTCCTCATCCTTATCTTTTCTCTCTCATACATATCTTTAATCATCCTAATATGCTCAAACGGTATGTTTTTCTTCTCTAAGCAACTTCGAAGCACTTCTACAGGAAGCCTGTGATAAGCCTTCTTGAGATTGATGAACACTATATCTAGGTCAATAAGCCTTCTTAATAGCGATGAACACTATATCCAAATCATCCTAACCTTGTATAAGTCAGTAACCATTCTTATCAGATGTGTTTCTATAGTTGATCTTCCAAGCATAAAACTGAACTGATGCTCAAAAATCAAAATGTCCCACCTTAATCTCTTCAAAGTCACCATTTCCTATAGTTTCATCTTGTGACTTAGTAATTTGATACCTCTATAACTGTTGCAGTTCTATATATCACCCTTGTAGTTTATGAAGGGATAGTTGTACTCATTCTCAACTGGTCAGGTATTTTAGTGGTTCTAAAAACAACACTACATAACCTAGTTCTCTAATTAATCTCTTCTTCACTCCAACATTTCCAAATTTCCATGTGTATACAATTTAGGCCAATTACTTTTTCTGTCTTTATTTTGCTTAAATTCTCTACAATCTTGCATTTGTAATTCGACTACAAGCCCTTAAAGTTTTAAAGCCTATTAGGTTGTCCAACTTCATAAGAATTAGATCACCCATTATCATCGCCTCTAAAAAGTTTCTAAAAGTAACTTTGTGACCTATCATTTTTTGTAGCTTCCTCCAATAAGACCACACTGTCATTGCCCTTAATATATCTTACATTTTTTAGAATGGCTTGTTTTCTATCCCTTAGTTTCAAACCTAAAAAAACCCCCTACAAGAGAGGCTATGAAAATATATTAGATATGTTGTCATATTGAAGAAAAGGAAATTGAATAAATTTAGCAAGCACAAAAGCTCCATTGCTTCTTAGGTAGTTAAATAAGTCTTTCGATGAGTATGGCAGAACCAAATTACTTTCCTATTCGAAATAACTAACTATGCAATCTAGATTTATGAAACTAATACCTAAAGTTGGAAAGAATACTTGCCTTATCCCTTTTATCATTCATGTAAAATAAGAATCATAATTGTGCAACTCTTACTTTTTCTTGCGCAGATATAATTAGCATTTAATGTCCACCAATTATCTCATTAGAATAGTTATAATGATCAAACTAAAATAAGCCCATTGGTAAAACACCTTTCAAAAGATAAAACTTCTAGGAAAACCCATAAAATCATTGGAAGATGCCAATGAGCCTATGTTGATAAGGAGACCTAAATGCCCTAAGCCACCATGATCCTTGATAGATGTTGGATGAATTGGGACTCACTTGGTTTGCAAAAATCACTGCCGGGAGTAGCCCATATCAATCTGAATGTTAGGCGGCTACTAGAGTCGTCTTGAGGTTTTACTCCTAGACCTGAGACCCACTAGAGATGGTTGGGCAGCCGTGAGGGGGGAGAGGAGAGTCTAAGATTTATGTGTGTTCTCTTATATGTAGATGACCCCTAAACGTCCTTATATAGGTTGGGGTCAACTTGGGTTGCCGCCATAAGTGGCCCTAGTGGCCGTCAGACCTAAACTTATTAGGGCCGGCCAACAACTCCCATTAGGCCACGTAGGTCGCTAAACACATGCTCTTTGCGAATCACAACTCTTCACGTTTCATATCAAGAATAGGACGTGCAACCAAAAATAACTAGCAGTGTTATCTTAAGTTGCCATCTAACTAACACAACACTTTCATAAAATACAATATCGCAAATCATCCCAAAGATCACCAGTGGCATCTCTAATCCCTTATACCATGATATATCATATGATTATATACTCAATATAACCACTCGGGCTGATATGGTGATGATGGATAGATTTTTCCTTAAATATTTATAATGTTGCATCTTAAATTAATTGCTTTCCTAACATGTTCTCATTGAACTGTATACATCATGGCCCTTGAGGAACACATTAAAGTAGCAACATCAAGCTTCGACTTCATACCATAGCTTTAGGTTAAAGGGTCATTGTCCATAGGGTCACATAGTGATAAGAGATAAGGACGTCAATTATCACTTTGTGTATGGGTTCTCTTTTAAGCACACACAGTATGAGATGTGTGTCATGACATAATTCTCACATAACTAGGCTCGTCACTCTATATGCCATGTGAATCACCAGTCTAGATTGTCACCCAAGAATCTAACCTGAGCCACTAGATTAACATACTAAATGCTAATCCTGATGCTCAAGATTTAGCCAGTAAGGCTTCAATATGAAATCATATCACATATTCGACTCCCTCGAGTCTCATCTTAGACTCACTAAGGTGACTATATTCTATGTTATTCATACACCTCTAGTATAAGTAATCAGTATTACACACCTAGTGGCAATATGATTTAGTTTCATCCTGCCCACTACTCAAGCGTCAAGACAATTGTGTGTGTGACTAGGCCAATCAGATACCTGTGACATTTCAACATGTAATGGCAAATTAGGATGTGATCATCAAAACCGAGGCTGGAAATAGGCTTTTATCGCGGAAATAAAAGCTACCAAACACTGCAATCACTTAAAACACAAACAGCCGCCAAGAAGACAAGTTGATGTGGTAAGCAGTGACTATCAAAGGTAGCCTGTGGCAGACCGTATGGACCACTGCCTAGTCGTGGTGACCACTACCTTAGTTGTTCTCTTTTGATCCTTTTGTTGGTTCTTCCTAGAACTTCCTGGGATGTGGCATTAACCACGGTTTATCTGTGTTGGGTGTGTTTGGACCTCTTTTACTACGTCTTGGATCCTTAAAGTCTCAAAATCTTTATTCTACTAACATGCTTTGGCTCGCAGGTTCAAAATCTGCAAACACTTCTCAAGCAAGCGAAGCCAAGTGTAAAAGTAGAAATAGGGGCATAAATCACATAATTCAGCTGACTAATGCCCTAAGATGACTCGCAAACACTTATGAAAACTTATGCAAATGTCATTATTCTCCTGTGCTTAAACCTTTGCTTGTCCTTAACCAAAGACTAGATAAAACCAGCAAGGGAATATGCATAACACAACAACCTCCTAAGGTAAGCAACTCATAGCATATCACATGCAGGCATAACTTTCAATGACAACCTCAAGTAGTGCACAAGACATTTCAAAATTAGGAGAAGGTGAATCTTTTTAAAAAAGTATACGAGAACATGCTCGACATCGAACTTGATCACCCCCAAAAAACAATAAAGCACATCATATAGCTACATGGAATTGAGTAGGGCTAAATAGATTGGTAGATCCTCACTTTTGGGAAATGTGGGTCACTCACTCCCATGTATGTAAAATACAATGTGGTTATGCCAAAGGCTTATTACAAGGTGCAAACTGCCATATGCTTTCTAGGACTCTCAAATTCTCCACCTCTAGGAATGTAAAGTACACAAAACAATCAAGAGGATTTTACGTAGGTTGTAATGCAGGTTAAAAACAGTTAAGTGAAAGGAGGTGGACAAATAAAATTTTGGCAATGTGGGGCCATTAGCCATGTAGATAGGAAGCAACTAATAAAGCACTATGTGACCATGAGGTTCACCAACACTACAAACCTTAAAAACACAATGGACATCCTCTACGATTTAAGTAGGAAATGAGATGACAAATAAGTTACACAAGCTATTTATATATCCACTGTGAATCACTCGTTCATTCTTTTCTCTCTTTGTTTTTTTTTCCTTTCTTCTTTTTTTGAGCATAATTTTTCTTTTTTCCTTTTTTTCCTTTTTACTTTCGAGAGATGAAATAGAATTCAACTATAAAAGGCATTAGAGCACAAATTGTTAACTCACAACTTAATATATAGATACGTAACCTATATCAACATAAAGGGAACACTCCAAATCTATAATACCATCATCCCCTCATCAAGCGAACATACCTAGCAACCATAACCTCAATTGGACCCATAAGCTTCCCACAAATAGGCTTGACGTGATGCTCCATAGAAGTGGCTTAAGGATGGAAATATGAGTAAGATCAAGGGCTGAAATGTAAGGGATCACAATAAGAAAAGGGTCATAACCTCAATGGGGCTAGCAAACAGATTGACATGTGACTTGAGGGTAGGATATTTGGTTATGTGGCTAAAATGACTAAAAAAGGATGCCTCTACCGTATAATTAACTATGCATATGCTAATGTGGTTTAAATAAGAGTCTAGGCAAGCTCTAAGGTTGCAACTCGAAAGAGTCACACACATGAAAGAACATGAGAATAATTACAATGACTAGTTTAGAGAAGGCTCAAAGTCACACGGGATCTCTACCAAAATCCCAATTAGCTCACAAAAAATAACTCTCATGTACTAACAGTAGCGCTAAAGACTCCAAGGGGGCATAGTTCTTAATCAAGACAAGGATCAAAATAGGAGATATTCACCAACCCTTCAAAGCTTTTTATCATCAACGAGGATTACACATGAAAGGTTACTTAAGCTCATAAAGACCATCATGCTAGGCAAAGCATCATCAAAGTCATCTCAATCCAATCCATACCAACCCTATATGAAATTTTGTTTACCAACCTAAATGCAACACAACATTACAAAAAAAAAAAAAAGAAAAGAAAATCTTAACCTATACGATCTAACTAGTATACAAGCTAAAAAACAAAATGCAAAATATGAAACGACCTTTCCCCATGCTTAGATAATGCGTTATTCAAAGGAACTTCCTGTGTTTTGTAGGAATTTAACAATTTGGAAAAAATGTGGAAAAATGATGAAAAAAATACCGAAAATAAAGCATTGGGCCAGAGTACTCAAACCCGACCCCATTCTTAAGCCCTTTTTCTTTTTTTAGCCCAAAAGAAAAGGAAAAAAAAAGGAAACCCTAATAACAAAAGAAAAAAAGGAGAAAACCCGAGCCTTCACATGCTAGGCACGTGACACTTGCTTCCCCACCTAAATTCTCCTTCTCTCTCCTTTTGGGCAGGCAAGCCCTGAAAGCTCGATCTCATCTCTCTCTCTATCTCGCCATCACCAACACCACGGAAAACCACCATCCTCATCCATGCCAACTGCCAGCACACTCCCACCCTCATACTTATCGAATTTCCCGTGGAAGATGCCAGCGCAACAGCCAGCACATCACCATCCCACCGTACAATCAAGCACAAATCGACAGTGCAGAGGGTCCAAGGTCGAGTATAAATCAAAGGATGCGGCTCCAGAGTTAGGGTTAGAGAGTTTTGAATCAGGTTTTAGCTTCAGATTTTAGGTTTAATTTGAGGTATTTTTTTGGTTTTAATTTCGGTGTTGGTAAATTAGGGTTCCTGTTCGGTTCATTCCTTTTAATTTTAGACCTAATTTTAGCTTCCAAATTCATGTAATTAATCTTTGTTTTACTAACTTCTAGTCGATATTTACGAATTTGAGTGTGCTATTACAAAATTTTGGAATCAAGTTTGGATAATTTCAGTTTTTCCCCCTCCCCTGTTCTCATTCTAGTTATGTTTGGTAATGGCAGTTCAGCCATTCTCAATTTGTGTTGAAGCTCCAAAAATGGAGTTGGTGGTCTTGGGATGAGCTCAGGATTGGGCTGGGATTCCCTAATGATTTCCCCTATTTTTTTATTTTTATTTTTCTCCTTTTCTGCTGAGTTTCACCCCTGTTCAGTTGCATCAAAATAGAATTTAGATGTTGCTCTTCTCCTTCCCCTGTGAATCAATGATGATGATGGTTGAATTGGCGATGTGTTCAATGGCAGATTCGACCCTCTTGCCCTTGATTTCTCTGTTTCAGGTTTTGGTTTAAGGCTCTATTTCTCTGTTTTTGTTCTGAACATGTGCCCTGAAGTTTGGTAGTCTATTCTCTTTAGTTGTTCTGAATATCTACTCGATTTAGTATTTCATTTTGTTCTCTTATGTTTGGATGATGCCATTTTTCTCTACTTTTAGTTGAGTTTGGTTGATGATGATGGTGGAATTGTTCCCTGTTTTTGTTTTCTACTTTTAGATTTACTTGCAACATCTGCTGAATAGCTCCTTTAGAAGTTTGTTTTCTTTTGTGTGGTTGATGAAATTGTTCTGAGTCTCTGTTTCGATTTATTGCTTAATTGATTTTATCTTAATTGGATTATTAAGTTTTGATTCGATTATGCTTGATTTTAGAAGTTTAGTTGCTCAGATGCTCATTCTTCTGTTTTCTTTCCCCTGTTTCTTCATTTAAATGATAATTTGGGGTCGATTTAGGTCATTCTATCTCCTGTTTCCATAAATATTCCTATTTTGGGGTTGGTTTAGTTTAATTTATTTGCCAGCACATTATGGGGGTTTCACTTTGGTTGATGATGGTCTCATTTAGGTTAGATTAGATAAGTTCAAAGGATTTAAATAAATTAGTTGATTTTAATGAGTTTGGCTTAGTTGATAATCTTAGACTCATGGGCATGCGATAAAATTACTTTAATTTATCTTGACTAGTTTAGCCCTTATGTGTTTGATTCTCGATTAGTTCAGGCTATTATAGTATGATCTTATTTAGTGACCTTAATCTCGTCCTTGTCCCTAAGGAGATGATTCTCAAGTACTATAACGACAATCGTATAGTGGCACTTCATTTTTCATTCAAAATTATCGAACAAGTTTTTGGCGCCATTGCCGGGAACGACAACATGAGATTAGGTCGCATTTTCTTTGATATTTTCTTGTTAGTTGCATCTATTTTCTTTCGTTTATTTCATTATTAGTTGTGATTTGATTTAGTTAATTTCTTAAAACAATTCAAAAATCCAAAAAAATTTAGAAAAGCATAAACTTAAAAAAAAAATTGAAAAACTTGAAAACCACTAAAAATTGGAAAAAACAAAATTTCAAAAACAAAATGGCAAGTTTCCATTTTCCTCAGTTTGAGCATGAAATCATTTGTCGATACTTGAGTAGATTGAATAAATTTTGTGCTTAATGTGTTGATTATTGTTTTGAGAAATGGGAAATTCGCCAAATGATCTTTGAGAGTCTTAATGATGAATATAGAGGTCATGTAGAGACTATGAACCCTGGAGGTTTGGGCTGTTTGTTTACTAAGACTTCCGATGAGATTTGGGATTTCTTTGAGCATTTGGCTCATGACACATGCGAGTGTGAAGATGCTAGAGAGACCTTTAGCCACCCCTCTCCCGACTCTTATATGATGCATGCTACGTCTTTAGATGAGAGTCAGTTTGGGGGTTTGGCTCATGAGCACTCTCATACTCCATGTGTTCCCGTTTCATGTGATTATTGTGATGCCTTTGACAATGATGTTGATACTTGTCCATTGCTTGGTAGACCACACAGTTTAGAGGCATTGGCTGCCTTGAATAGGGAGATTTGCTTACAAACTTTACTCAAGACTTGCGAGGACTTTGATGTTAGGAGTGAGACACCAATTCCTTTAGAGCATAATTATTATAATGATACACCTGGCGATGACCGCGAGGAATCAAGTGATCCTTTAGTTGTTGCACCCTCCCTAGAGTTTAGCACAATTAGTGACGGCCCTGAGGGCAGTCTAACAGTTCATGACTTGCCTCTTCCCTTGGCTTCCTTAGGAGAGCTCGAGGAGGGAGATGCTTTTGAGACTGATGCTAGCTTTGATTATCAGTATGGCATATTAGTTGAGTCAGAGGATACTTTTGCTGAGGAGCACTCTTTTGTTGAGCCTTCTGATGTGGATTTTAGTGAGGTTTCACCTCTCATTAAGCTTATCGATCCCATTTCTAATGAGTCTTCCCTTGACTTAGCCCTCTCCCCTCCCATTTCATCCCTTTCTTCTCCCCTTCCCCCCTTTTCTTCCTTCTTTAGACCCTCTTGAGTCTACTTTTATAGCGTCTCAAACTTTTGTGCTCTATAATCCCTGTATAGATCAGACTCGTGATGACAGTGATGTAAAGAGACTCGATGACCACTTTCAGGTGAAGGACTTGACCTTAGGCCCATCTATGAGCCTTGATTTTCATATTGTATCTTATTAGCCTCGCTTTGGTCCTCTCTGCTCGCCTTTTAGAGATGTTGCACTTCATTTTGGTGATTCAGATCACTTTAGATGGTCTATGCATTTATATAGCCATATCTTGGTAATACCATTGAGTAGTGCATCTGATTTTACATATACACATATCTCTTCTGATTGGGCTACGAGCTTTTTATAAGCTCAAGAGAGCCTTGAGTTGCATACCATTTTTGCTCTCTATTTGCGCTCCACTTCTGACTGCTAACTATTTGCATTTCTACGAGGATTGCGCTCGATTATTTGATAAGATGCTTCGAGTATTGGTTGGTTTTGATATGAGTAGCAGCTTATGAGTTGTGATGGGGCAGCTGATGCTCCATTCGATATCCCCTGAGTGAGGCTTTTAGTTTGGGTACCCTCCGTTCTCCTCTTTTTCATTTCTTTTCTTTCTTTTTGTACGTAGTTGTGGATATTTAGAATTGAGATTATATGGGTGATCAATCTTGAGGAGCAATTTGGGATTTGTTGAGTCGTGTTGGCTATTATCACCCTTGATTTATTTTGTTTTGTGAATACTTGTTAGTTATGGATATCCAGGTTCTTCTTTTAGTTTCGTTGGTTTGTTGCTTTGGTTTTGTGTTTTGTTTCTTTAGTTTGGTGAGTTTTCATTTTTCTTTCGTTTTTGTTTTTGTTTAATAGTTTCGTTTTATTTCCTTTTTGGCGTTTTGGTGGTTTTGTTTTTGTTTTGTATTTAGCTTTTCTTTCTTTTGTATTTTGTTTTGTTTTAGGTTTCATTTGATTTAGGTTGGTATTTACTAGGTTGTTGGCCTTGTTTCGTTTTTATTTTGGTACTTAGGTGTGTTTTGGTCTATTTTTGTTTGGTTTTGGTTTTGGTTTTAGTTTTGGATTTTGATTTCCTTTCTTTTGTCATTTTGGTTTTGATTTTGATTTTGGGTTGTTTTTGGTTTTGTTTGTGATTGGCATCTTAGTTTGTATATATTTGCGGTTTTGTGTGGTTTTATGGTTGTATAGCTTATGTGCTTGCTATTTGGCACCTTAGTTCTCACAATGAGGACATTGTGAGATTTTGTTATGGTGTGCGTATTTTTTTTTGAAAATTTTTGAAAAAATCCAAAAAGATTTTTTTTTTGCTTTTGGGGACGTTTATACTCTTTATGATTAGCTTAAATCCCCTGTACTTTGATTATTAGCTTGTATGTAAGTAGGATGTACATGGTCGGTCTCCCGCCTTAGTGTGTCATTCTAAGCCCTAATTCTAACCCCAATTGTTCATTATAGATGTGTAATCCAATCCTTGTTTATCCCTTCATCATTATTTTTAGGTCTTAGGCTTTCATGAATGATTCTTCCACTTGCTTGTGACACGTTATTCTGAACAAAAGTAATAATAAATGAAAATAATGAATAAAGAAGAGAAAAAAAAGATGAAATAAAATTTGGAATGACAAGTATCCCTTTAAGGTATGCACTACTGGGCATTACCGTTTGAGGCATGTGCTATTGGGTGCTACCCTTTGAGGCAATACTGCTACTGGAAAAGCTTGCTTCCAATGTTAATATGTCAATAACATACTTATGTCAGTCAAGTGTGATTGAGTCTGATTCTGGTAAATCTAAGCCTTGCGATGATGATACACTTGCACACGAGCACTGGGATGGATTCAGAATCTTAATGTACAGTGGGGTGAAAAATTAGTACTTTGATGTCATTTATGGGGTAGAGTACTTTGAAGTACATTCTGTTTACATGTAGGTCGATATCTTGGTTACATGGGTGATTTAGTTGATTAGAACGTGTATATATCTTTTCTCAAGTTTTGTACATATTAGCTTTGAGAAAAAACCAAAAAGATTTTCGATTTTACGTTTTTATTTCCTTTTTTGATTTTATGGGTGTTTCACTGGAAAACCCTCATGAGACCTCACTCGTCCACTTGGAAGACCGAAGGGTTTAAAGGGCTCGTTACATACGCTGAATGTAACCGTGATTCCTATAACAACGAGTTAGGATTTCCTTTTTCTTATTTTCTGTTTCTTTTTAGGTACTTTAGTTATTTTATTCGAGGAAGAGTAAAATCTTGGTGTGGGGGTATTTGTTCGTACTTAAAATATGCTATTTTTACGATATCTTTATACCGGATTTATGCTCAAAATAATTATTATTTTTAGATTTTTATTTGATTTTATTGTGTTTTACAATTTGAAAAAAATGCGAAAAATGATGAAAAAATGCCGAAAATAAAGCATTGGGCCAAACTACTCAAACCCGAGCCAATCCTTGAGCTCGTTTTCTTTTTTATAGCCCAAAGAAAAGAAAAAAAAGGGGAAAGCCTAATAACAAAATAAAAAAAGGAGAAAACCCCAGCCCTCGCGTGCTGGGCATGTGACACTTATTTCCCCCATCTAAAATCTCCTTCTCTCTCCTCTCAGTCAAGCAAGCCCCAAAACCTCGATCTCATCTCTCTCTATCTCGCCATCACCAACACCACACCAAACCACCATCCTCATCCATGCCAACCGCCAGCACACATCCACCCTTATCCTCACCGGATTTCCCGCAGAAGACGCTAGCGCAACAGCTAGCACATTACCATCCCACCATACAATCAGGCACAAATCAATGGTGCAAAGGGGCTAAGGTCGAGTATAAATCAAAGGATGCGGCTCCAGAGTTAGGGTTAGAGAGTTTGGAATTAGGTTTTAGCTTCAGATTTTAGGTTGAATTTGAGGCATTTTTTCATTTTAATTTCGGTGTTGGTAAATTAGGGTTCCTGTTCGTTTCATTCCTTTCGATTTTAGGCAAAATTTCAGCTTTCGAATTCATGTAATTAATCTTTATTTTGCTAACTTCTAGTCGACATTCACGAATTTGAGTGTGCTATTACAAAATTTTGGAATTAAGTTTGGATAATTTCAATTTTTCCCCCTCCCCTATTCTCATTCTAGTTATGTTTGGTAATGGTGGTTCAGCCATCCTCAATGGGTGTTAAAGCTCCAAAAATGGAGTTGGTGGTGTTGGGATGAGCCCAGGATTGAGCTAGGATTCCCTTATGATTTCCCCTGTTTTTTTATGTTTATTTTTTCACCTGTTCCCCGGAGCTTTCGCCCCTGTTCGGTTACATCGAAATATGGTTTGGATGTTACTCTTCTCCTTCCCTTATGAATCAATGATGATGATGGTTGAATTGGCAGTGTGTTCAATGGCATATTCAACCCTCTTGCCCTTGATTTCTCTATTTCAGGTTTCGATCTAAGGCTCCGTTTCTCTGTTTTGTTCTGAACCTGTACCCTGAAGGTTAGCAGTTTGTTCTCTTTTCTCTGTCTTGGTTTAGTATTTCATTTTGTTATCTTAGGCTTGGATGATGCAATTGTTCTCTACTTTTAGTTGAGTTTAGTTGATGATGATGGTGGAATTGTTCTCTGTTTTTGTTCTCTGCTTTTTAGATTTACATGTAGCATCTGTTGAATAGCTCCTTTAGAAGTTTGTTTACTTTAGTTTGGTTGATGTATTGTTCTGAGTCTCTGTTTTGACTTATTGCTCAATTGATTTTAGCTTAGTTTGGATGATTAAGTTTTGATTCGATTATGCCTAATTTTAGAAGTTTACTTGCTCAGATGCTCATTCTTCTGTTTTCTTTCCTTTGTTTCTTTATTTAAATGCTAATTTGGGGCTGATTTAGGTTATGTCCATCTCCTGTTTCCATAACTCTTCCTATTCTGTGGTTGGTTTAGGTGAATTTATTTGCCAATACATTATGGTGGTGTCACTTTGGTTGATAATGGTCTCATTTAGGTTAGATTAGATAAGTTCAAAGGATTTAAATGCATTAGTTGATTTTAATGAGTTTGGCTTAGTTGATAATCTTAGACTCATAGGCATGAGATAAAATTACTTTAATTTATCTTGACTAGTTTAGTCCTTATGTGTTTGATTCTCGATTAGTTTAGGCTATTATAGTCTAATCTTATTTAATGACATTAATGTCGTCCTCGTCCCTGAGGAGATGACTCTCAAGTAATAAGACGATAGTCGTATACTTGCAGCACTTCATTTTTCATTCAAAATTATCGAATAGGAACAAACAAGGAAAAGGGACTGGGGAAACAAAACAGACCAATCTCACCATGTTAGGTGCTGAGTGCACCTAAGCCAAGGCCTTCTAATTATAACGCCCCAAATATACATGATTCATTGCCTGCATTCACCTACTTACATTTACCTGCTTAAGGTTATTAATAAGACATCATAACTTAATGAACGGGGCGCTACTGCCGTCCATAAAGGATAAGGCTTCCGTTATACATGAAAACTTGGCATAAATCAAAGGTTACCCTATAAAGGAGTATTCACCAACATAATCACTCAAACCATTAAGTTATATGCAGAAATGGATCCACATCCCAAGGGTTACGCCACATACATAACTTGGTCCAAAAATATAGTTGTGACACCAAAATACATAATTCCGTTCGAGTATACAGTTGAAACTCCAAAACACATTACAATATAATAAGATAGCATCTTAGCTCCCCCACACCGCCAATCACAAGGAAGGTCCTGTCTTTATCACCTTCGGCCTCCCTGCCCGCCTGAGGGCGGTTTACCACACATTTTCCTAAAACAAAACATAAAAATATTCCGAATTGTGAGCCAAAGCTCAGTACGTACACTCCTGTACTGATAAAAATTCAATGAAAAGTTATTTGGGTCCGCTTGCAATTCATTTTAATTGAAAACAGGGAATGAGATGCATATAAAACTGCATTGCTAATTGTTATCTGTTAGTGCACCCCTCAGTAACTGTCACGATCTGTGAATAGGTGTACACCTGCCAAGCCGACCGAGGGACCTAGCCTGAAGCCGCGCGGGTAACTGGAGGGCAATGCCCTGTAACTGATAACTGACGAGGTCACTAATTATGTGATGAAGCACTGATTAAAATGATTCATTGATGTGCTTACCAAAATATTATGATTTTGATAAATATGTGCTGATTACTAAAGATACAGGCAATGAACGTACCCGGAAGTTTTAAATGCTAGTTCACAGATGAGTGAGATGCACTATAGTGAAGGAAATGAAAGCTTAGACCTTGATTCTGTTCAAAGGTTCATTATAGGAACATGAGGTCAGAACGATCTTGTTCTTATAATGGATAATTTTAAATAAAACTGGATTATGAAGAACTTTAACACATCAGTTCAATGATTAAACCAAAATGATGACGAGATAAACTATAGAAATGTGATTTAAGGCACGGTAGCAAGTTTAGAGCAAAAGGGCTCAAAAAGAGGGTACGGGAAGAATAATCCACAACTTATACTCCTGACCTCAAAATGAGATGTAAGACCTCAATATAAATAGCTTAGGAAGGCCTCTAAAACTTTCATCAGGGACACAAAACATGGTTCCCATGCTAGGGTTCCTAAAACGGGGCTAGAACACCAACATGTCAGTTTTAAGCCCACCCTGCACAGGTTCGGTAAAATAGCCATAACTTTCTCCACAGACCTCGGATTAATGTGATTCAAGAGCCATTTTGAAGCTAACACACTGACCTATCTACCCACCAAAAATCAGAATTTTGGGCTGGGCTGATCATTACTAGTTTCATTTCAAATGCTGTCCTATTTTTCTAAAAATTCTAGCAGCACTGCTTTAGTGTGTTCCTTCATTTTTTTACACCAATCCTCAACTCAAACTCTTTCTTAGGAGTATGTAAACACACTTTGGTACATCCCAACCTCATACAAAAACACCATACATAATTCCTCTTCATATTCATATCAAATAAAACTCCTTTTCTAGTCACATACGCACACACCCCTCAAATTTACCATTAGTTGATCCAAATCTTGCATTTTGGGCAAAACCCTAACTTTGGGTCACTTTGAACTCACTTCCAACTTTTCAAAATACCATAAACAACATAACACACTTCCATATATGAAGAGATAAGCAAAAACAAGGATAAATCAATCACTAAACAACACTTGAACAAGAAGCTTGCATGACTAAGATGAAACCCTAACCCTAACCTCATCCAATTTTAACTCCAACATAATCCATCAACTAGATGATTATTAATGCCATAAGAATAGCGTAATCCATCACTAAAACAACCAAAATAATAAACAAAGATCAACAAGATCAAGAATTAAAAACAAATTCAGCATAAGAGGTGAAAAGAATACTCACTTTGAGCTTAAAGAGAAGTAGAAATGATGCTTGGTGCTTTAAGGAGGGAGAGGGATGGTTGGGGTGGTAAGTGGTGGAAGTTTTGTGGTGTTTTTGGTGGTTGAAAGGTGGCTAGGAGGGGGGGTTTTGCTGCTGGTTGCTGTGTAGAGAGAAGGACGGGAGGGAAGAGAGAGAAAGTGTCTTAAATGCTTGGTGATAAATGAAGTTAAATGAAAATTTTTACAATTTATATTAGGCTTTTACTTGGCTGAAAATGAAATTGAAAAAGTCAATAATCTCAAGCTTAATTAAGGCTTAATTAAGAGAGTTTAGCTAAACACATAAAGGTCAAGTCTTGTTGGGTCGAAATCGGCCCTAAATGGGCTCAGGTTTAGAAAAAGAACTGAAATCGAGTGCGCTTGCGCCTTTTTTTTCGCCGCTAAAATTTGAGATTAAATGATTGTAGTGCCATGAAAAAGAATTAAATCGTTGAATTCATAAATATCAAGGCCTAAATCGATCTCCAAATTTTGACTAGAACAAAACCCTGAATTGCATAGTGATGGCCCGTTTAGAAATGTCCAAATCGGGATAATAAAAGAAATGATGGAAAGACGTAAATAAAATAAAAGTAATAAACACAATTTAGGGTCGGACTATTACAGTCTTCCCCCCTTAAAAAGTTTCATCCTTGAAACTGATGAACTTAACCATAACACATAGGATTACCTCGAATGAATGTGGATATTTGGATTTTATTACATCCTCGGTCTCCCAAGTAGCTTCTTGGGAAGTATGATTTGTCCAGAGTACTTTGACCAATGGTATCTGTTTGTTACGCAGCTGCTTGATCTTGCGATCTAGTATTTAGACAGGACGCTCGTCATATACTAGATCTTCAGTAATTTTGATAGGTTCAGATACAATGGTATGGTCTGGATCTAGAATGTATTTTCGAAGGTGAGAGATATGAAACACGTTATGCACGTGCTCAAGTTCGACATGCAACTTTAGACGATAAGCGATGGGATTCAACCTTTCAATGATTTCATAAGGTCCAATATACCTTAGACTCAATTTGCCCTGTACTCCGAACCTCTTGACACCTCTAATTGGTGAAACCTTCAGAAAAACTTTATCACCAACTTGAAACTCTAGATGCCTTCTTCTTTTGTCTGCATAGCTTTTCTGTCGACTTTGGGCAACCCTGATATGTTCCTGAATCTTTCTTATGGTCTCAATGGCCTCTTGAATCGTTTTAGGACCTATAATCAGTACCTCATCCAAATCACTCCAGCACAACGGGGTTCTATATTTTCTTCCGTACAAAGCCTCAAATGGGGCCATTTTGATGGTGGATTGATAGCTATTGTTATAAGAGAATTCCACCAAAGGTAAATCATCTTCCCATTTCCCTTGGAACTCCAATACACAAGCTCTCAGCATGTCCTCTAAAATTTGATTCACCCTTTCAGTTTGTCCATCTTTTTTTGGGTGATAGGAGCTACTGAAGTTGAGTTTGGTTCCAAAGGCCTTTTGAAGCGCTTACCAGAAACGTGCTTGAAATCTTTGATCCCTAGCTGAGACTATGTCTAAAGGAATCTCGTGCAGATGGACTATCTCCTTAACATATAGCTGGGCTAGTCTTTCAACTCCCCAAGTATCCTTAATTGGCAGGAAATGAGCCGACTTCGTGAGTCGATCAACTATGACCCAGATAGCATTCTTTTTCGAGGCAGAAAGAGGTAAACCCATAACAAAGTTCATTGATATCGAATCCCACTTCCAAGTGGGAATTTCTAAGGGTCGTAGTTCACCCACAGGACGTTGATGCTCTGCTTTAACTTTCTGACAAATTAGACACTTATCCACATATTCTGCAACATCCTTCTTCATATTATTCCATCAAAAATATTGTCTCAGTTCTCTGTACATCTTGGTGCCTCTTGGATACACTGAATAACGAATATTGTGAGCCTCTTCCAGGATCTGCTTTCTTGATTCCCCATTTTTGGGCACACATAGGCGATTCTGGAACCGCAGATTCCCATCCTCGTGTACTACAAATCCCGGAGACTTTCTTTTCTCTAAATTTTGCTTTATTCTTTGAAGTTCGTGATCACTTTCCTGGTTCAGTTGAATTTCTTCCCCTAAGGAAGACTGTACAGTAAGTGCTAATAATTGAGCCTTCGTTTGCCCGTGGGACACCAATTGAATCCCAAAGTCCTCAAGTTCTCGTAAGAGATTCAATTGAGTAATCACCACAGTGTTGGAGCCATGTTGCGCCTTCCTACTCAAGCCATCTGCCACTACATTGGCTTTACCAGGGTGATATTGAATTTGCAAATCATAATCTTTAAGCAACTTGAGCCAACGCCGTTGGCTTAAGTTGAGCTCCTTCTGGGTGAAGATATACTTTAGACTTTGATGATCAGTATAGATCTTGCATGACACCCCATATAAATAATGTCTCCAAATTTTCAATGCAAAGACCACGGCTGCTAATTCCAGGTCATGAGTAGGGTAGTTTTTCTCATATGACTTGAGTTGTCGAGAGGCATAAGCTACTACTTTGTCCTCCTGCATTAGTACGCACCCCAAACCGTTCTTCGAAGCGTCACTATAAACAGTATACCCTTTTCCTTCCATTGGTAACGTTAGGATTGAGGCGGTAGTTAAGCGCTGCCTTAGCTCTTGGAAAGCTTTCTCACACCTTTTAGTCCACTCAAACTTATTCACCTTCTTCAGTAGATTGGTCAGTCGTGAAGCTATTTTTGAAAAGTCTTTAACGAATCTTCGATAGTAGCCTGCTAATCCTAGAAAGCTTCTAATCTCTGTGACATTAGTAGACCTTGGCCATTCTGTGATTGCTTTCACCTTCTGGGGGTCGCCTTTGATTCCTTCTTTTGCAACCACATGCCCCAAAAATACCACTTCCTCCAACCAAAATTCACATTTCTTTAATTTGCCATAGAGTTGATGTTCCCTCAAAGTTTACAACACTATCCGCAATTGATCAGCATGTTCCTCTTTATCCCTCGAATAGATAAGGATATCATCTATGAACACCTCTACAAACCTGTCTAAATAAGGTCTGAAAACCCTATTCATAAGGTCCATGAAGACTGTAGGAGTATTAGTGAGACCAAAAGGTGTCACTGTGAACTCATAGTGACCATACCTGGTCCTGAACGCTGTCTTAGGAATGTCCTCAGAGTTAATCCTAAGTTGATGGTACCATGACCTCAAATCAATCTTAGAGAATACTCCTACTCCTTGTAGTTGATCAAACAAATCATCTATTCGTGGCAAGGGATATTTGTTTTTGATGGTAATCTTGTTCAACTTCCTATAATCAATACAAAGTCTTAAGGTTCCATCCTTTTTCTTGACAAACAACACTGGAGCACCCCATGGTGACACACTTGGCCTAATAAAGCCCTTCTGTAATAGTTCATCTAGTTAAATCTTTAATTCCTTAAGCTTAGTTGGGGCCATAAGATATAGGGATTTCGAAATAGGTTGGCCCCCAGGAATTAATTCGATTCCAAAATCAATTTCTCTCTGTGAGGGTAGTCTTGGTAACTCCTTAGGAAAAACATCTTCAAATTCACAAACTATAGGTATATTCACTGCTTTCTCTTCTTTCGTTTGGGTGTCAATAGCATAACACCAATATCCAATACACCCCTGACATAACAGCTTACTTGCTATCATAGCGGAAATCAAAGAACAAGATTTTGCCTCTCTCTGCCCATAAAAACACACTTTTCTCCTTTTCTCATCCTCCAAGATAACCTTAAGATCTTCACAGCCAACTTTGGCTCTATAACTGTGCAACCAATTCATCCCCAAAATGATATCAAAATTAGACAAGTCAAATTGAATCAAATCCATAGGGAAAGTAGCTTCACCAATGATGATGGGGACAAGTTCATAAGAGAGGGGGCACTCAATCACAGAATTGTTGGCTAGCTTAATTCTATAATTGGTTTCCATCTTCTTGTTCTCCAGACTCAATTGTATAGCAGATCGGGTAGATATAAAAGAATGAGTGGCGCCTGAATCAAATAATACACAAAATGGCTTTGAATTTAAAAAGAGAGTTCCAGTGACTACCGCATTAGAGGTAGCAGCTTCCTTTTTGTTCATCACAAATGCCCTTCCTACAACTGCAGGCCTTGCAGGTGGGGGTCCCTGGCGGGGCGGAGCTAAGGGTTTTGCTGCGCCCTTATCTACAGCTTTTAGTCGTCGGGGGCATGCAGCGATGAGGTGTTCAGGACTTCCACACCACATGCATTTGTTGGTGCCAACTCGGCATTCAGGAGTGGTGTGATTTGTTCTTCCACACTTCGCACAGGGTGCTGTCGAGCCTGCAAGACGGCTCTTAGAGGGAACAGGAGTAGGTTTTTTCTAGTTCTACTGATTCTAGTTCACACTCTCACTTGGAGTCCCCCGCTCAAATCCCTTTCTCTTGGATTCAGTGTCCTCAACTCCGTCTTCACTCGTTCCACTTCAGCAGCTTGCTCGTACAGTTCTTGGTAAGTCAGAATGGATTGCCCGGCTAACTGGTTTCGAATGTAGATGGTCAAACCCTCTTCAGACCTTCTCATCTTTAACCTTTCAGATGACACAAATTCAGGGACAAACCTAGATAGTTCTGTGAACTTACTAGTATACTGCATCACTGACATACTGCCGCTCATTTTCAACTCCATAAATTCCTTTTCCTTTTGCCTTTGCACCACAGCTGGGTAAGATTTCGCCCTCAACTCTGCTAAAAATTTACTCCAGGTGAATTCAGGCCCTAGGAGCTTATCCTTCACAGTATTCCACCAAACGTCAGCTTCACCTGACAAATAATACGTCCCAATGTTCATTTTCTTTTCCTCTGGTACCTCAACTACTGTGAAAACTTTCCCCATTCCCCTTATCCATTCCTCTAGTACTACTGGATCATACGATCCATTATAAACTTTAGGGTTGCGCTGTGCTACCCTATCTGCCAATTTATCCTCTTTAGGAGGGGTTTTAGCAGGTACCTGGGAAATCCGCTTCATCAATTCAGCAACTAAGGTTGGCCAATAACTCGAGTTTCCTAAGCTGCTACCTAATACAGAGGGCAATGGTGGCGTGTCACCATGTTGTGGCTCCTGGCAAGAGGCTTGATCACCCGATCCCTGGCCTTGTTCCATATTGTCCTCTACATAAACCTCCATGTTGTTGTGCACTGACTGGGACATTCTAATCATACATTAAATAAAGCAATTCAAACACTGAAACCTCCAGACATATCAGATAAACATGCCCAATAAATACATAGGAGATGGCTCGAAGATTATGTCATAACTCAAAGCATCATCATTTCATTTCAAAACTGCTTACTTATATACATAGTTGATTTATATACATGAGCAACAAAAGCATATTACACCTAACTGAGGAAGCAAGACTAGCTCTGACTCCTCCCCTTTCACTAAACATTAAATAGCCCCTAGGCACTAGGTCCGTCACATAACCAAAAAGAGGTACGGACCATGTCATCACTGTCGGAGAGGATTGGACTACCTATATACAATGTCAGATGCCCCACAAAATATAATTATCCCATCTAACCAAACCATGTCTATATACAGGGCTCAAAATGAAAACCATTAGACCAGCCTCTAGAACTACCTCACGATCCCTAAATGGATCATAATCTGGGTCAGACTCATCATCAGGTTCTTCACCTCAATCGAAGCTGCTCGTAGATGCCTCTGACTCGGCATTATCAACCTCCTGTTGAACTTGTGGCTCATGCTCCTCCTCTAAGTCCACCATCAAATCATCCGCCTCTTGTTCCCCTTGCTGCTTTATCCCCATCTCATCACTGTCTTGGTCCTCCTCGGGATCATCCTCCTCTGGATCGTCCTCCTCTTGATCGTCCTCCTCTCCCTGGTGGTCCTCATCCCTAGAACTAATCACCACTACTTCTGGGATGCCGGGGATGTCTATCACCATGTAAGCCTCCCCAGGGCTATCAAGCATCAGTGGAGTGTCTGGCGCGGGCGGAATGAGTGGCCCCTGTACTGGTGCTGGCGGGGAGGGTGGCCCCTGTGCTGGTACTGGGGCTACAGGTGGGGGATGGACCTGATGTAGAGGAAAGACGTGCTGAAGAGTTTCCATAGTAATTCCCCTCAATTCAAACTCCTCTCTCAACAACAGCTCCGTAGTGAGAGTCGTCCACGGCCCCTGGGCCTGAAACCTAGGCCCGTCCAAGCCTGGGTTCCCTGTCATCATAAAGTCGTGGTAACGTTGCCTAAACTCCACCCATGAGCCAACTGGGGGTAAGGACCCAAGCAGTCTCTGTGCACGGACCGTAATACTGTGGAACTCAGAGTAAGGGTCCTGTACATGCACTTCCATACTCATATGTAGCAATGCAATGTGAGCTATCATAGATCCCCCCGGCAGCATATTAATACCATAAGGATCCATCTAACAAAGAGAACACATATATGAGAGGCATGCATATCCATAAACAAGAAGCATACAAATGGAAGCAACTAGCAGTCTAATATCCTTATTACACTCCTAATATCATTCTAGCAATATACGATAGCCCCCTCACTACAACCATTCTCACCCTATAGTTTCTAACTCTAACTCTACATTCCTCAAAAAAATCTCAACCTGACTCTGATACCAAATCTGTAATGCCCCAAATATACATGATTCATTGCCTGCATTCACCTACTTACATTTACCTGCTTAAGGTTATCAATAAGATATCATAACTCAATGAACGGGACTTTATCGCCGTCCACAAAGGACAAGACTTCCGTTATACATAAAAACTTGGCACAAACCAAAGGTTACCCTATAAGGGTATTCACCAACATAATCACTCAAACCATTAAGTTATATACAGAAATGGATCCACATCCCAAGGGTTACACCACATATATAACTTGGTCCAAAGCTACAGTTGTGACACCAAAATACATAATTCAGTTTTGAGTATACAGCTGAAACTCCAAAACACATCACAATATAATAAGATAGCATCTTAGCTCTCCCACACCGCCAATCACAAGGAAGGTCCCATCTTCATTTATCACCTTCGGCCTCCCTGCCTGCCTGAGGGCGGTTCACTGCATATTTTCCTAAAACAAAACATAAAAATATTTCGAATTGTGAGTCAAAGCTCAGTACATGCGCTCCTGAACTGATAAAAATTCAATGAAAAGTTACTTGGGCCCGCTTGTAATTCATTTTAATTAAAAATAGGGAATGAGATGCATATAAAACTGCATTGCTAATTATTATCTGTTAGTGCACCCCTTAGTAACTGTTATGATCTGTAAATAGGTGTACACCTGCCAAGCCGACCGAGGGACCTAGCCTAAAGCCGCGCGGGTAACTGGAGGGCAATGCCCTGTAACTGATAACTGACGAGGTCACTAATTATGTGATGAAGCACTGATTAAAATGATTCATTGATGTGCTTACCAAAATATTATGATTTTGATAAATACGTGTTAATTACTAAAGATACAGGCAATGAATGTACCTAGAAGTTTTAAATGCTAATTCACAGATGAGTGAGATGCACTATAGTGAAGGAAATGAAAGCTTAGACCTTGATTCTGTTCAAAGGTTCATTATAGGAACATGAGGTCAGAACGATCTTGTTCTTATAATGGATAATTTTAAATAAAACTGGATTATGAAGAACTTTAACACATCAGTTCAATGATTAAACCAAAATGATGACGAGATAAGCCATAGAAATGTGATTTAAGGCACGGTAGCAAGTTTAGAGCATAAGGGCTCAAAAAGAGGGTACGGGAAGAATAATCCACAACTTACACTCCCGACCTCAAAATGAGATGTAAGACCTAAATATAAATAGCTTAGGAAGGCCTCTAAAACTTTCATCAAGGACACAAAACATGGTTCCCATGCTAGGGTTCCTAAAACGGGGCTAGAACACCAACATGTCAGTTTTAAGCCCACCCTGCACAGGTTCGATAA
Organism: Carnegiea gigantea; assembly: GCA_029747015.1. Taxonomy (NCBI): domain Eukaryota; kingdom Viridiplantae; phylum Streptophyta; class Magnoliopsida; order Caryophyllales; family Cactaceae; genus Carnegiea; species Carnegiea gigantea. The sequence goes on from JAKOGI010000634.1 coordinate 177,812, forward strand.
AATAGCCATAACTTTCTCCATAGACCTCGGATTAATGTGATTCAAGAGCCATTTTGAAGCTAACACACTGACCTATCTACCCACAAAAAATAAGAATTTTGGGCTGGGCTAATCATTACTAGTTTCATTTCAAATGCTGTCCTATTTTTCTAAAAATTCTAGCAGCACTGCTTTAGTGTGTTCCTTCATTTTTTTACACCAATCCTCAACTCAAACTCTTTCTTAAGAGTATGTAAATACACTTTGGTACATTCCAACCTCATACAAAAACACGATACATAATTCCTCTTCATATTCATATCAAATAAAACTCCTTTTCTAGTCACATACACACACACACCTCAAATTTACCATTAGTTGATCCAAATCTTGCATTTTGGGCAAAACCCTAACTTTGGGTCACTCTGAACTCACTTCCTACTTTTCAAAATACCACAAACAACATAACACACTTTCATATATGAAGAGATAAGCAAAAACAAGGATAAATCAATCACTAAACAACACTTGAACAAGAAGCTTGCATGACTAAGATGAAACCCAAACCCTAACCTCATCCAATTTTAACTCCAACATAATCCATCAACTAGATGATTATTAATGCCATAAGAATAGCATAATCCATCACTAAAACAACCAAAATAATAAACAAAGATCAACAAGATCAAGAATTAAAAACAAATTCAGCATAAGAGGTGAAAAGAATACTCACTTTGAGCTTAAAGAGAAGTAGAAATGATGCTTGGTGCTTTAAGGAGGGAGAGGGATGGTTGGGGTGGTAAGTGGTGGAAGTTTTGTGGTGTTTTTGGTGGTTGAAAGGTGGCTAGGAGGGGGGGTTTTGCTGCTAGTTGCTGTGTAGAGAGAAGGACGGGAGGGAAGAGAGAGAAAGTGTCTTGAATGCTTGGTGATAAATGAAGTTAAATGAAAATTTTTGCAATTTATATTAGGCTTTTACTTGGCTGAAAATGAAAGTGGAAAAGTCAATAATCTCAAGCTTAATTAAGGCTTAATTAAGAGAGTTTAGCTAAACACATAAAGGTCAAGTCTTGTTGGATCGAAATCGGCCCTAAACGGGCTTGGGTTTAGAAAAAGAACTGAAACCGAGTGTGCTTGTGAATTTTTTTTTCCCCAAAATTTGAGATTAAATGATTGTACTGCCATGGAAAAGAATTAAATAGTTAAATTCATAAATATCAAGGCCTAAATCGATCTCCAAATTTTGACTAGAACAAAACCCCGAATTGCATAGTGAGGGCCCGTTTAGAAATGTCCAAATCGGGGTAATAAAAGAAATGATGGAAAGACATAAATAAAATGAAAGTAATAAATATAATTTAGGGTCGGACTATTACACTAATAACCAGGGCACATGGAGCATTAACCACTCTATCTCAAACTCTAGATTTGACCCGTCAAATTAGAAGTCATCAATGCATGCAGAAGCTTGGCGAATGCCACAACATGCGATTCAGAAGAATCATAATATGAGAGCATCAAGATAATCACAGCAAACAAAGTCAGTGCTCTCTTCGATAAATAAAATGCCATATAAAAATCAAGCAAGGAATCCAAGAAAGTATTTCATATGATTTTTCTAGGCTAAGCCACTAGGTACACACAATATGGGTCAGGGGAGTTATTATACCCACCAAAGGAACCTAAGGACACAAAGCTATCAACATTTTCACCAAGAATATAAAATGTGTTTCCCTTATAGCCTAAATCAACATTAGTATGACAAATCATAGGATTATCAGTGGGCTCGTCAAGGTAATAATCGGTGGAAGGAGAGGGCAATCACTAAAGAGAGGAAACGTGTGAATGACTAGAACACTAATGCCAAAACCGAGACTATGAAAGTCCTCACATACAAATATATCATGTGACCCCCCCCAAAAGAGTCATACCTAGATAATGCACCTCATCTAAAGCATCTTCCAATTCAAAATATGCATTCTCAAGACTAAACATTGCAACCACCCAAAAGGCTTGCCTGTCTTGAGCTCTGTGCACTAAGCTAAAGGGTAGGACGAATAAGGTAAGGTTAGAACAACATCAGTATTTTTCTTGGTGATGCAAAGTCAAGTTGAGCATAGCATGTGTAATAAGGACACGAATTTATAGCATGGTCATAAGAATTACATAAGTCACACAAAAAAGGGGCATAATAAGATCTAGTATAAAATGCATAAGGATCAAGGAATGAATATAGAAATACACAACTAGCATTCTCAAACTCAAATGAATCCTAAGCATTCCACCGAAGCAAATGCCATGCCTCAACAACATTTTTACAAAGAAAACCTCAATATCCCAAAAGAGTATGGGCTTTACTATTCACACCCTCATCAACAATGTCCCAAATTTCCTATTTGCCAATACAATAACCAAATTAAGCAAGAAAGACATAGAAACACTTAAACTACCTCCAACATAATTCATGCTCGAACTGGAAAGAATGGGAAATCATCACCTTTTTCTCCATTTTTATTTTTTTAATTTTTAATTTTTTTTGTTTTTTCATAAAAAAACAAAATGCTTACTCAAACATCTCGAGAAAGACCCAATATTCGGTGCTCGTCCCCAGTAACAGCACCAAAAGCTGGATAACGCCACGAGCGCGTGGTGGTGTTGTAGCAAATCATGTTCGGTCTCACAGAGACTAGATTAAGCTACTGATTGTATTCCCTCAAGATAGGCCAAGTAAGTCCAAATTTATGATTGAAATTGAACTAGGGTACTTATTGAAGCTAATAGATAAACAATCAAAGAATTAAACAAAACTAGCAATCTCGCAATCCATGTGTCAATCAACCACTTATCCCTTAATTGGTTGTTTCAAAACCGACAATCAAAGCATCACAACCCTTTTTCAAGGTGACATGAAGTGTCTAAATCTAATCAATTACCATTTCTCAATGGCTCTTGATTTATCTAGGTTCATTAAGCCGATGATAGTCAAATTAGTGGCTTCCAAGTGTTGTGACTCTCAAGACTCCATACCATTAAGTCAAATACTAGGGTGGTCCAATATTGAATTTCACCTCTCAGTTCATCACCCAACACATAAAACATGTAAGAAAGCCATCAGATTTCTTACAGGACAATAAAAATCGAAGATTCAATAAACAACTTAATAGATTCCATGCCAAGGAGATCAACACAAGATTGGGAAAATTAACAAGTTTTTGTATAAATGGAAGATTAGGACAATAAAAGGTAATCCAAACTACAAAACATAAATCATAAAATGACAAAAGAAATGCTCAGCTAAAGAATGTGCTTAAATTCATCGATTGCAAAGCCAGTATAAAATCCTCGCAAGATCTCCACTTCAATTCACTCTCTCTTCCTCAATCTAATCTAAAACCTAATCCAAATCATGAATTATGGTAGATTGGGATGGGGTCGTTGAAAATGAGGCTCGAAGCAGGCTTCTATCGTGCAAAAGAAAGTTGTCGAATGTTACAATCGCTTGGAAAATGAACAGCTGTGAAGAAAACTAGCTAATTCGATGAGCAGGTTGATCACGGGCAGGCCATGGGGGACACACAGCATTGTCATCGTGCCCACTGCCTAAGTCATTCTCTTTTCATCCTTCTGCTAGTTGTTTCTAGAATTTCTTGGACCGTGGCACTGACCACGGTAAGTCTGTGTTAGGTGCCTTTAGACCTATTTTGCTACCTTTTTGGATCCACAAGGCCTCCAAATCTTCATTCTACTAACATGCTTTGGCTCGTCGGGTCAAAATCTGCAAACACTTCTCAAACAAGCAAAGCTAAGCATAAAAGTAGAAATAAGGGCATAAATTATATAGTTATGCTTACTAATGCCCTAAGATGACTACCAAACACTTATGAAATCCTATGCAATATAACATTCATCACTCTCCCATGCTTAAACCTTTGCTTTTCTTAAGTAAAGACCAGATAAAACAAACAAGGGGATATGCATCTAGAATCATGAACACGACAACCTCCACAAGCTAAGCAACTCGTAGCACATCACAAGCAGGAATTACTATCAATGACAACCCCAAGTAGTGCACAAGACATTTCAATATTAGGGAAGGTAAATGTTTTTGAAGAGGTATACAAGCACAAGCTTGACATCAGACTTGATCACCCCCAAAAAACTATAAAGCACATCATGTAGGTAGGTGGAATTGAGTAGAGCTAAATGGACTGGTAGATCCTCAGTATCAAAAAATGTGGAAAACTTTTGCTCATGTTTTTAAAATACAACATGGGTCCTCTCAAGGCTCATTACAAAGATGCAAAGTGTCGTATGCTTGCTAAGACTCTCAAATTCTCCCCCACTAGAATGCAATGTGCATAAGATGATCATAGAACTTTACTTGGGTTGTGACGTAGGCTCAAAAGGATTAAGGAAAAGGAGCTGAGCAAATAAATTTGGATAATGTGGGGCTATTAGCGCAGTAGCTAAGGTGCAGCTAATAAAACACCAGGCAACTATGAAGTTTACCAACACTCCAAACCTCAAATATACAATGAACATCCTCCTTGAATTTAGTAGGAAATGAGTTGATGAATAAGAAACACAAGCTATTTACATATCTATTATGAATCACTCATTCATTCTTTTCTCTGTTTGATTTTTCGTTTCTACTTTTTTTCAACGTAATTTTCCTTTTTTCCTTTTTCGTCCTTTTTGCTTTGGGAAGAGGAAATAGAATTCAACTGTAAAAGGCATAGGACCACCAATTGTCAACTCACAAATTAGAATATTATTGCGCAACACATATCAACATAAGGGGAATGCTCCAAACCTATAATGCCACAATCCCCTCATTATGTGAACATATGACACAACCATAACCTCAATTGGCCCTATAAGCTTCCCATAAATAAACTCAAAGTGATAATCCATAGAAGTGGCTTAAGGATAGGAATATGAACATGACCAAGGGCTAAAATTGAAGGGATCATAAAGAGAAAAGGGTCATAAGCTCAACGAGGCGAGCAAATGGATTAACATACAACTCAAGGGTAGGCCATTTGGCTATGTGGCTAAAACGACTGAAGAAAGAATGCCTCTATCATGTAATCAACTATGCACATGCTAACGTGGTTTAAATGAGAGTCTGAACAAGTTGTATAGTTACAACTTTAAAGAGTCAAACACATGAAAGAACATGAGACTAAATATAATAATTAGTCTAAATAAGGCTCAAAGTCTGAGGAGATATATCACAAACTCCTAATCAGCTTATACAAAGACTCTCATGCACTAACAGTAGCGCTAAAGACTCCAAGGGGCCATAGTTCTCAATTAAGACAAGAGTTAAAATAAGAAATATTCACAAAACCTTTAAAAGTTTAAAACCAAAAGGGATTACACATCAAATGACTCTCATGTAAGGTACCCTGTAGGTATCTTAGAGGATGTCCCCATTAACATAGGATACTTATATTTGTATGCAGAGTTTGTAATCCTTAAAATGGAAGAGGCTGTGTGCACCCTTATCATTCTTGGGAGGTCATTCTTGGCCACCGCGGCGTGCCTTATTGATGTTAAAAATGGCAAGTTGTCTTTTGATGTGGATGATGAACATATAGAATTCAGCTTGATTAAAGCATCTAAATTTCCTTTTATGTCTGGTGAGTGTCATCGGATTAATGCAGTGGATAGTTTGGTACGAAAAACCATTTTTGATAATGATTCTCGTGATCCTCTTGAGTATTGTTTATTAAATAATGGTGCTACTCAAGATGAAAACCTGGAAGTAACAATGTATGCATAATTCCTAGAAGCTTCTCCACTAGTTAGCCCAACTTTTCCCACAACAAAATCGCTAGTACATGACAAAGCATCCTTGACAGAGGAGAACGTGCCCTCAAGGTGGAACTAAAACCTCTTCCTTCCTCTTTGATGTATGAGTTTCTCGGCCCAAATTCTACATATTCTGATTGTGAATGTGAGTTTAAATGCATCCTAAGTTGACTCTTTACTAAGAATGCTTACATTGCATCATGAGGCCATGGTTATACTCTTAATGACCTTAAAAGAATTCACCCTTACTCTGTGTATGCATTGTATTTTGATGGAAGATGGCTATAAACCCTCAATTAAACACCAAAGGAGATTAGACCCTGATATGCAAGGTGTGGTAAATAAAGAAATTTTAAAACTGCTTAAGGTTAGCATTATTTACCTATCTCTGATAGTAAGTAGGTAAGCTCGGTTTAGGTTGTCGCTAAAAAGGAAGGAATGATGGTGTTAAGAAATGAAAATAGTGAACTTACACCTAGTGGTACAATTACTGGTTATTGTATGTGCATGATTATAGAAAATTGAATAAAGCAACCGAAAAGGACCATTTCCCCCTACCTTTCATTGGCCAAATGCTTGAGAGGCTGGCAAAGGACTCTTATTTTTGCTACTTAGATGGCTATTAAGGATTCTTTCAAATCCCTATTCATCCTAGTGACCAAAAAAAGACTACCTTTACTTATCCATATAGTACATTCACTTATAGGGGAATGCCATTTGGGCTGTGTAACGCCCCCGCCACATTTTAACAACATGATGGTTATTTTTTTCGATTTTATAGTGGATATAATGGAAGTCTTTACGGATCATTTTTCTATATATGGTATAACTTTTGACCATTGCTTGAATAATATGTCTAAAGTGTTACAAAGGTGTGAAGATATCAATTTGGTGTTGAATTGGGAAAAGTGCCATTTTATGGTACAGGAGGGGGTTGTTTAGGCCATATTGTTTCAAGTAAGGGCATTGAAGATGACAAGGCAAAGGTAGAGGTAATTGAGAAATTACCGCCACCTTCTTCTATAAAAGGTGTTAAGGAGTTTTCTGGGACATGTTGGTTTCCACTGATGGCTCATAAAAGATTTTTCGAAAATTGCAAAACCTCTCAGCCATTTGCTTGTCAAAGATGTGCCCGTTGAATTCAATGAAGAGTGTTTAAGTTCCTTTCAGAAGTTAAAGGAGGCTTTGATTTCTATCCTAGTTATGCAGGCCCCGGATTGGGAGTGCGATGCCAGTGACTATGCAGTGGAAGCAGTTTTAGGACAGAAGGGAGGACGATAAGCCTTATGTCATCTACTATACAAGTCGAACTTTGGATGATGCTCAAATGAATTATGTCACAACTGAGAAAGTGTTCCTAGCTATTGTGTTCGCCTTGGAGAAATTTTGTTCGTATTTGATCAATTCTAAGGTGATCATTTTTGCTTATCATACCGTATTAAAACATCTCTTGAAGAAGTCCAACTCTAAGTCCCGTCTCATTCGCTCGGTGCTTCTCCTCCAAGGGTTTCCTTTGGAAATTTGGGACAAAGCGGGGTGTGAAAATGTAGTTGCTGACCACTTATCTCAATTAAGTCTCGCGGGCACTCCAACCGCGGAACTTTCTATAGACTCTCTTCCATATGACCAACTCCTTACCATGTCTCACCAGGCGACACCATGGTATGATGATTTGGTAAACTTTGAAGTGTGTGGAGTTATGCCAACCTGTTTATCTTATCAACGACGAAAGAGATTCCTTTCTAATGCGAAATATTACGTGTGGGAAGAGCCTCTTATCTACAAGTTATGTGCAGATGGAGTATGTAAAAGATGTTTGCCGGAAGATAAGGTAGCTAGTGTCCTCCACCATTGTCATGCCTCAACTTATGGTGGATACTTTGGACCCGACAAGACTACAGCTAAGGTGTTTCAAGCTGGTTTCTATTGGCCCACTCTCTTTAAAGATGTCAGAACCTTCATTATGGATTATGACAGATGACAATGGTCAAGGAACATTTCTAAGAGGCATGAGGTGCCTCAAAGTGGGATTCTTGAGATAGAACTTTTTTATGTTTGGGGAATTGACTTTATGGACCATTTCCTTCTTCTCACAATAATCTTTATATCCTTATGGTGGTTGATTACGTTTCGAAGTGTAACGCCCCAAATTAAACATGTTTTACTGTTTATATTCTCCTCAATAAATCACTCAATTGTAATCTGATAAATCCAATGATAGGGGCGTTACCGCCGTCCCAAAGGACAAGGCTTGAAGTGTGTGTCCTGGAATAACATAGTTATGATCTATGGGTAGGTGTACACCTGCCAAGCCGAGCAGGGATCTGGCCTAAAGCCGCGCAGGTAATTGAAGGGCGAATGTCCTATAGATGATAATTGACGGGGTCACTAATTAACTGATAAATTACTGTGTAAACTGATTTATTAATATACTTACCAAACATGATACTTTGATAAATGAACTCTGATTTCTAAAGATACAGGCAATAGACGTACCTGAAGTCTTGAAAATGATATTTCACTTGATAATACTTATGCACAATGGAAACAATAGACTGGGCCCCGATTCTGCTAAAGAAATGTAATTATAGGCAAATGCAGTTAGTAAACAATATTTACTCCCGTTGTAATGGAAATTGATTTATTAAAAAGCTTCCAGAATTCCAATAATCCAATATAAGATAAGTTACAACAAAATGATTTGCAAAATAAATCAATTAGGGTTATTGAACTTGAAATACAACAAACTGAAATAAAATAGATCAAATTGGAATGATTGAGGTGATAATGAAAAGATCTTAATTAATATAAATGAAATAGGGGTTTATGATATTTTTGGAATGGATAATGGAAAGTGTAATGCTTCTGGAATAGGTAATAAAAGGCTTAATGTCAGGACAGGTGTTGTGAGCTTCATAAAAGCTCAAATAACACCAGCTTGGTTTGATGGACACTGATTTTGAATCATTACTCTGCTTACTTCCCAAATTTCATTTTCATGTTCATTTAACTTAGGTTTCAACGCAAGTAAGCATCTATACATAATCACACTTGTTGAACTCACTACACTTTGTAATTTCCTTGCAATACCCATAATTATATAGAAACTTCTGAAAATATTTTCAAATACCACGATTTCTTTATGCACTCATATTACCGTTTGATGGTTTGCATTAGAAAATCCATATCTTTCACTCTCGACCTCCAAATAAGATGTAAAACCACAATATGAAAAGCTAATAATGTCCAATAAAATTTTTATTTAGGACACAAAGCATGATTCACATAGTAAGCTCCCTAAAACTAGGGTAGAACACAGACGTGCACAATTTCAGTTCAATCTGTGCAGTCGTAGCAAAATGACCATAATTTTTTCCACAGAACTCGGATTAAGGCGATGCAAAAAGCATGTGAAAGCTAACTCATTGAGCTATCCACACACCAAAAATAACAAATTTTCAATGAGCCAATCAATGCCAGTTTTTTTGTAAACTCCACTGTTCAAAACTGCTCCTAGTTTCGATGTATTCTGCGCAGTCTTTAGTAAAGTGGCCATAACTTTGTCTATACAACTCAGAATTAAGTAATTCTAGATCCCATTGAAAGCAAACTCATTGTGGTATCGTCACACCAAAAATCATAATTTTCCCATGTCCCACGAAATACCAGTTTATTCATAAACAGAACCCTATATTGGGTCTGTTTCCCAGGCCTAAATCACCTAGTTTCATCTTTTCTTCATGTAACCACCCACTAAAATCACTCTTTAATTCATCCAAAGCCACACTAACAGTACCATAATCATTTATAATGATAAGGATTGCAAAATCAAATACAAAATAATCTAAATCCATCACTTCGAACTTAAACTAGCATGATTAAGAAGTAACCCTAGCCCTAACATAATCCAACTTCAACTCCACCATAATCCATCACTAAGATAACTCTTAATTCAATCAAAACAATATGATCTGTCATTAAAACAACCAAAACAAGAAGCAAAAACCCTAAATCCAAAGAACAAGATTCAAGCTACTTACTTTGAACCTGCAAAAAAGTGGTGATGGAGATGATGTTTGGTGATTTTGAGGATGGAAGATGGTAGCTAATGGAGGGAGGTTGTTGGGGGTTGCAATCCTCGTCCGAGGCTAGCCAGAAAGTGGCCAGAAAACAACACAATAGGGGCTGGGGGGCCTGCTGGCCTTGGGTAGAGAGAAGGAGGACAGAAGAAGAGAGAGAAAGTGACTTGAATATTTGCTTGGTGGAAAATGAAGTAAAAAAAACTTGGTTGATATTTAAAGTGCTAAAAGCTACTTTTTACTAAGTATAAATTAGGCCTAATTAACGTTAATTAGCTAAACAAATGTACCCAAGTCTTGTTGGGCCGAAATCGACCTTAAACGGTCTCGGGTTCGGAAAAGAGCTGAAACCGGGTGCGTTTGTATTTTTTTTTGGGGTTAATTTTTTTTTTCCCGAAGAGTGAGGTTAAAATGCTTGTGGTGTTATGAAAAATAATTTAATCACTTAAATCATAATTATCGAGGTCTACTATCAATTTTTTCGAAAATTTTCGGTAAATGAAACTCGAATTACAAAGTGGAGCCCCAGATGAATTCTCCCAACCGGGATGATTAAATGAGATAAATAAATGTGAAAAATTAACAACGTGACTTAATGAAATAAATAAACATGATTTAGGGTCGGGCTATTACACCAAGTGGGTAGAAGCTATTGCCTCTCCTACTAATAATTCCGTGGTGGTAATTAAGTTTCTTAAAAAGAACACATTTACAAGGTCTAGCACACCAAGAACTCTTTTAAATGATAATGGGACTCATTTTTGCAACAAGCCACCTGAGTCCCTCTTAAAGAAATATGGGGTCTTTCATGAAATTATTATGCCCTATCATCCGCAAACCGGTGGTCAAGTTGAGTTATTTAATCGAGAGTTGAAATGTATTTTGGAAAAATAGGTCGATCAATCCCGAAAGGATTAGTCTAAAGAGCTTGACGGCGCACTATGGGCTTACCGGACCGCTTACAAAACACTTCTCAGTACTACTCCATATAGTTTTCGAAAAATCTTGCCATTTGCCAGTTGAGTTAGAAAACAAGGCATATTGGGCAGTGAAAACACTAAACTTCGATCTTAATGTGGCTGGTGAGAAGTGGCTCCTATAGTTGAATGCATTAGATCTATTATGTTTGGGGGCCTATGAAAGCTTACAAATTTATAAGGAAAGGACCAAGCACTAGCATGACAAGCATATTATGAAGAAAAGATTTGAGGTAGGTGACTTTACCTTATTATTCAATTCTAAGTTACGGTTATTTTTGGGCAAGCTAAGATCTCGGTGGTCAGGCCCATTTAAACTTATCAAAGTCTTCCCTCATGAAGCAGTAGAAGTCTGGAGCAAGACAACTGGTATGTTTAAGGTAAATGGGCAGTGTCTTAAACCTTACTATGTGGGGGACCTGATAGTAAGAATTTGAGTTTTAATATTTGTAACCCCAAGTACAAAGTTTATCGTCGAGTACTCGGCGTGTGGTCCACTAGGAGTTGGGTCTCAAGTACCGAGCTAGTGAGAGCGACTCAATCTAGGCCAAGAAAGAAGGAAATGAAAACAAGGCTAAATTAAGCTAATAAAAGCAAAAGAGGTGACTTGAGACTCTGATTTGACGAATTCACTAACTAAATCGTCAAGATAACTCCTAACCTACCCGACTAATGCCATAAGTAGAGATCGTCGGTTGCATCATTAAAGACCACCCAAGCCCTCTTTCAAGGGTCATAGGCTAGCCTAATTAGTCTAACCACCTATTTTCATGGGGTTAGGCAAATTAGACCACAAGATTAGCAACCCTAGGACCTAGCTAGGATTGAGACTATTTTCATGTCCCGAACCCGGCCATCCCCTCTCCCAGACTAGCAAATTGACATTACCTCTCGGCATAACTCAATCGCCCAAAGATAAAGATGAATGCTTTGTGAAGCATTTCATCGAACACTTGGCAGACATGAGAGAAAACTCTAATTTCAAAGCAAAAATTGGGTGTGGTTAGGCCTAATGCAAAACTAATTAGCCATCAAATGGCTAATCACAACTCAAGCCAACAAAACTAACCATTAATCATCAACAAAACATAAAAAGCCTTAAATTGAACCTAAGCTAGCAAATAACTCAACAAGCATGGACGAGGGAAAATTAATCTAGGCTAACAGGCATTAAATCAACTAATGAAAACAAAATTATAATAAAACTAAACATTTAAGTTAAATATAATCTAAACTAACAAGATTAAACAAGAGGAAACAAGAACAAATATGAAATAAGATGAAAGATAGAAAGAAGGAAACTTATGGATTGCTTGGATGAACTTGAATGTACAATGCTTGAATTCCAATGTCACCCAATCAATCCTAGCCTACCTACTTTATTTTCCTCTAATGGAGTTTTGGAAGCTAAACTAAACTAGCCTAAAAATCACCATAGGAACCCCCCAAAGTCCAAAAACAAGCCCTTTTAAAAGGGTAACAAACCAGGCAAAACAACATGCGGGAAGGCAATGGTTGTTGCTGGACAATGGCCTATCTTCTTCAAGACTGGCAGAGCGTCGCCACCCCCTGACCATGGCTGCAGGGTTAGTCGACGGCCATTATGCCTCCCCCGGCTACCCGTCCCCTGCTGCTTTGTTTTCTTCTTTTGATCCTCTTTTACTCCTTTTTGCGGCACTTACTCGTTGAACTTATTACCTACTAAAGTCAATAAAAAAGTAAAAATCCCAAAGATTATATTATTATACGAGCTAAAATTAGGTGAAAGTGACATGTAAAATGTGAGAATTTAGCATCACACTTATCTTTTGCCTGTCCTCGAGCAAAACAAAAGAAAACTAAGCTAGGAAATTAACTTACTTTCGTGTGAATCACGATTGCATTTAGCGTATGCAACAAGCCCTTTAAACCCCTTGGTTCCCCCAAGTAGACGAGTTAGGTCTCGTGAGGGTTTGCAGAAGATATATCCACAAAATCTTTGAAATATTTTTTTTGGATTGTTTCAGAACAAAGCATATATATAGGGCAAATGGGAAAATATGTACACATCTAGATCAATTCTATCACCTTAAAAACCTAGCCACTAAGCCATATACAAGCAAAGCATGCATTAAGGACACATGGACTATAAATGCATCCCGATTCTCATTTTTCACCCCACGCAATACAATGACATGATTTGTATACTTTAGTGTCCCGTGTAACATGTATTGACTCTTAACGCTAGGCTAAAACCGGGCAAAAGGTCATCTCCACTTGGCTTATGACTCCCTTTTATTATTTTACCTTTTTGCCCTTTTTTTCCCGTTTTTCTCCTTGTGGTCCTTTGCCCAAGTGAGTAATTCTTGGCTTATTAGGTCTTGAACTCCTGGAGGAACAATTTAGGACACATTTGGAATTCTTCCATATTTGGGGGTTTTTATTTGGATGTGCAAAGCACTTATTCAAACCCAAATAGAGGTACCAGAGTTAAGCTCACTTTTATACTTCTTGTTTTTCTCATTTTTTTCTTTTTCTCATAACGAAGCCAAAACTGGAAGTCAATTAACCTAGTAGAATGTCCCCAAAACCAAATTTCAACAATGAACGCCAAAAGCCAGTGGTTAAATGTATAAGGTAAGCACAAAACTGCACATGTGAAATGGGATTATTATGAGAGACCGGACATCACGTTGTAGATAACTGATCTATCATGCATATTCGACTTATATACAAGCTAGCAACCAAGCTATCAAAGATCAAAAATCATTCATAAAGGCATAAAAGTCACCTAAAGCCATGAAGAAATCCTATACAAAAAATTAAAAAATTTCACAGAAAAGGGTATATGACCTCCTACCCCAACATCGAAATCTCACAATGTCCACATTGGGAGCCGAGAAATCACAACAACCACAAAAACACACAAAACACAAAACAAAACAAAACACGTAAGAACCAAAAACCTACATACATATACACAAGCTAACACACGTTCCCAAAAAAAACAATTCCACCCAATCAACACTGAAAACGAAAATACATAAATCCAACAACAGCATCAATTATCAAAAACAACTATGAAAAAAAGGCACACAAATCTAATTATAGCCGTCAAATGGCTCTACAATATCCTAAATTTCACCTCAAAATGACCACCAACAAAAACACATCTAAATATCCACAACTAAACAAAAAGAAAAAGAAACAAAATAAAAAGAAGGGAAAAGAGTTAGAAAGATTATACCAGGTTGGGTACTGATTGTATGCAAACTATGCCTCTCTAAGATGGTGCTATGGGAGGCTCGAGGAACATCATCCACTCCTGCTTATCTCTGAAGATGGGAGTCGTCAACTTGGATGCAGTCACCCATCTCAGGAGGTTATCATGTGCCTTTGCATGCATCTCAAAGTGATGTAAGTAAGAGAACACAAGTAAGAAAGAAGCACAGGTAGTTAGTGTCCTCTTACACTTATCAAATGCCATTAAAAAGTCAAGAGCATAGTCAAAGAAAGTACACCACATGATCATCCTAGGCACGCCCTCTAGGCATCCATAATAAGGATCCAAGGAGGGATCATACCCTCTAAGGTCACATAGGGACTTGTGAAATGCATGCAATTGAGAGGAGTGGTGGGAAGGAAGGGGGATGAAATAGGGGCTAAGTCAAGTAACTCAATGTAAATTACGGCAATATGCTAAATGCTAGGAGTAGCACCAACCCTCACATCATCACTATAATACTCCTCAAAAGAAGGTTCTAATAATGCAATATCGCCTAGCCAATCTAGTAAATCATCCTTAATGTAACTAGCATCACCCCTAAGAGACTCACCCTTTTCTAACCCCGTATACTGAGCTAAAGGGAGGGGAAAAGAAAGTAAGCATAAGACACCCTTAGTAGTGTCTAGGTGTGCTAGACAATGATGGAGTGACGAATGGTAAAAATGCCAGGGGAGGATCAATCACTTCCTCTAGGTCGGTCAAGGGTGAATCAACCATGAAATTGGGTTCTAAGGGTGAGGAAGACTCATAATCATTGTAAAGACTAACCTCAAGTCTAGGAGAAGATGGACTAGGGTCAGTCACATGCAATAGGCCACACTCCTTCATCTTACCCACAAAACATGCATGTCGCTCATTCACTGTCTCTATTACGGAATTAAGTCTATCATAGCCTGCGTCAAAAATATCAAGATAGGGATAAGAATTCACATCATGGTCTAAAGATTAACAATGAGAGCACATAAGAGCAGAATAGGTGTACAAATCATAGGAAATAGGGGAAGGGTACACACAAGATGCACTAGCATTCTCGTCGTGCCATTCATACCAAGCCAAAGACTCAAACAAGTCCCACGTATTATCAATGTCTAAAGAGCACGTGCCACCATAACATAGGGACTCAGGAGCGGCTCGGGTCTCATGTGCTATCCCCTTAAGCACAACATTGCATATTTCTCATTTTTCATGCGTGAAATGCACACATTGAGCATAGTAATCATTCTATCTAGATAAGTAGTGCCAAAAAAGTTCACGCTCAAATTGAGGTAAATGGAAAATAGCCACTTTGATTTCTTTTTCACATTTATGATTTTTTAAAATTTTTTCTAGATTTTCTAAAGGCCAATCATTGAATGCTGAAGTGAATGCCGATATTGAAAAGCACCAACTCCCCGACAATGGCGCTAGAAATGTGGTAGGAAGAATTTGAGTTTTAATATTTGTAACTCCAAATACAAGGCTTATCATCGAGTACTCGGGGTGTCATCCAATAGGAGTTAGGTTTCAAGTATCGGGGTTAGTTATAATGGCTTAATCTAGGTCAAGAAGGAAGGAAATGAAAACAAGGCTAAATTAAGCTAATAAAAGCAAAAGAGATGGCTTGAGACTACGATTTAACCAATTGACAAACTAAATAGTCAAGATGACTCCTAACCTACCCAAGTTATACCTACAACTAGAGATCTTCGGTAGCACCATTGAAGACCACCCAAGCCTTCTCTTAAGAGCCATGGGCTAGCCTAATTAGTCTAACCTCCTATTTTCATAGGGTTAGGCAAATTAGGCTGCAAGATTAGCTACTGTAGAACCTAGCTAGGATCAGGACTATTTTCATGTCTCGAACCCAACGATCCCCTTTCCCACACTAACTAATTGACCTCACCACTTGGCATAAGTCATTTTCCTAAAAATAAAGATGAAAGTTCTCTCAAGCATTTCATCAAACAGTTGGCGAGCATGGTAGAAAACTCTAAGTTCAAAACAAAAATTGGGTGTTGTTAGGCCTAGTACAAAACTGCTTAGCCATCAAAGGGATAATCACAATCTAAGATAGCACAACTAACCACTAATCACCAATAAAACACAAAAAGCCCCAAACTGAACCTAAGCTAGCAAATAACTCAACAAGCATGAACTAGAGAAATTAATCTAGTATAAGATGGATTAAAACAACTAATCAACACAAAATCATAATAAAAACTTAACATTTAAGTTGAATATACTCTAAACTGACAAGATTAAACAAGAGGAAAGAAGAACAAACATGAAATACGAAGAAAGAGAGGAAGGAGAAAACTTATGGATTGCTTGGATAACCTGAATGTACAATGCTGAATTTCAACCTCCCCCATTTAATCCTAATCTACCTACTCTATTTTCCCTTACTAGGGTTTTGGAAGCTAAACCCTAAGCTAAACTAGCCCAAAAATCACCAAAGGAACCTCCCCAAACAGTCTAAAAACAAGCCCTTTTAAAAGGGAAACAAACCGGGCAAAATAGCATGCAAAGAGGCAACGCCCGTCGCCTGGAGATAGCCTATCTTATTCAAGATAGGCTGGCCATCGCCACCCCCTGGCCATGGCTGCAAGGTTAGCCGACGGTTGTCGCTTCTCCCCTAGCTACCCATCGCCGTGTTGCTTTGTTTTCTTTTTTTGTTCCTCCTTTGCTCCTTTTTACGGCACTTGCTCGATCAAACTTATTACCTAAAAAAGTAAGTAAAACAAGTGAGAATGCTAAATATTATGTTATTATATGAACTAAGATTAGGTGAAAGGGATATGTAAAATGCGACAATTTAGCATCGAACAGGACCCTATTGACAAGGTTGTTATCCATCACCTATCTGATCACCCTCCCGCTTCCTTTTAGTGTTTTCTACTTTTTTGTGCTTGCATTGAGAACAATGCATTATCCAAGTATGGGGGAGTTGTCTTAGTTGTTATGTGTTTGTAGTTGTATATATGTGTGTTTGTGGATGTGTGAAAGTTTACGCTCTTTAGATCATGTATTTAGGTTTAGTTTGCATTTTTAATTCATCATTTAGTTTCTTTTAGGTTTATTTATTTGTTTTAGTTTTGTTTTGACATTTTCTTTAGTCTTTAGTTGCATTTTAGGTTTAAAAGAAAAAAAAACATAAAAAAACAAAAACCCGAAAAAAATGAGCCTATAAATCCTCTGATAATGAGTCTTTAGACTAGTGGCTTTCTTTTGCCTATTTTGACCTTTCTTGTTAGACCTATTTCTGAATAAAATGCTTGTTTATGAGTTTTTGAACTATGCATCATGTTTTGACCTTCACGTTATATATGAATTGATTGCTTAATCATTCTTAGCATGAGTACTTGGCGTATGAAATTCAATAAGCTAGATGAGCCTTGTCCTGTGAGATTTTGAGATTAAACAGACTAATTCATCACTTTAGTATCATATTTCCTTTCATGTATGACTTTTCCTAGATTTCAAGTCTCTAGAACTTGCTTTGACTCTTGCTCAAGGTTACATTTAGCATGCACATTTAGGTAATATAATTGAGCCGTTCTTTGACTTCATGAGCTATATCAACCAAATAACCACCGTTATATGAATGACATATCGCTTGCTACCCTTTGAGACTTTACCATGTTTTTTGGTGAAAACCTACATTATTATGTATGGCCACACACATATCTCTTACCCTTTTAGCTAAAGCCATAGAGTTTCATAGTTGATTGGGAGTAATTTGTGCATAATAACCTTTTATGGATGTTGTGGTTTCATTGGATGTGATAAGGGATTCGTGTTCTATTTTCCTTTTAAAGTCAATTGGGCTATGTTTTGTGAGTTGCAAGAAAAGTGTTAAAAATTGCATAGTTTCCTTCGCTATTATCCTCATCTTTGATGAGAAAATGAAAAAAAAGGACAAACCACACTAAAGGTGTGTAAAAAAATGTGTGTTGAAAAAGACAAAAAACAAAGAGGAAGCAAAGAGGGAAAAAACACACACACACAAAAAAAAACCTTGAAAGAGAAAAAAAGTTATAAAATGAAAGGATTTGACATTGGTTATATTTTAGGCACTTTCTCCTGTTATCTCACTAGGGATGTCGATATTTTGAGATGTATAGGCTTGAGAATATGTTTTGGTTGGGAGATGGTGGCTTATGCTCTTAGTCTTTGGCTTTTTGCTCCACAAATCCCAAAGTGTTTGTCCCCTCTTTACCTTTACCCATTTGTCCCATCACAACTCTTAAAAAGTCCCCATGATTGCCTTGTGTGCTTTCTATTGTAGTGGTGGTGAATTAGAGAGTCTTATCAAGCTTGTGGTTTATCTAGTTCTATAGAATGAGACTTGAGGGAACCGCATTTTACTTTGAACACGTGAGTGATGAGTACCTCATCCCTAAAGTGAGGTTGTATTGGTTCTTCTAGTTCTACTTATTGTAATATACCAATATTGTTCAAGTTGATTTGAGTGATTAATTTAATATATTGATGTGATGGTTCTTTCTTTTTCAAAACTTTCCTTCTCCTATTTGTTTGTAAAAGTCTCTTAATAACTTTTGGGCTAAACTTCTTGGCTTATTTGATTATTGATGTTGCTACTAATGTCTACCAGAGGAGGTTATTTATTTTTTGCCTCAATTTCATAGTTGCTTGGGGACCAACAATGGTTTAAGCATGGGGAGTTTGATAAGTTGTCAAAGTGCACTCTATTTTGAGTTCATTTTGTGCCATTTTTAGAGAGAATTATGTGTTTTATGATATTTTTTAGTTTTATAGTCGGATATGGCTCTTTGTTGTGTTTTGTAGGTTTTTGGACTATTTTACCCCAAATGTAACCATAAATGAGTATAGCCTGATTCCCCACGAACACCCCCAAGTCACTATACCTGTTGAATGAAGAAAGAATAAAAGAATATCGAGATACAGCTGACCATGGACGGTCCGTGGTCAAGGCCACAATCCGTGGGGAGACCATAACTGTAAGCTTGTTCGTTTTCCTTCATCATGTGGCTGAGGGTGATCAAGTTCTTCTTTAAATAGGACCATTTTGCAGCAGATTTGAGGAGGACACAACAAAAAGAGAACTCTTAGTCTCTAGTTTTTTTCCAATCTTTTCCATTTTTCTAAGTTTAGTTTTAGATTTCTAGTCTGTTTTGGGTGTAAGTTGTGAAGATGTGTTTGCTGTTTTTGAGCCCTTGCAAACTTGGGAAACCCTTGAAGGATCTTCAATTGCGCTAAATTTTCTTCTCCCAAACTTTGTTTAATTGTTGTTATTTTCAATATGTGTAAGTTGTTTTCTCAATCTAGGGATTGTTAGCCAATTATTGATGTTAGAATCTCTAATGTTTATGTAGTTATGCTTATTCTTGATTGAGATTGTTTGAATTCTATCTTACGTTTGAAATTGTTGTGCGTGAATTTTGGCTAAATTCATTTGCTAAATTCTAAATAGTTATGTAAAAAGCATTGAAAGTGAAACTCACTATTTGATCAATAAGATAGGACTTGACTTAGTAATACTTGGGAAAATTTGGTTGTTAAAAGGAATTTAGGCCATCAAAAATCCATAGCTTAAACTAAACAAGGACATTTGAAAGAATGATAATTGGTTAGCTTAGGCAATTCAGTTTATTTCAAAAGAAAACATTAAATTCTAAATACGATTGCACCCCTTTCAATCCCCCAATATAGATCAAGTGCGTGTTATATTTCATTAATCCACATCCTTACATGGAGGAATAAATTCCAAAATGTTTTAAATTAATTGAATCTTTCCAATTAGATTATAGCATCATTCTAACTCTCAATTGAACTTTGATTGCTTAGCACTTTTATGGGACAAAACTCAATAGGCCATGATTGGTCTCTGTGGGAACGATATCTTTTCTAAGCCACAATACCCGTGTGCTTGCGGGCACAGGTCACTAGGGACACAAAATTATCAACATTTTCACCGAGAACATGAAACATGTTGTCCTCATAGCCCAAATCAACATTGGCATGACAAATCATAGGATTATCAATGAGCAAATCAATGTAATACTTAAGGAAGGAGAGAGTAATGAACAAAGAGAGGAAGCATGTGAATGATCAAGAGGATTAGGGAAAGAACTCTCATCAAATCCAACGCTAGGAAAGTGCTCAAGTACAAATACATCACATGATACGTCCAAAGTCTTAGATAGATCATGCATCCCATCTAAAGTATCTTCCAACTCAAAACTTGTATTAATAACACTAAACCCAGCAACTACCCCAAAAGGCTCGCCTGCCTCGGGTGTCATGTACTAAGTTAAAGAGAAGGATGAATCAGGTAAGATCGAAATAACATCAACGTTGTCCCTAAGTGATACAAAGTTAGGTTAAGCATAGTATGCAGAATAAGACACGAATTTATATCATAGTCATAAGAATTACACAACTCACGCCAAAAAGGGGCATAATAAGATCTGGTAGAGAATGCATAAGGGTCATAGAATGAATATCTAAAAACACAACTGGCCTTCTCAAATTCAAATTAATCCCAAGTAATCTACTCAAGTAATTGTCATGCCTTATCAACATTTTTACCAAAAAAACCTTAATATTCTAAAAGAGCATGGGTGTCACTGTTTACATGCTTATAAACAATGCTAAAAATTTGCTATTTATGTACACAATAACCACATTGAGCAAGAATGACATGCAAACTGTTTAAATACCTCAAGAATAACTCATGCGCCAATTGGGAAAATTAAAAAATCACCACCGTTTTTTCTCCATTTTTTTATTTTTTTATTTTTTTATTTTTTTCAAAGAAAAACAATATGTTGAGTCAAACCTATCGAGAAAGACCCAATATTCTACACTCGCCCTCAACAATGGTGAAAAAACTTGATAGGGCTGCACGCTCACAGGGCATTGCAGCAAATTATGGTCGATCCTACAAAGAATAGGTCAAGCTACCGATTATATTCCCTCAAAATAGGCTAAGAGAATCAAAATTTGTGATTAAAATTGAACTGGGCTACTTATCTAAACCAATAGATAAACAATCAAGGAATTAAACAAAACTAGAAATCTTATGATCCATATATCAATTAAGCACTTCTTGCTCAATTGATTGTTTTAATACCAACAATCAGAGCATCACAACCTTCTTTCAAGGGGAAATGCCTTGCATAAATCTAACCAACAACCATTTCGCAAAGGCCCTTGATTTGTCTGGGTTTGTTAAGCCTGCGATTGTCAAATTGGTGGCTTCTCAATTAATGTGACTTTCTTAAGACTCCACATAATCAAGCGAATCCTAGGGTGCTCCAGTGTCGAATTTCACCTTTCAGTTCATAATTTATGCTCAAAACATTCAAGAGAGCAATTAAATTTCTCACAAGAAAATAAACATCTAGGATTGAATATCTAGGATTGAATAAAACAAGCCAATAGACTCCATACCGAGGAGATTAACACAAGATTCAGAAAATTAACAAGTATTTCCATAAATACATGTTTAAGACAACAAAAGCTAATCGAAATTACAAAATATAAAACCTAAAATGAGAAGAGAGAAGAGAAGAGAAATGCTCAGGAAAAGAATGCGCTTGAATCCGACGATTGCAAACTCAGCATGGAATCCTCATAAGATTGCCATTTCAATTCACTTTCTCTTCCTCTAATCTAATCTGAAACCTAATCTTGATGATGAATTATGGTAGATTGGGATGGGATCATGGCAAATGAGGCTTGAAGCAGACTTTTATTATGGAAAAGAAAGTCGTCAAACATTACAGTCGCTTGGAAAACCCGCAGCTGCGAAGAAAACTAGCTAATTCATCGACCAAGGCTGACCACCATACTGTGGTCCAGGAAGTTCTAGGAAGAACCAGCAAAAGGATCAAGAGAGAATGATTGAGGTAGCGGGCGCCATGGCAACCCGTGCAAGACCCCATGGTCTAGCCATGGTGCATACTATCTCGATCATTATCTCCTGATCCTTCTACCGGTTCTTCCTAGAACTTCCTGGACCACAGCACTGACCATGGTATGTCTATGTTGTGTGTTATTGTATCTCTTTTGCTATCTTCTTGTATTCAAAAAGCCTTAAACTCTTCATTCCACTAACATGCTTTAGCTCACAAGGTCAAAATCAGCAAACACATCTCAAACAAGTGAAGCCAAGCATAAAAGTAGAAATAGGGGCATAAATCATACAATTAAGCTCACCAATGCCCTAAGATGGCTCCCAAACACTCATAAAATCCTTTGTAAATATGACATTTATCACTCCTTCATGCTTAAACCTTTGCTTGTCCTCAATCAAAGACTAGGTAAAGCCAACAAGGAGATATCCATTTAGAATCATAAATTCGACAACCTCCTCAAGCTAAGCAACTCATAGCATATCACAAGCAGGAATTACTAACAATGATAACCCTAAGTCGCACATAACACATTTCAAAATTAGGAGAAGGTGAATGTTCTCGAAATTGTATGCAAGCACAAGCTCGACGTCAAACTTAATCACCTCTAAAAAACTATAAAGCACATGATGTCGGTACATGGAATTGAGTAGAGTTAAATGGACTGGTAGATCCTTACTTTTGGCAAATGTGGATCACTCCCGCTCACATATTTAAAATACAACATGGGTCCACTCAAGGCTCATTACAAAGATGTAAACTACCATATGATTGCTAAGGCTCTCAAATTCTCCACCACTAAGAATACATTATGCAAAAGACAATCAAAAGGACTTTACTTTGGCTGTAACGTAGGGTAAAAAGGTTTAAGGAAAAGGAGGTGGACAAATAAATTTGGGCAATGTGGGACTGTTAGCCAAGTATCAATGGAGCAACTAACAAAGCATCAAGTGACAATGAAGTTCACGAACACTCCAAACCTAAAAAACACAATGAACATCCTCCACAAATTAAATAAGAAATGAGTTGACAAATAAGGAACACAAACTATTTACTTATCCATTGTGAATCACTCATTCATTCTTTTTTTCTTTGTTTTGTTCATTTCTACCTTTTTTCAACATAAGTTTTCTTTTTTTATTTTTTTTCATTTTGCTCTGGGAAGATGAAATAGAATTCAAAAATAAAAGGCATAAGACCACTAATTGTCAACTCACAGCTTAATATATTTCTACACAACCCATATCGACTTGAGGGGAACACATCAAATCTATAATACCATCATCCTATCATCAAACTAGCATACCAGGCAACCATAACCTCAATTGGCCCCATAAGTTTCCCCCCCCCCCCCCCAAAAAAAAAAACCTTGAAGTGATTCTCTATAGAAGTGGCTTAAGGATAGGAATATGAGTATGACCAAGGGCTGAAATGGAAGTAGTCACAACAAGAAAAGGGTCATAAGCTCAAGGGGGCCAGCAAATTGATTAACATGTAACTCAAGTGTAGGCTATCTAGCTATGTGGCTAAAATAACAATAGCAAGAATGTCTCTATTGTATAATCAACTATGCCCATGCTAATGTGGTCTTAAACAAGAGTTTATGCAAGTTCTAGAGATGTAACTTGGAAGAGTCATACACATGTAAGAACACGAGCCTAAATGTGATGATTAGTTTAAAGAAGGCTCAAAGTCTTACAGCACCTCTACCAAGGTCCCAATTAGCTCATAAAATGACTCTCATATGCTAACAGTAGTGCCAAAGACCCTAGGGGGCATAGTTCTCACTCGAGACAAGAGTCAAAGCAAGAAATATTCACAAAACTTTCAAAAATTTTTACACCAAAAGGGATTACACGTTAAAAGTTACTTCAGCTCATGAAGACCATCATACCAAGCTAAGCATCATCAGAGGCATCTCAATTTGATCCACACCATCATTATATGAAATCCTATTTACAAAAGTAATTACAACACAACATTACGAAAGAAAGGAAATGTAAACCTACATGCTCTAACTAGTATGTAAGCAAAAAGCCAAAATGGAAAATATAAAACTACCTTTTACCCATGCTTAGATAAAACATTATTCAAAGGAAATAAACGAGGAGAAGGGAAAGAGGAAACAAAATAGACCAATCTCACCACATTAGGTGCTGGGTGAACCTAAGACAAGGCCTCGTAATAACCATGGCACATGGAGAATCAGCTATTCCATCTCGAACTCAAAACTTGGCTCGTTAATTTTGAAGCCATCAATGCATGCAGATGGATGTCGAATGCCACAACATCATATTCGCAAGCATTACACTAAGAGAGCATCAAGATAATTGTTGCAAAGAAAGTCATCACTCTATTCAACAAATGAAATGCCATATCAAAATGAAGAGAGAAATCTAAGAAGTATTCACCTGATTTTTCTAGGCTCTGCCACTAGGTACATACAATATTGGTCAAGGGAGTTATTATACCCACTAGACTAACCTAGAGACACAAAATTATCAACATTTTCACCAAGAATACGAAACATGTTGTCCTATAGCCCAAATCAATATTAGCATCACAAATCATACGATTATCAATGGGCATATCAATGTAATACTCGGGGAAGGAGAGGGTAATGAACAAAGAGGGGAAGCATGTGAATGATCACAGGGATTGGGGAGAACACTATCATTAAACCCAACACTAAGAAACTCCTCACACATGAATACAACACGTGACCTATCTAAAGGAGTCTTAACTAGATCATGTACCTCATCTAAATTATCTTCCGACTCAAAACATGCATCAACAACAATAAACCTACTAACTACCTCAAAAGGATCACCCGCCTGGAGCGTTGTGCACTAAGGTAAAGGGAAGGATGAATGAGGTAAGATCCCTCAGTGCTGCAAGGTGAGGTTGAGCATACTGTGCATAATAAGAACACAAATTTATAGCATCAGCGTTTTTTTCCTCCATTTTTTATTTATTTAATTTTATATTTTTCTCCCTTTTTTAAAGAAAAACAAAATACTTAGTCTTTTTCAAAGAAAAACAAAATGCTTAGTCAAACTTATCGAGAAAGATCCAATATTTGACACTCATCACTGGCAACGTCGCCAAAAACTTGAAAGGGTCGAAAGCACACAGTGGTGTTGTAGCAAATTATGGTCAATCTTACAGAGGCTAGGTCAAGCTACCGATCATATTGCCTTAAGATAGGCTAAGCAAATCCAAATTTACAGTTAAAATTGAACTAAGCTACTTATGGAAGGTAATAGATAAACAATCAAGGAATTAGACAAACCTTATAACCTATCAATTCATGTATCAATCATGCACTTCTTCCTCAAGTGGTTATTTTAAAATCGATAATTGAACCATCACAGCCCTCTTTCAAGGTAAAGTGAAGTGCCTAAATCAAATTAAGTACCATTTCTGAAAGGCTCTTGATTTGTCTACATTCATAAAGCATATGATTGTCAAATTAATGGCTTCTCAAGTGGTGTGACTTTCTAGAGAGTCCACACAATCAAGTCAGATCCTAAGGTGCTTCAGTATCGAATTTCACCTTTCAATTCCTCACCCAATACCCAAACATCCAATAAAGTGAATAGATTTCCCACAACATAATAAACATCTTAGATTCAATAAAAAAAGTCAATAGATTTCATACTGAGGAGATTAACACGAGATTGAGAAAATTAAGAAGTATTTGCATAAATCCAAGCGCAAGACGATAAAAACTAATCCAAACTATAAAACATAAATACTAAAATGAGAAAAGTAAAGAGAAATGATTAGGCAAATAACACGCTCAAATCCATCAATTGAAGCCTAGCATGGAATCCTCATAATATCCCCACTTCGATTCTCTCTCTCTCTCTTCCTCTAATCTAATCTAAACCCTAATTAGATTATGAATTATGGTAGACGGGAATAGGATCACGGCAAATTAGGCTGCAAGCAGGATTTCATCGTGGAAATAAACATCGTCAAACATTATAAGCATTTGGAAAACGAACAGCCACGAAGAAACTAGCTAATTCGGACTTCTTGGATCCACAAGGCGTCAACATCTTCATTCCACCAACATGCTTTAGCGCACAGGGTTAAAATCTACCAACACTTCTTAAACAAGTGAAGCCTAGCATAAAAGTAGAAATATGGGCATAAATTATACAATTAAGCTCACCAAAGCCCTAAGATGACTCCCAAACACTTGTGAAATCATAAGCAAATATAACATTCATCACTCCTCCATGCTTAAATATTTAGTTTCTCTCAAGTAAGGACTACATAAACCAATAAGGGGATATCCATTTAGAATTCAGAAAATGACAACCTCCTCAAGCTTGGCAACTCAGAGCCTATAACAAGCAGGAATTATGATCAATGACAACCCCAACTAGCACACAAAACATTTCAACATTAGGAGAAGGTAAATGTTTTTAAAAAGGTATACAAGCTTAAGCTCTAGATCAAACTTGATCACCCCTAAAAAGCTATAAAACACATCATGTAGGTACATGGAATTGAGTAGAGCTAAATGGATTGGTAGATTCTCACTTTTAGGAAATGTAGATCACTCCCATTCATGTATTTAAAATGCAAAATGGGTCCACTCAAGGCTCATTACAAAGATGCAAACTACCATATGCTTGCTGAGACTCTCAAATTCTCCACTATAGTGAATGCAATGTGCAACAATCAAGAAGACTTTACTTGGGCTATAACGTAGGCTAAAAGGGGTTAAGGGAAAGGAGGTGGACAAATAAATTTAGGTAATGTAGGGCTATTAGCCAAGTAGTTAGGGAGCAACTAACAAAGCACTAAGTAGCCATGAAGTTCACCAACACTACAAACCTTAAAACACAATGAACGTCCTCCATGAATTAAGTAGAAAATGAGTTGACAAATTAGGAACACAAGCTATTTACATATCCAATGCCAATCACTCATTCATTGTCTTTTGTCTTTGTTTTTTTCTCATCTCTTCTTTTTTTAAACATAATTTTTCTTTCTTTCATTCTTTTTTTTCCTTTTTGCTTTAGGAAGATGAAATAGAATTCAACTATTAAAGGCATAGGTCAATGGGGCTACCAAATGGATTAACATGTAACTCACGAGTGGCCTATATGGCTTTGTTGCTAAAATAACTAAAGATAGAATGTCTGTATCATATCATCAACTATGTACATGCTAATGTGCTCTTAAATAAGAGTCTAGGAAAGTTCTAGAGATGCAACTTAGAACTGTCACACATAAAAGAACATGAGATAAATATAATGATTAGTCTCAAGAAGGCTTAAATTCTCATAGGATCTCTACCAAAGTCTCAAGTGGATCGTAAAATGACTCTTATGTGCTAACACTAGTGCTAAAGACTCCAAGGAGGCAACATAGTTCTCAATCAAGATAGGACTCAAAACAAGAAATATTCACAAAACCTTCAAAAATTTTAGCACTAAAGGGATTACACATCTAAAGTTACTAAAGCTCCTAAGGAGCATCTTGCCAAAAAAAGCATCATTAGAGGCATCACAATCCAATTCACCCCATCCCTATATGAAATCCTATTTACAAACCTAAATGCAACATAACATTGCAAAATAAAGGAAACATAAACCTGCCTGCTCTAACTAGTATGCAAACTAGAAATCAAAACGGCAAACACGAAAATGCCTTTCCCCCATGCTTAAATGAAGTAATATTTAAAGGAAATAAATGAGGATAAGAGAAAGGGGTAACAAAAGTGACCAATCTCACCATGTTAGGCGCTGGGTGCACCTAAGCTAAGTCCTCCTAATAACCGCGGTACATGGAGCATCAGCCACTCCATCTCAAACTCAAGACTTGGCTCGTCAAATTTGAAGTCATGAATGTACACATAAGCTTATCGAATGCCACAGTATGAGATTCCCATGGACGGCAGTAAGAGAGCATCAAGATAATCATGGCAAACAAAGTCATCGCTCTCTTCAACAAACCAAACATCATATAAAAGTCAAGAGAGAAATCTAATAATGAATTCCACATTATTTTTCTAGGCTTAGCACTTGGTACATATAATATGGGTCAAGGGAGTTATTATACCCACTAAAGTGACCTAGTGGCATAAATTATCAACATTTTCACCAAGCACATAAAACATGTTGTCCTCATACCCCAAATCAACATTAGCATCACAAATCATATGATTGTTAAAGGGCACATCAATGTAATACTCGGGGGAAGGAGAGGGTAATGAACAAAGAGGGGAAGCATGTCAATGATCAAGGGGATTAGAGAGAACACTATCATTAAAATCAAAGGCCAAGAAAGCCCTCACATACATATACATCACGTGACCCCTCCAAAGGAGTCTTAGCTAGATCATGCACCTCATCTAAAATATCTTCCGACTCAAACCATGCATCAATAACACTAAATCTAGCAACTATCCCAAAAGGCTCACCAGCCTTAAACAATTTGCACTGAGCTAAAAGGAAGCATGAATTAGGTAAGGTTAAAACAACATCAATATTATCCTTAGGTGATGAAAAGTCAGGTTGGACATAGCATGCATAATAAGGATAGGAATATACAACATGGTCATAAGAATTACCCAAGTCACACCAAAAACGGGCATAATAAGATTCAGCATAGAACACACAAAGATCAAAGAAAGAATATCTAGAAACTCAACTAGCCTTCTCAAATTCAAATGAATCCTAAGCTATCCACTCAAACAAATACCATGCCTCACCAACATTTTTACCAAAAAAACCGCAATACTCTAAAAGAGCATAGGTTTCACTATTCACATGCTCATTAATTATGTCCAAAATTTCCTATTTACCCACACAATAACTGTATTGAGCAAAAATGAGATGCAAGCGCTTAAAATACCTCCAAACTAATTCATGCTCTAATTGGTTAAAATGGAAAATCGCCATCGGCTTTTTCTCTATATTTTTATTTTCTTAATTTTTAATTTTTTTTAAGGAAAAACAAAATGCTTAGTCAAACCTATCGAGAAATACCCAATATTCGATACTCATCCCCAGCAATGGCGTCGAAAACTTGACAAGGCCGTAAGCACACAATGATGTTGTAGCAGATCATGGTCGATCCCACAGAAACTAAGTCAAGCTACTGATTATATTTCCCCAAGCTAAGCTAAGTGAATCTAAATTTATGATTCCACTTGAACTAGGCTACTTAGCGAGGGTAATATATAAACAATCAGGGCATTAAACAAAACTAGTAATCTCTCGAACCATATATTGATCAAGCACTTTTATCTCAATTGGTTGTTTTAAAACCGACATCCAAAGCATCCCAACCCTCTTTTAAGGTGAAGTGAAGTGCCTAATCTAACTTATTAACATTTCTAAAAGGCTCTTGATCTTTTTATGTTCATTAAGCATGCAATTGTCAAATTTGTTGCTGCTCAATTAGTGTGACTTTCTCAAGACCCCACATAAGCATGTCAAATCATAGTGTGCACCAGCATCTAATTACACCTTTCAGTTCATCACCCAATGCCTAAAATATGCAAGAAGCTGATCAAATTTCTCACAAGGCAACAAACATCAGTGATTCAACAAAACAACTCAATAGATTCCATATCGAAGAGATCAACACAAGACTGGAAAAATTAACAAGTATCTACATAAATCCAAGGTCAAAACAATAAAAGATCATCCAAATTACAAAATATAAATCCTAAAATGAGAAAAGAGAATAGAATACAAGAAAAGAGAAGGGAAGGGAAGAGAAATGCTCAACCAAGAACACGCTTGAATCTATCGATTGCAACTCGACATGGAATCCTGGCAAGATCTCCACTTCAATTCCCACTTTCTTCCTCTAATCTAATCTAACACCTAATCTAGATGATGAATTATGGTAGATTGGGATGGGATCATAGAAAATGAGGCTAGAAATAGGCTTTTAGCATGGAAATGAAAGGTGTCAAACAATCGCTTGGAAAACTAACAGCCACAAAGAAAACTAGCTAATTCGGCGAGTAGGGCTGACCATGGGTAGCCCATGCGGAACCCCACGGCCTATCATGGTTCCCACTACATCAGCCATTCTCTCTTGACCCTTCTGGAGCTTCTTCCTGGCACTTCCTGAGCTGTGACGTTGACAACGGTATGTCTATGTTGGGTGTCTTTGGACCACTTTTGCTAGATCCATAGGGCCTCAAAATCTTCATTTTACCAACATGCTTTGGGCCCGCAGGGTCAAAATCTGCAAACACTTCTCAAATAAGCAAAGCTGACATAAAAGGATAAATAGGGGCATAAATCATACAATTAACCTCACTAAGGCCATAATATAACTCCCAGACACTTATGGAATCTTATGTAAATATGCCATTCATCACCTAACCACTGCTAAGTTCATAGGGATCTGACTATAGGTCTTTAAGTTTTCAGGGATCTAACTACATATTTTCGGGCTTCCTATGCCTCAAATGATTATATTCTCTCCATGAGAAGCCAAACACTTAAGCAAAAGAAGAAAAAACAATCAAAGAAGATAGCCATGTGGACCTGGGCAGGACTTCTATGTGCATGGGAATTCATAAGTATAAAAAACACAAAGCATGCAAACAAAAGAAGAAAGCAAAAGGAGAGAAAGTTGGTCAATGAACCCTATCGAGTTCCCACTATCACAAGGAAGTGTTTCTCTTGAAAATTACAAAAAAAGGAATAGGCTAAAGCAAAATGGAAAGGATGGATAACATACATCTAGGATCATCCAAAGCATACGTGCTGAAAAAAATAGAATGCTTACGAAGGTATTCATTGAAGTCAGAAGCAGAAACTAACAACTCCAACTTTACGTCAATGAAACTAGCTTGACCAACAAAAAGGTCTGCTACTCCAGTGATACAGGAAGATAATTAAGTCTGACCCCAAAACAATGTCCGCTACTCCGGCGATACAGGAAATAATTAGGCCTAACTCACAAAAAAGCCCGTTGCTCCAGCAATGTATGGAGATAATTAGGCCTGAGCCACAAAAAGGTCTACCGCTCCAGTAGTACAGGAAGATAAATAGGTTTGACCCACGAAACGGTCTCTGCTTCAGCGACACAGGGAGATAGTTATGCCTAACTCACAAAAAGGTCCACTCCTCCAACAACACAGAAAGGTAGTTATGCTCGACCCATAAATAGGTCCGCAGCTCCAGTGGCAAGGAAGTTTACTAATCCGCCAAGGACAGAAAATATCAGCCAACGTTATGGTGAATGTTGGCGGTACCAAGTCCGAGGAACCTTGGCAACTAGTGTTTGATTTCTACATCACCAGCCACTATCACAATGAAAGTTGTTAGGCAGCAAGTCTCAAGACCCTTAGCATCCAGGCTTGGATTTCTAACATCAGCCACTGTCACGGTGAAAGTTGACGGGCACTAAGCCCAGGAGCCTCAGTGGCAAGGCTTCAATTCTATATTATTGGCCACTCTCATGGTGAAAGTTGGCAAGCGCCAATTCTCCAGACCCTCAATAGTCAGGCTTGGATTTCACATCATCATAGTCAAACAGGCAACTACAAGTGAACACCATTACTTTAACCTTCGCCTTACCCAAGCTCGATTAAAGTAGGGGCTAACTGTAGACTCCTAAAAATAGCATCTTATTTTTGATTACCCAATGACGAAAATTATGCCCGAACTTATGTACTTAGGGGCTTAGCAGAATAATCCTTTAATTCGAGTTGAAAAGGTTAATAAAGCCCAAATAGCCCAAATAGCCCCAAATTGATAATATCCAGTGTCCATCTGAAATCCACTGTAGGAGTATAAGACTATTACATTTTGGTACCAAAATTCCTCATTGAATAAACTTTCTAATCACATATTATGCACCAAAGTCTGGTAAGCAATGGAAAGGATATAAGTCGAATATTTGGACTTATGCTGAAAATAAAACATATTCACTATTTGGCGTATATCTTGTTTCACACTTATTCATAAATTCTGAAATTAGCTTCACTAGAAACTACACTCAATAAGCTATCAATGAAAAAAAAAAAAGAACTACCCAAAATGAGGGTCGGACATGAAAGTTATGGCAAAAACAAAATGGACTGTCTATGGCCCAACCTAGGGACCCGACTAGGTTTTTCCTTGAAAGAACCAGGTCGAGTCCTCTAGCTGGGAGCTGAAGCCAAGATTCCTATCTCTGAGTCCATTTCTTCCTAAATAGGATTAATAAACTAGAATTTTAGGCTAATTAGTTTACTGAGACTAATTAGTTAGAATCCTAACTAAATTAGTGTAATCGTTGGGATTAACCTTAATGAGTCTCCTTTTTCTAAATTGATTTCGACTATCCTTTCAACCACTATAAATAAAGGGCTACCCATAGGGATTTAAGGGGCATGGATCAGGCATTAGTTAGAGGTATCAAATCAGTTAGAGGCATCAAAACATATCAAAATATTAGAGAGAGGAGAACATCAAAATTAAGGAGAGAAGTACTCCATACATTGGAGATATAGAATTGGGTTAACTATAAAAAAGGCATCACTCTACTGGATTCCCAGGTAAATCAGGTAGGTCATCCTAAGGGTAAAAAGTCTATCTTTTGATACTCTTCTATTCTATTCATACATTATGATTTTTGATGCTAAATTACCAAAAAAGATGTAGTATGTAGGTAGTTTGTCATCCATTATAATTTATTTACTGCACTTTTCTATTCATTGGACTATGGTTTGTACCCTTTTACATCATTATATGAATGATTTTAATGAGTTGCATGGATGTATGTTAGTATAATTAAGTTTTAATTTCCCGTATTGATAAGTGGATGTCGTTAGTGATGAAGGGCGATGATGGGGTGCATTCCATCATATCACAATGCCTTCACCCCCAATCTAGAACCTCAATTTGGCACCAATGGGAATGCTCGGGGCATTTTGGAAACCCTTTTAAAGTAGCTTTAATTTGTCCCTTTGGTGTGCCTGTCAGTATGATTTGATTCAAAATGAGTTATGGTATGTAAGCTTTCCTAAAACTCACTTCAACTCTATTTAGCTAAAGGCTAATTCTTTACTATTTTAATTTGGCATCTGTTCGTCCCCTGCTAGCCATAGGAAAACTGATTGGGATTCAAGCAGTATAACCTACCTGAACCAGATTCAAGGATCTTTCTGACCTTGGAACCCACCTGGGATCCTAGATTAGGCATGCACCCAGATTCTAGGCTACGTCAAAGAGACCGCCAGAACCCAGTGTAGGAGAGATGGACTTGATCTTGCCCACCAGGTCCTCTAACCAGGCCTAAGTCTATTCTCACGCGAACCTATAGCCTAGTTCTGCTTAGCTTACAATATAAATAAATGTAAACAAAATTAATAAATATGTACTTTCTAGAAAAACATAAAAGTACCTAGCACATGAGTGCCCGACCATTCGTGAGTGATCGCAACCCCGAGAAGGTGGATCCCTACACTCTATTGAGGTGTGATAGTCCCCAAAATGATTGTATGAGTACTGTCATAAGCTTGTAAGCCTTAAGTTGAAGGAGTCTTATACGCTTCTATTACACTCAGTTTATTTCTTGGTCATAGTGGGCATATGTTAAACGTTAACCCATTATCCATTAAGGACATAAGCGTGGACTTAATTCTGTAAGTTATGGTATGATATAAACCATTGCTGTGCTTTATCGCTTCGGGCATGAGGTCTATGTCATCAAAACTTAAGGCCAAAGAGGACCTTTCAGTTATAAATAAACCGACCAATCTTTGGGGATAGTCTACAATAGGACTTCTTTCCTCGGAAAAGCCTTTAAGAGTTCCTATTACCAATTAATAAAGAAAGCTAGCAGGTACAATATGGCAATGTCAACCTTAGTCTTTTTTAACATAGAGGGGATGGGATCCTCTTGTAATTCTTATGTTATGGTTCGAATGAGTTGTTCCCTCTTGAATCAAGTGGGAGGTTTATAACGTCTACAGTTGCTGGTGACTAGCTAGACTCTTCTTCATGATCCCATTTTACTTAAGCTCAATAGAATGAGGGGAGTCATCCAAGTGTGTTATTGGTCATCTCCCAAAATTCTATTGACTAGGACAATATATCAATTTATTTTTCAGTAGTAAAAACTGCGAGTAGGGAACTCAAAGGGTTAGCCTAATTATTAAGCTTTGCCACACTTGGGATGTGTAAAGTTCTATAATCTATTAGATCCTATGTGACATGTTTAAATGCCAAGTATTGATCAGTGGAATGCCCTTCCGGATGGTCTTAGTTCTAATAAGCATTAATGTCATACTTCTGACCTCTTTTTCCCACAAGTACATCGAGTGTAGGCCCGATGGGCTTAAGGAAGCCCTTGACTTTCAAGCCTTTTCAGGGCTTCTAAGGGTCATATTATGAGGGGGGTGAAGATGGTATAGGGG
Organism: Carnegiea gigantea; assembly: GCA_029747015.1. Taxonomy (NCBI): domain Eukaryota; kingdom Viridiplantae; phylum Streptophyta; class Magnoliopsida; order Caryophyllales; family Cactaceae; genus Carnegiea; species Carnegiea gigantea. The sequence continues at coordinate 212,200 of JAKOGI010000634.1, forward strand.
CAACTAGGTTTAGAGATTATACCATAATGACCTTATTTATTACTTTGGTGTTAGAGGCCATGGCCACCTTCTTACCTTTGAAGGAATTTTTATTGCCCTTATTGGTGTTCTTTGGGCCTTTTTGCTTTTCTTCATCTACCAACATCCCAGCATCACATAGTTGCATGAATGTGTTCAAAGGTTCAAACCATATATGTTGATGATAATGGGGTTGTAGTTTTCTAATGGTTATGTGAACCTTTCTTTCTCCTTAAGAAGGTTAGGACCCTCAAACGGGCTAGAAAGTCTTGGAAACTTTATTTTTGTCCTTGTTTTAATAATTTCAAGTCATATGTTATGGTATGCAGCTCCATATGTGTGGAATATTGTGACAAGAATTACTTGGTCATTTTTTCCTAAGTGTTAATCTTGTGAAGATTAAGAGAACGGAACCAACTATTGACCCTTTCCCCTAAACTGGAAGGGAATAAATGAAAACAAAAGCTTCTTATCTATGCCCATTGGGCTCATAATGTTAATGACATTCCTTAAATGAGATGCTACGTTGCCTGAGCCTATCAATTTCAAGTTTTTAAGAAGGGAAAACTTGGCAAGCAATTTCCCTTTTGAAGTTCGCATATAAGGGGTTGGGTCTACAAATTCATTCAAATAGTTAGAGCTTTCTGAGAGCTATTCCAATGTGTTAATGCTCTGGTTGATTGGTGATAGGTCTTCCTTATATGTCAAATGAACATAGTGAACATCATGTTTATTTCATTCTCAGTGTCATGTTCATGCCTTGTTTTAGTGAGGTCACTCATGAGTTTTTGTTGCTCATTGAATTTAGCCACAAACAAAGTTTTCATTTGGGCTATCATATTAACCATACAGGTCACAACTTGTTTGTTATCATCACCATCTTCTTCATGATGGTTATTGTTAATGTCATTCCCTAATATGAAATCAGAGCTTATTAACGACAATCTTATTGAGCAACTTTTACGGTCCTTTCTCTAAGGGCCCATTTTTCCTTCCTAAGCTAATAATTTGAGATTTTAGGAAAAGGAAATTTTGGAAAAAAGAGAATTGCTACCTGATTTTATTTTGAAAGAAAAAGGTGAGGGGAAAAGAGATAAAGAAACCTCAAACTGAACCTCAAGACTATCATTATGGACATGACTAAAATCTCAAGCTTCCTTTAAAGGCCAAGTAGATTGAGAGGAAGCATAAGACTAATGAGACGACTTTGTCACACTATTGACTTCCTCCTAGCCCTTAGTGTCACGAAAGGCATAATCTTTAAGTTGTGATGGTGTCCTTAATGGGACTATTCAGGCAGCCGCTATAGCATAATGCAACTTTTGTTGGATTTGGTCACAAACTCTGATTAGGATATCTTGTAATTCAAGTAGTACTTGAGTTCTTGGTCAAAAAGGCTAAAGGATACAGACTCATTTTTGAATTAAACAAAGGATTCTCTTAAAATGCAAAAGGGAACAATAAGAAACACCTAATACTTATTCAAGACAATCATTTATATGAGGTTTGTTCCTAAATCTATGACCCATGAATGCACACTTGAGTCGGTAGTTGTAATGTCCTTGTAAGATGGACTTGACTCTTTTTTATTTTTGAAGTGATGTGCTTTTAAGAGGTATATGATGGTTCTCCTTCAAGGCACCATCAAACCAAATAGGAAGGCCTAACTATAGTAAGTAATTCCATGTGATTTAGAGTGTACAAGGATACTCCTAAGGGCATGCTTTACTAAAAGGCAGTTGATAAACTTCTACACTTACCAAGCTAGAGTACTACATTATGCAGGGGTGCCTATATGATACAAATTTTGAACTGAAAAATTGCCAAAAAAACTAATTGCATTAATTTCTTTCAAGTTGCAACCTCTTAGCCATATTTCCCGCATGCGCTCGCTACAAAAAATGCCCAAACAGATGTGATAGACTGTGGGGGACAAAAAAGGCCTTCCCGAAGCTCAATTAGATTTCCTTTTTCTACTAGTGGTCTGCCTTCTTTCGAGCGGGATACATCGCGTTGGCTTTCTTATAACAATGGTTCGTTGGTGAAATGTAATAGGATAGAATGGTGCTTCAATTTTGTAGAGTAACTAGCACATAAAATGAAAATGTAAAAACGTACAATTCCATAAAAAACACCCAATTTCTTGTTTTAATCAATTCCTTTGAATTGACGGGACAACTGTGGGACATAGGAGTTGAGTTCCAAGAAGAAAATGGGTTTTTTGTATAGGATTATAATCCCCAAGGTTCCCCATTGTGATCAAAAGAAGCTATTCCATCACTACAAACCATGCGATTAACTTCGGGGGCAACAGTATGGTCTAATGAACAGTGAAACGAATCATTAGACACTTCGCTTCAATAGGGGCCTCTACTAGAAACAAATTGGTTAAATTTTTTATTTTCTAATTACATGCAAAATGTATTTTTTATGAACTAGTCTTACTTAGTGAGGTATCTAAAAAGAACAATAATTTTCATGACCACTTATTAGCAATTCCTGTATAAAAAGAACTGAAATAGGTAAGAAAACAATAAATTTTGGAGGTCACATTATTATGAAGATATTTTTATTTTATGAACAAAAGTAGAAGCATAAAGTACATAATCGTGGTCAATAAGAACATAATGAAAAAGACAAAATTTAAAGAAAGGGATATAAAATTTATTCTCTTTAGTTAATTTCCATTAGGATCTATCTCGATCTAAGTAGAGTGGTAAAGCAAAATTTTTTGATTTCTTTTCCTCCCATGTGTGTTAGGATAGGATGGGGATATTCCTTTTCAAAAGAAGCATCCTTGCTCAAGAGTTTTGAGTGAAGAATTTGGTAGAGTTTTGTTATTGCCAAGTTTTGAGGGGGTTTTGTATGAGGGAAGAGTCAAGTAGAGTTTTGAAAAGTTTGTTTGAGAGACAAAAAGGTAGAGTATTGCCAGGCGGGAGTGCTTATGAAAAATGAGGGATACATGCCTACATTTATAATGCTAGTAAGGTGGCAATGCTAAGAAAAAATGAATTTAAGAATATTAATCAAATCAAATCGACATTTTTGTGGGTAACTACACCTGCAAAGGTAAGACAGCTTACATATGGATCTCCTCAGACCCCACATGGGCGGGACCACGCTAAAAGTATGTTGTTGTTTTTGTAATATTAATCGAATGATTTTTATTCGTTAAGCTTCGTCTGGTTCTTAGAAGATTTTGTGGAAAGAAAAGTTGAAGGAAAAAAAATGCAAAGCAAAAAAAGTAGGGAGAAAATGAGTTTTCTTCTTTTATTTGGCTTAAGAAAAAAATACAAGAATTTGGATGAGAAATTTGAATGTTGATAAATTACTTGAATCATATTAACATCATCTAAGCAGTACGAGGCTGGAGGAGGTCGGGAATTTTTTTGGAAATATTTCCCAAACTTTCCTCGTAATTTTATAAGGAAAATTTTACATTTGTTTCTAACGATTTTTCCGCCTAATTTTCCTCCATATTTTTTCCTTTGTGATTTTATCTAAACCAAACACAAGAAAAAAAGTTATTTTCCAAATTTTTTTTCTTTCCACCAAAGTTTTCAAGGTACAAATGAAGCCTTAAATTTTGTAATTCAAGTTGGGCAGAATTGGGTTGATTGGCATGTACTTAACTAAATCAAATTGGATTAGCTTAATTGTAGCAATCAACGAACATGTGTGATTTTAGAAGTGAGGAACAAGACAGGACCTAATGGCTTGCATTGGGACCCAAGGATAGTTGCTAGGTGGCAAAAAATTACAGCTAGGTTCTCGCGGCAACTTTGATCATGTCAACCGTCCCTATTTCTACTTTAGCAGGATAGTCGTATCGTAGGGCAATGCACTACCCTAGATGTTACAATCTCATTCACTCAAGTTTGAGGTTTTGTGCTGAAGCCCCCATACTAGCAAATCGCACAAGCTAGCCCTAAGCTTTTTAACTCCTGCTCCTACTATTTTTGAATCTTTTGGATTTTAAATACTTTAAACTTCTAGGAATTTTATGTACCAAGAAAATAGTTTATTTACGAATAGATTGTTAAGAATTCAAGTATGATGTTGCTTTCCCCTTTATGGTTTGAGTAATTGTTATTAGCGGGTGATAGTGCACTGAACATGCAATCGTAGAGCCTGTCTTAAATTTTGGAAGCACCAATTTGGTGCTTACAAAATCTAAGGCGGAGGAGCAGGTCTTCTATGCTTGTATTACCGTAGTCAACCACTGCATATGGAGTGAAAGGAATATAAGGACTTTTAGACGAGTACAACACTTAGGGCTGTCAAAGTCTGGCCCAACACGATAACCCGACCCGAACCTGACCCAAATTAACTGAGAAAAACACGAACCTGACCCGAACCGAACCGATTTCGGGTCAAAGTCAACATGATTTGACCGTTTAGTGTGAAAACTTGTTATTTTTCAGTTTTGAGCAAACCTAAGCTATTTTCAAGGCCGATACGAAATTGACTCGTTTATTAAATGAGTCGACCCAACCAACACTCGATCATTGAGGATTATAAATACTTGCTGTTTAGTAGACTACAATTTTTGTTCAAGAATTGTAAGAAAAAACAAAGCAAATTAAGGGGGCTATGGAACTGTTCTCATCTGGAAGGCTTGAGTAATGCTGTTCCTTCACGTGTTTGCACATGAGGTTAATCTTCTATAGTGGTAATAAAATGAATTTTTATTCCTCACCGGGAGCCAAAGAAACCACTCTTGGTATGCGTTGTATTTTGCGGCAATATTTTAAGGGCCCTTGCTTTTTAAAACTAATTATAAGGTACTCAACTTTTGATGGAATAATTTTATAGGTTTCAGAGGATAGTTTTTCCTTTTTCAAAAAGAAAAATAATTTAGAAGCTTACATATCACCCAAATATATAGAAAAATTTGATAAATTTTAAAATCTTAGTATTTTTGTAAAAGCATAAAAAGAGAATAAGAAATTTTAATATTTTTTTCTAAATCTTTGAAGGATATGAAAATTAATAGAACTTAAATTATAAAAACTCCAAAGAACTTAGAAAAGTCTGTATAAAATGTCAATATATCTGTAAAATATAAGAAAATTATGTAAAATAAATAAAAGCTTTATAAAAATTGTTAAAAATTCAAAAAAATCTTATAAAATAATTATATAGAGGTATTTCATTTTAGAGAATGGTAGTTTTGTCTTTTACTAAGGGATAAGATTCTAAAAACTATTTTATCGAAAGTTACATATTTGATAATTAAGTTTTAAAAGTGCGGGTCTCTAAATTAATCACACCAAAATCTAAGGCACCATTTTGTGATTTTTTGAGTTTGGAAAATATTGGAGACTATTCAACCACATAAGATAACCAAATTAGTACTCCTAGTTTTATGATATGAAATGCATCAGACAGATGGGATAGCAAGATTTGAAGATTTTCAGTTATACAAGCTCTATTGCGCCCACACTTTAGATACGCTAGCTAGGTAGGTCAGTCAGAATACGAGGATGCAAGGATGGCACTGGTCTGGAGGACAGGTGAATTTAATTAGATCTACACAGCTCTATATATTTTCAAACACATGAAGACTGAAATTTGCAAAACATGCCCATTAAATTTCCTCACTGATGTATATGTAAAAAAGGAGCGTAAGAGAGGCAGAAGGGGTGAAATAGGAAGTAGCTAGATGCAAATAAATAACGTACTTATAGTGGTGGTATATGTGCATTAGATCTAACATCTGGAACTAAGCCTAATAATTAAATAAATTAATTTAAAAAATACGAAGAATACATGCTAAAGTGCAACTAAAAGCAACTTGATTACGCAAATGGCATTGAGAGATTCTGCCATATCAGTACAAGTAATGCTGTCTGTCACAAGAATCTCTGCCCTAAACTTTATGATTAAAAATATAAACGCACAGTATAAACTAAGTACAATGCCAAGGAGGCCTAGCCCTATCGCTAAATTAAAAGTGAAACAAAAACAAGCAGCTATTATCAAAAACAGATTGTTCGGAATTTATTGAGAAAAGCCTGTAACATGTTCAAATTAAGCTCCAGGGGAATTCTTCTTGTTCATATTCTACTTAATACTGGCTCTAGATCTTGGGTGAGACCATTTTTGGATAAATTTATTTGGAGATGTCAATGCTATATCAATCATTTTTTTCAAACTATATGTTATGTCAACAGTCTCATAACAATTGTTTTTCTATTTTGCTTGAGTGTTTCATTTCACAATAAGTTATCCTAGGACAGCATGTTTGTGTCACTTAAAGCTTCATTTTTCATGTTTGGTTAGGAGCTGAGGGGATTGATGCGGTTTTTTTTTTTTTTTTAATAAAGAGTATTTGCTTTGGACCATGCTAGTCACTCATATTCTTCAGCTAGCAGGCGCATGCATTTGCATGGAAAGGGGAGCACCACCAGTTCCCAACTTATCAAGGAAGACTGACTAAATTTCTCTATATGTTAGCTTCCTTTAGCTTACAATGTATTTTATGAATATGTTTTGATGAAAGACAAAAAGAAGTTGGTCCATTTGTATGTTTGTTATATTATAATTGGATCTACCTTAGAATTATTATTTAAATGTGCTATGCTTTTAAAATGGATATTGACATATTAGTATCACTTAATTCATTTTATACAAGGTGCCATAATTTCTGTGGAATAGCTTAGTTTTCAAATTTAAATATGTAATCTTTATCATATTATATACATAAGATATGCCACTTTATTAGGGACATTTACTTAGGAAGAATTTGATTTACCTTGATATTTACTCAATAAGATTTTAAGATCAAGGATTGATTTGGTGCTTGATACTTGTTTCAATTATGAAAGGTAGTTGCAATTATTCTCAGAAAATATCTGATCAGTCCAAAAATAGCAAATTAGCTATTGGAAGGAAAGTTGGACTTACTTGCTAAAGTTGCATATTTAATTTTCAAGGATCCTAAACTGTTTTTTAAGGCCTTGAACTGAGCTGAAATTTTGAATGGCTCTAACAGCTTGTTTCTAACAGCTCTCTCAAGCTTATGCTATAAATACTGAAGCTTCTTGAAGGCTGAAGAGTACATAAAAGCAATCACAAGCATACCTCTGGCTCAAGCACTCATTGGCATACATTGAGCTTTAGTTTGCTTCTATTTCATTTGATCTACATTATTCAAGTTGTAATTGGGTGGGATTATAGTGTTGAAGGGTCAACTCTACCAAGTCTTATTGTGGGTGTCAACTTAGAACTTGAAACTTAGAGTAGGTGCCCTCTAGAGTTGTGTAATCCCTTCTGATAAAATTGGATTAATCTTAGAGTTAGGAAACTCTAGGGGGGACTAAGCCTGGCTCAGGCTAACCTCATTAGAAATTACTTGTATCTTGTTCACATTTACTTTTTCGCATTTCTATTTCGATTAGTTTGTAACTTTGATCATCGCCTTATTTACCCCGTTCTGGGGTAATCTTATAGCCTTTCAATCAACAGTTGGTATTAGAGCTAGACTAACGTTGTTTAAGTTTACTGTCTAGTGGGAAATGGTCATGGCCACCTCTGAAGAAGGCTATTATGATCAAGGTCGTTCTACTATTAGACCTCCTTTGTTTAGAGGTATTAACTTTTCTTATTGGAAAAATTTGATGTAGATTTTCATTAAGACTGAAGATTATGAGCTATGGAACATTATAAATATTCCAACCATTACCATTGAAAAACAAGTCATGTGGAAAATTGGGATCAATACACATAACAAGATTTCCAAAACTTTCAAATAATTTTAGAGCTATGAATATTTTATATTGCGGCTTAGACACCAATGAATATAATCGCATTTGTACCTGTGAAACAGCTAAGCAGATTTGGGACAAGTTGATTGTGATATATGAAGCAACGAGTCAAGCGAAAGAAATAAAGATCAACGTGCTCATCCACCAATACGAATTGTTCAAGATGCAATCCGACGAGTCCATCAAAGAAATGTTCACTCGTTTTACTAATATAACCAATAACCTCAAGTCACTTGGCAAGACTTATACAAATGAGGAGATGGTTAGGAAAATTCTCCGTTGTCTTCCCAAAAGCAAATGGGGTCCCAAAGTTACCGCAATCAAAGAAGCTCAAAATCTCAAGACGCTAGCCTTGCATGACCTACTTAGAAAGCTTCTTACACATGAAATTCATCTTAAAGAAGATGAAGAAGAAGTACCAACATAGATGGGAGTGACCTTCAAAGCAACAAGTAAAGATTTCTACTCTTCAGAAGATGAGTCGTGTGATGAAGATGAGGAATCCCTGACCATGATTGTCCACGGATAGAAGAAGATGCTTAAGTCAAAGAGATTCGATCCCAAAAAATTCTACAAAAAGGGTTTAAAGAGGAATAAAAGATCTTTAAAAGGTAAACAATTTTGTAGTAACAATGAATCTAATATAGGTCCTTGTTTTGTTCATGGGTTGTCAGGGCATTTAGCGAAAGATTGCCCAATCTTGCAAAAGAAGGTTGGAAAATGAAAACAAAAAGCCAAGAAGGAGTTCAATAAAGCAATGCTATGCCATATGGAGTGATAGGGACACAAGCAATAGTGATGACAATTAATGAAGATCAAGTAGTCAATCTTGGTCTCACGACCAAAGAAGAATAAGTTCAAGAAGAAGGCACCAAGTGTGAGAGCTTGGATGAGGTAGATTGCTCCATATTTCTTAAATACTCTAAAGATGAATTGGCCTAAACCTTGGTTAATTGCATTGAATGCATTGAATATGAGCAAAAATATTTGTCCAAAATAAAGTCTTTCAAGAAAGTCATTCGAAACTTATCATTTGAAAAAGAGACTTTGCAAAAATCAAATGATGAGCTTCATATTAAGGTTGATACTCTTCAAACAAAAGGAGCAAGAAGTTCAATCTAATTGTGAAGGTTTTGAAAAAATTGGTTTTAAAGTTTTCAAAGGGACAACAAAATTTGGACAAATTATTAGGCTCTCAAAGGATGTCATTCAATAAACAAGGAATTAGGTATAACGTCTTTAACAAAAAGATCTATGAGGACTTCTTTACTCCATTGACATCCCAAAATAAATCTCATATTAAATGCAATTATTGCCTAAAAAATAGTCATATGTCTTATCCATGTCCTCTTAAAAATCTAGCCCTAATTTGGTTCAAGTTTGGGTACCAAAAGGCATAAAACCACCTAATGTGAATTGAGGGAAAATCCTCCCTTAGTACTAATAGCTTTCTTGAATTTTTACACATCAAAGTTGTAGATAAGTTGTTGAATGTCTAGTTTCAAGGCCCTAAAATACAATTTAAGGCCCTGAAAATGAGGCAAAGCCGTCGATGTTACTACCTGTAAATAACTGAAACTTAAGGGGTTGAATTTTTATGTCAATATCTTAAATAATGGTAATATCTGGATTCTTACTAAACGGAAGGTGAAGTTCTCTTTACTTCCTATTTGAGATGTATTTAAATCTTTCAAATTTTTGAATTCTAATTTGCTGAATTATCTTCAAAAGGTGAGCATGATTACTATTTTGTCATACTTATGCTATATTGACATGTGATTATTTTTATGCATAGATGATATCTTGTATGTGATCTTTTTTTGGATCCATAATTGTTATGATCTACAATATTCACATACATGATATTGCTTCTTTCTGTAAGGGAAGAATTATATTACCTGATTATTCTACCATAACCTTGATTTATGCTTGAAGGGGGAGAATTGTTGTATTAGTATGTTTATCCCTTGCAGTGCTCGTGAGAATATCAAGTCAATGCATGCATGTTGGACTATATGATTGGATCAAAATGTTAGTGTTTAATCCCTTATATTTTTTTTTCATGAGTGCCATAGATTGAGGCGAAGCATCTTTATATATCATTGACTTCCTCAAATGTGTTTGCCATAATTTTTACATGCTCTGATTTTTCTTTCTTCTTCTTGCATTACCTTTTTAATGAAATACAAAAAGGGGGAGAAATATTTGGTAAGCTTTATGGTGTGTCATTCAAAATGGTATTGATATGTTATTTTTTCTGGGTTTTCTCTTTCATCAAAAAGGGGGACATTATTAGCTTTCTTAAGTTTACAATGTATTTTATGAATATGTTTTGATGAAAGACAAAAAGGAGTTGGTCCATTGGTATGTTTATTATATTATAATTGGATCTACCAACAAATTATTATTTAAATGTGCTATGTTTTTAAAGTGGATATTGGCATGTTAGTATTACTTAATTGATTTTATATAAAGTGTCATAATATCTATAAAATAGTTTAACATTCAAATTTGAATATGTGATCTTTATAATATTATATTTTGTCATTCAAATTTGATTAAGATATTATGAGATAAGATATGCCACTTTATTATGGATATTTGCATAACAAGAATTTCATTTACCATGATATTTTCTCAACAAGATTTTAAAATCAAGTATTGATTTGGTGCTTGATACATGCTTCAATTATGAAAGGCAGTTGCAATTATTCTCAAAAAATCTCTAATCAGCCCAAAATAGGAAATTAGCCGTTGGAAGGAAAATTGCACTTATCAGCTGAAGTTGCATATTTTTCAAGGATCCTGAACTGTTTTTCAAGGCGTTGAATTGGGCTAAAATTTCAAATGGCTCTAACGGCTAGTTTCTAACGGTGCCCACAAGCTTATGCAATAAATACTGAAGCTACTTGAAGGCTAAAGAATACTGAAAAGGAAGTGTAAGCCCACCTCTTGGTCAAGCACTCATTAGCATACATTGAGCTTTAATTTGCTTCTAATTCATTTGATTTGTATTGTTCAAGTCGTAATTGAGTGGGATTATAGAGTTGAAGGGTCAACTTTATCAAGCCTTGTTGCGGGTATCAACTCGAAACTTGAAACTTATAGCAAGTGTGCTTAAGAGTTGTGTAATCCCTCCTAATAAAATGGGGTTAATTTTAGAGTTAGGGAACTAGGCAGGGACTAGGCCTTGTTGAGACTAACCTCATTAAAAAATTACTTATGTCTTGTTCACATTTACTTTTCTGCATTTCTATTTAGATTAATTTGCGACTTTGATCATCACCCTATCGCTCCCTCTAGGGTGATCTTATAGCCTCTAAATCAACACTATGCACTTCAAAATTTTGGGTGCATTTCATTCCCTGAAAAGCATTGATCATGCATATTCTTTTTCTCTATGAAGGCAATATCTCGCTTTCATTCGTTAATCATCTTCGACTTTTACTCATTTCCTTTTTTATTGTCAAAAAAAGAAAAAGTTTAATGGTAATTCACTAATTTCTTTCCATGGGTACATTTGACCTCTGAAAAACATTTTAAAAAAGAAAGAAGCAATACCTTAGAGGTCGAATAGCAAAAGGAAACCTATAAACTAAATAGAGATCAACCCTCTCTCAAATACCTCACATGGCCATTATATCATCAAACTGAGAATTCTCTAGGTCATTCACTACCAATTATTAATAGGGCGTCTTCAAGTCCTAGCTTCATAGAAATGCATGCACAAGAACATCCGATCACTATTATCGTCACAATGTGCTGAAACATTATACCGAAGGGGTTGTTGCTTAATGGATGATGATAAATGTCTTGTGGGAAGATATTTTTTTAAGCCCGAATTAATATATCATGATTGAAAATTATCAAATTTATAACAGTTATCCTTAATATTAATTGTGAAGTTTTAGTATTTGTCCACTACGTCAGCGAGTACAAGTGACAACCTAATCACAAATGTACTAAATATGCAATAATATACTCGTAAAAATTATGAATAAAAAAAGTGATTTTACACAATTATAATTCTAACATCCTTTACATTATTCCATGATGCCATTATTTTTTTAACAATAACGCAATTTTTTAAATTAAGAAAGAAGAATCTTGTAACAAGACAGCTATCATTTCATTTAATAGAATAAATTATTTTAAGCATCCATATAAGCAATTGAGTTACACCTATAACAAAATAAAGAAAAGGAACTATTTATGCTATCAATTGTCAATTCGTTTTTGGACTGAACTTCACTTTTCATGCATGTATGTCCTTGATCCATTGATTTGATTTGTCAATATTTAGTTGAGGGTGCAACACCTATTAAGCTTGAGCGCAGCTCGATTAGATAAAATTTGTGCCTGGGCTGCAATGCACATTACTGCATAGATCAGCTCGCCTTGTCTCTTTTTTTATGAGTTTTGTTTCAGAAGTTCAAATTTAAGACTATAATCCAAACTGAAAAAAATAAGGATTGGAGTAAAATTTTGCAGATTTTGATGGTAATTTCATATTCTTTGCACAACCGTATAAGAAGAAATTGAGCTAACTTGAGCCAAACTGAGCTAAGCTAAGTCTAGCTAGAATCAAGCTTGGCTCGGTATGCTTTCAAGATGGGAGGAAATGTGAGTTGATACGGTTCATTATGTCATCTGTTGCTTTCTTTTAATATCCAACATATAAGAGGGCATTCTAATATTAAGAGGGTCAAATTGTTATTATTAGAATTATGTGTTTAATCTAGTCATGAGATGTGCTAACTTGAGTGAGTCGTATAAGGTGCTAAAAGGTCATAAGGGCATATTAATAATTCATTACCTAAATCCTAGAACCTTTGATTGTCCATTTTATTCAAAATAGGGCACAGTTTGAAAAACATATACATGTCAAAAAACATAGTGAATTCTCTAGAGAGTGTTTATGCAAAACACTTTACAACACTTAGGTAGTGGGGTTGTGAGGGATAATCATCTAGTGATTTGCTTCCCAAACTATGATTAAAGTCATGTGTTCAATCACTTTCTGATAGAAATTGGGTAAGGAAAATGGGAAGAGTGGAGAAATCTAGAAAGGAGGGAAGAAAGTAGCACCTCTGTACTCAAATCAATATTCATTCAATATTTAATAGTGTATGATAGATAATCAACAAAGGTACACAAACCCCTTATTTATAGGTTCATATGTAACATTCCTAATAAGACCTAATACGGCTCTTAATAGAAATAGAAAAATATAATGTTCCTAATAAAAACAGGGTACCACAATACTAATTCTAATTGGCATAGGAAACTATAATAGACTATAATTTAAATCCAGTCACGGTTCTAATAAAATCTCCTTAATTATTTATGATTTCATCATTTCTACACAGCTTGGAAAAATTCACCCCCGAAGAGTTACCCATCCAACCAATGAGGAGTGATGCAATGTACATCAGTCTCATACACCCAAGAATTATTTAATTGGGGATGGCCCTTCCGACGAACCAAGAATTGTTGAAAACCTCTAGTAACAGTACTGACAATTTCATATTCCAATGTGGTTGCAATGTCATCAACCGCTGATGGCAAAACACGAGGCATGTTAGGCATCAAAACTGAACAAGTCGCGGAACCACATGTGATACTCACAAAAAATAGAGGCGGCTCAAAATTACCTTGGTAAAGTGTTAAATCCTCAACATTGAAGATAGAACTAACATATCAATCAAGAGGTTAGTCAATCACATATGTATTGGAGCTAGGATGTTGAAAAATGTGGTAAGGTCCATAAGCTTGAGTAATAATTTTTGGAAAGAATTATTTGAAAATCATTAAGGACAAATTTAGACCATCACAAAATAACCTTTATTTTTTTTCAATTAGTAATAGGATTAACCCAAAATAATGTCAGAAGGCATATATAAAAACAACAGTTAAAATGGAAATACACAACTTATAAAGTGGATGAATGAATAAATCTCCAAATGACATCATAACAGCTAACAAGGACTCGAAGAAGCTGGTGCTATCTTAGTGAGCTACTTTCTTGACTACCTTAGAAATCCATTCAGTTCATTACGTCAGAGTTGCTTCCTTTCAAGTTCTTTCCTCAAACTTCTTACAATCCACCTAATGGATGGAGTTTCATCCCTTACAATACAAGCACCGAATTATCTACCTAACTGCCACAGAATAAACCTCATTAAGCTCTAACCTTTTATGAAGCACACTATGAGTAAGTTTACAATTTTCATTACTCTGCATAATTTTTAACTAATTATTGGCCTTGGCCGTTGGAGTTAACATAATTTTATATTATCGACTATCTGTTTCACATTCATATTTAGATTTAAAAAAAATTGTAACTGTTTAGGTTGTTTGTTAGAATGAGAGAACTTACATGTAGTTCCTTTATTCCTATTATAATCATACAGTCGAGCAGGAGTTAATCTAATCCTTTTTCTATTATGATTGAACACATAAGTGTTATCCTTGCCAAAATTAGTATCATTTTTATCATAAATCCAAGGATGACCCAACAAAACATGGGCAACATTCATAGGTAAGACATTACATCAGACCTTCTCAAAATATGCACATAATTATAGAGGGACCCCACACGTCTTAGAAATTGTCAATGATGTCTTATCAACCTAAGCAACTTTTATGAGAGTGAAACAAGGTTTAGATTTAAGGTTGATAAGTCTAACAACAAATTTTGAAATCAGATTCATGCAACTACCATTATCAGTTACTAAATGAAGAATTTTATCCTTACATGGCATTTTAGTCTCAAGCGTCACAGTACATTTCCAAGAATCATGGTCAATATAGGAAAGAAGGAATCTTATAATGGAAAGGTGATTGTCTCTCGCATCTTCTTCATGCTCACTCTAAGTGGCAATATTACCTACAACAGGATAGACAATCTCATCTACTAGTTCATCTTGTTGAAGATTTCCTAGCATTATGGTAAGAGCGCGACGTGGACAACAAGAAATTGGATGACTTTTCACATGACACTTATCACACACTATGGGTGAAGAAGAAGAGCGGACTAACATTAGGCTCATAGAACCAACATTGCTAAAGTTGGCTGGCTTACTAGGATAGGTGTTATTGATAACAAACTTATTAGATTGAGCTTCTCTTAGAGTAGAAGTTCTCTTGAAAGGTGAGAGCCTTTAAAGGCTTAGAGTAGCGCTCCTATAATATCGATCTCGATACCTACCTCTATAGTGGTAAGGTTATGGGTCATCATATTCATCATGGTAGTACTCATCGTCTCTAGAACCGTTAGGAATGTGGCCAATGTCTTCATGTTCCATCCTCCTCAGAATGGGTCCTGTTAGACTTTCCAAGGGTAGAGTTTTTTAAATTAATGACTGAGTTAATAAGCTTAGGTTGTCCAATCTGGACATTACTAGAACTTGCCGCATTATGCACATATTAAGACAAGAAAGATTCTAGTTTCTGTCTGATCCAATTTTGTAACACTTTAATGAATACCACCTAAAAAGTTCTAAAAACCCATGATGGTGCTTCAGAGACCTTGCACTTGATCTTGCACCCCACAAATATGTTGTTGAGTTTCTTTGCTAGCTTTTTGAAGTGACTCCCTAAGTTCATCCAACCTAGCATTCCATTTTTTAGGCAATTCCAAAATATCATCATTAGTCTGCTTTTATAAAGCTTCCAAGTTTTTGTCAAGTTCTGTCATCAATTCCATCAATCCTTTGTTCTAATGCCATGGCTCTTGTAATTGGCAAGCAAGAAAAGAACTTTTTTATGGACACCAATAAATCAACACAAAACATAGAAGTAACACAAATGATAAACTACTCCTAATGTACCCGTAGCATGCAAGCCAATTAAGGAAATCATGTTACTATCTTAATCATCCTGAATTTATTTTTGTTGAAAAATAGAAAATAAGTTTAGCTCCAAGCAAATAATTGACAACCTACCAATAAACTTAAAATCGTAAAATCAAAGGAAGAGATTTAATAAGTACCAAAGTTGGCATAACCTTAGCAAAATATCATACTTTTCCTTGATTCGGGCTTAAGCTCCACAAAGCATGTAGGAGACAACAACCAGAGACCTCAGCAACCTTCTTTACGAAACTGTCAGCACTTAGAAGCATCAATCATCGGTAGTGAGTGATGGCAATAGTGGCAAGGTTTGATAGCAGTCATGATGTTGATGAAAGGCTGAGGGGTTAAGAATGGTGGTTGTATATGGTACATTACAAATTAAAAGCTTCAAACAACAACTTTTTTCACTGTTTCAAACCTTTTGGGTTGGACAGCAGTAGAATTTGGGATATGGGTTGACTAGGATTGAGAAGTGGGGGAGCAACAACAGAGGCAAACGGGGTGGTCGCACCAATCACTCTTATCATTCCACTAATGCTAGCATGACTAGTGGGAGAGCATCCACAGGTAACGTGTGGCAACCCAATGGTGTGTCTACTTTCAAAGTTTTAGCACTGTGGATTCCTTTGCATCTTATGATAATTCCTTATCTAATGAACTAATAGGGATTAGCGCCTTATTAGTTCTATGCCAGCTTTGTTTTAATCCAGCATACTACCCCGCATTATTCCCATTTCTTTTTTGCTATAGCCCAACCCAGCAGAATGCTCTTGCTGTTGTTTAAGTGGGTGAAGCCAATGATGCCCTCTTGTGTCCAGACTCTAGTGCTTCTTCTCACATGAGACTGAAGGAGGCTATGTTTATCCCTTTATCCACTTCTTCTGAGCATAATTTGATCATTGTTGGGACTGCCATTAAAGTCGCGAGTGTAGAAAAAGACATGGTTCGGTTCAACACCTCTATTCATCATGTAATCTTATGTAATGTTTTACATGTCCCTGATTTAAAATATAACCATTTTTCCATTATCTTTATTAGATAGGGAGTACTTACTGATCCTACTGAGTATTATAGTAGGGTCGGAGCACTATAACATTTAACTTTGACTAGGTCGAACATAGCTTATGATGTACATTTGGTATCTCGACTTATGCATGCTCCTCGTACTACTTACCTTACTGCTGTAAGGCGTATTTTTTGCTATTTGATAGGTACTATCGATCATGGTCTCCGCTTCCTAAAGGCACAGAATCAGGACATTGCTCTTGCCTATTCTGATGTAGGTAGGGCCAGCTATCCCACTACTGGGTATGACATTTTTTTGGTTCTAACATTTTTTTCCTAGCGTTCTAAGAAGCAGTCGACAGTTTCCAAGTCATCCACTAAAGCTAAATATCATGTTGTTGCCAACATTATCGTTGAAACCATTTCACTTCAATATCTACTTGCTGACCTTGGCATTGCTTTGACTCACCCTATCAAAGCGTTCAGTGAGCCACTTGCATAGCTGCTATTCCTATTCGTCATAATTGTAGTAAGCACCTCAACGTATATCAATTTGTTTGTGAGTATGTGGCTTATGGTGATTTGGTTGTACATTGTGCCCCTACTCAACAACAGTTAGTAGGCATCTTTACTAAGGCTTTATTGGCTGATAAATTTTTATCTTTAAAATTCAATCTGTCCATTATAGCCCCCATTCATATTGAGGGGGCATAATGGATCCTCAGGATATTTTTGTAGATCTTTGTAATTATTTTCCTTATAAATAGAACGCCAGGCTCCAAGCATGGATGTGAGCCTCAATTTATTCATAGATACTAATACTTAGAACTAGATTGTTGGATACTGATTTTGCATACATGCACATAAACAAAAGAAAGAAGCATAAAGAGCTTGAACAAAAACGAAACCGACAGAGCAAGAGAGATCAACCTTCACACAAGAAAGCCACTGAAATTAAACTTAATATACTTGATCATATATACTTGAGTAAACAAAAGTTCACTGCAACCACTATAGCATTCAATAATTGAGATAATTTTTTAAAATAACTCAAGTAGTGGAAGAACATAGGGCAATCAGTCATACAGATCAAAATTCAAGTTAATACAGTCATGTTTAGGTGAAGTATGGTAGATTAGATATAACAGTTGCACAAATCACTACAAGATTTTCTAATGGACTTTATCTTCACTATTACATCAATTGGAAATATTTCTCAAGAGGTCACCGATATCAAGACTAGTCTACAACAATTAAGCGTAACTGTAGGTTCGTAAGAGTAGGCTCCCTAAGAAAAAAAGTACACCTTTGGTGATATATGTAGTTGTATCGAATCCTTTTTTTGTTTTGATTATTTAGATGGGCATGACCCTTATAAATAAGAAAAGATACAGTCACTGCACAACTTAAGAAGACAGCTAATATGTCCCGTAGGCTACGAATCATAAATACATAAACCTATACAGCTCGCTAGTCCAACACAAACATCAACTAGAACGTCCTCTTATTGATCTCTCGCCTGCTTTTTCTTATCCAATTCTTTTCTTAAGCTTCTTGTTATTCTTCTAACTGCCAGAATCTCATCACCGATGACATAAACGCCAAGTGGTTTTCCAACATCCAAAGCTTCTTTCGTAATTTTAGAGGGGTAGGTGAATTTTGAGCTGACTTTGGATTCTTGTTACCTCACTTCTTACCCTCATAGGAAAGTTTACATATTTCACTTTTCTCATGAAGTTGAAGCTCCATTTCAAGAGGATTATCGAAAAGGCGCAAGGAGCTGTCAATTTCTTTATCATATTCCATTGTAGATCCACAACTTGGTTCTTAGAAGGGGAACTTCCCAACATAAATTGGTCGATTGTATGCATCATCCAAAGGTTGACTAGTTGTCTTGTCGTTGTCTGAAAGATCTTCATGAACATCTTCCTCCACAACCTAGTTAGCACTTTTTTAGCCTTCTAATCCATTGCTATTTGGATTGCTCAGCAATGCTTGCTTATAATGTAATGAGAAATCTTGATTGGGAATGTTTTTGACCTCGGGAATCCACTTCCAAATGGTCATTTTTCTAGTTGAAGCGCTCCTCATCTCCCTCTGGTTGACATTCTTTTTTAGAATCTCGTCCACGTGACATGCAACTTACAATCGCTAACAATTCTACCAGTCAAATGTTCAATAGCTTCTAAACCCTCTTGAACGTCAACAAAATTTGATAAAACCATACTTTCTGCCAGATTTTCCACAATTTGGTTTGGAATATATGCATTCAAAACCTCTTCTCAGCTACTAAACAGATCTTTAAAGTTGGTCATACTCAAATCTACTCGCACATTATCGACAAAGATAGAAAATACTTTCGCATTATTACCTAAGTTTTCAGGAATAGGTTCTCGATGTGTCAGCAGAGTAAATCTAGAGGTACACTCCTTACGACGGACATCAATGCTCCCGGTAGGCACATACCGATGTTGAGCAACCGGTGCCTAGGGAAGCCCTTGTCATTGCGACGAGGGGGATAGCCATTGAAGCCACGAATTGCAGTAGAAACACCACAGAGCAGAACCATGGCAACTATGAGGAGGGAGGGGACCAAGCCGCCACCAGGAACGAGCCGCCGACGGCGTGAAGAGGGCGGCAAGGAGGGCGACGAAACCGTTCCATCGAAACTAGGAAAAGGGCACAATGACACTCAGCAGGCAAAACCATCAGCGTCGGACACCAGGAGGGCCTCAGCGATCGCCAGGAAAAATGTCGATCGGCCGAGGACCATGGAACTAGGGTTACGGTGGGGAGAAGGGGAGAGTCACCGCATGGGGAAGGGATCCTTGAGTTACAATTGCATCGGGAAGGTTTTTTTTTTTTTTTTTTTATGTGCTTGGTTTTTGGGAGGAGAAGATTCAACAATCTTAGGTTTGAATTTCAATTCGGTTGAATGAATCAATCTCTTTTCAATGTAACAACACTTACAAAGAGGCCATTAGTTTGAGCTTCCCATCTACTAATTATTTTTAAATGTTTATTGATAAATTGTGTATCAAATCCTTTAAGTCATATGTTAATCATATATCATCATATATCATCGTATTATACTCCATCAAACCCAACATTAATTCATTAACTCTCCACATGATTACTTGATTATAGAAAGGAAACAAATTAGATAGATAACTATTCAAAAGTTTAATCATATATATATATATGTTTTTTCTTCTAGATGTAAACCCTCAAGCTTTTTTTATCAGGTGAAGATGCAGAAATGATATAGTAGTGCATATACTAGAAAAGGGTTCACGTAAGCAGTAACGCGTGTACGCATATGGCGGTAGTGAGACTTTCTAAATTTGTATATTTTGCAATATAACGACAGGATTTCTCATTTTCTCAAAGGGCCTTCATCTTGATGGTCCTCAGTCAAAAAGCTCGCATCTTTCTTCGCCTAAAAAGACATCCAAATAAAGGGCACCAAACTATTTGAAAGAAAAGGATTACGCAAAACCAGAAAAGGGGAAGTTTGAATAAATAAAAGGGGAAAACACATAAATAATTGCTTTGATCTCTATCTTTTTTTCCTTTTCCCCTTTTTGCAAACACTTCCTAATCAACCCATTCTTTTTCACCCGTAATTAAAGCGGTTAACTTGTAAAAGAAGGGTGGATTTGCATGACAAAAGAAACAACAGCCATCCCATAAGCGTAAAGACCACGGTTATAGATCCATGGACGTTTATCTTAAGGGAAGATCATGCTTAACCCCACCTTTTGCTTCTTTCACCATCAACCCTTTTGTACATATGGCTTTTCCTTTCTCCAAAATTTTAAATTCTTCCCTTAAGAATCATGAAAAGTTATGCCAATAAGACATTTTACTCTAAGAAAAATCAGGAACGTTAATTTACAGTAGAGGAGCCACATAATATTATTTTATAGTTTTTTTTTGGTTGATTACGATATCAAAGTATGATTCATCATAAATACCTATAAAATGGGTACGACGATACAAGAATCCAAATAGCTGCCATCATAAATACCGTACAACGGCTCAACCCTTCTATTGATATGTTCCTAGACACATAAAAGATAAGGAGTTACCCCCTTCATGCCTAACTTGTAATTTCCACAAATAAACCACTTTGCACCTGAACCCATGCAATATATGCCTATAAATATAACAACTTCATAAACAGAAATCACCATTGATGTCTTTCTGATACTATTCTTAAAATATGAAAAATAAAATGCAATAAAAACTACACCTTCAATCCTTCGCTGAATTTGCAAAATTAATAAGCCACAAAACTCCTTTGGACCAAAGAAGAAATCCAAAACTTCGATGACCAAAGCTACGCAGCAACACCAGAATGTCTTGACAGTTTATAGCTTGTTTTATGATCTTTGTAAAGTTAATAGGCAAACCTACCTATTTTTTTTAAAATTTTTTTAATTGATAAAATTTGTAAAAACAAGTAATGTGATTAGTGCAAATGAGAATGCCCCACTCTATAATACTCCCTCCCTTTGAACACTATATCTAAGTGTCAAGTATAATCCTATTCCCAGGATTTCAACTATCAGCTTAAACTGATTGTTAAGCCCATGAATAGATTGATATTCTAACCCTAGGTAACCTTGAAATGGAGAGAATTGAAACATTTAAACTTTGTTAAACAATGAAACCCTTAAGAAACGCCAAAAAACCTCATCACCACATAGCCTTCTTGTTTATAATCTAGAGGGAGGAGTTAAACATTACCTCAGTGGATTTCAAAATTTGGAGAAATCAAAAAAATATAAGGGAAAAAAAAATTGTGTGCATCCGATAGACTTAAAGCCGTAGTAAAAGGTGTAGAAGACCTATGTTTTATCCATTAGATGATGAATGCTTTTTTTATTTTTCACCTTTTTTTATTTACATTGACCTTCCTATTTTTTGTTCAAGGAAAGGAGCTAAATTATAGGTGAGATGAGAAGAACTTTTCAAAAAATAAATCAACCACTCCATGTTATACGTATGCATCGTCTTCTATTTTGTAAGCTACTTAGTCTTATTAATCAATATACATTATTCTTTATCATTTTGTTTTGTTGTAAGATATATTTTGTGCTGTTTTCTTACGCAGTTAGGCCACAAGTTTTAAGATAATTAACAACATAGACAATCAGTAAAGAATACTCTTAATAACTATATGTAGATCTCTATGATCCAAGACATGTACGTCCGCGAGCTCGTGTAGCGTACAGACGGGAACACAGAGCATTAATTTAGAGGCCAGAAGTGCATCCCCTTCTGCTTAAAACAAAGCACTCTGTCCCCAGCCCCTCCCATACTATAAAAGCAATAATATTAAAAGCAAAATATGGCGTTATCTACTCAAAAAGACCCCCACTTTGATGCCTTTAAGCTGCAAACAGGTATCTTCACTGGATACGTGGCCATGTGGGCTAAAGCAATGCCAATATCATATGACATAATATATCATATCCAAGACAAGAGAAACAAGCTCATCACAATTTAAAGACACAAAGAAGATAGAGAATAGTTCAACAGCGTGTTGCTGGTTGGAACAGACTTAAAGCGTTTTCATTTTTGCATGAGAGTGGAGGGGGGGAAAGTTGCTCCAATTTTGACATGACAGCTTTCCGAATGTAAAGGTGATGGAATTATGCACCACACACTCCTTTTCTTAAAAGTTTTGCATTATTTTATTTTGTTTTGCATTGTGATTGTGTTCAATATAATTTCCTAATAAATGAAAGGCAAGTGTTTTTTTATCAAACCCAGAAAAAGGCGGCATTAGCATCAGCATCAGCACTGGCAACATGGGGGGCATATCTTCTTTTCAGTCTTTGATCCTTTCTTAAATGAAGTGGAAGTACACTCGCTGTACAAAAATTAAATTCTCTTTTTTTATTTAATATGAAATTTTAATATGAAACTTTATGTAACAAAATATATATCAAACTACTTGTATCTGCTTCAGATTTTTCTCGTACCTCGACAAAGAAGACATGCCGTAAGAATTTGGGCTTACGGGATGGCTCCTGACGGCTTGCTGGCGGGCTCCCTTCTTCGGTCGAATCTGCAAAAAAGGCACCCCGAATTGTGATCCGAGGAATGCCTTTCCGACGGTCAAGTTAAAGAAGGGTCCAAGAGATGCAAATGCAATAAGAAAAGGTACAGTCAATACTTGTCAAGGTCGAATATGTCAGGGTCCAAGTCCTCTTCCCGAGATAGGTAGGTAAATATTTATAACTCCCATAGTAAGGGGTAGGATGGTAATTTCACCTGGAAGGCCCCAAAAGCGGGCTATCGTTTGCTTGCCCCGCTTGGGCCTTTAGTTTGAGCCCCAAGGATCCTGTTTTGGGCCCCTTATGCTTGGTTGGGCCTGCCCCATGGTTGGATGCCCTTGGGTCTCCTGAGAATATTATAATTTCTGGATCACTTAACCCCCTATATTTTACCTGGACGGGAGCCTGCCTTCATAGTCAAGTGAAATGTGGAGTACCTTTCAACATATCTTAGGCCGGTGGGGTTAAGAAAATGGTCCGTCCGTGGCCAATTACCCTTTCTTGTTTTGACACCTAGAGGCCAAATAATATTGCTCAGGGGTTTTTAATGCTGGCTCGCATTATGAGGTTCCGTCCACTTTGGGTATAAAGGAGCTTCACTCCACCGGTCAGTTCTGCTCCACGCCTTTGTGTGTCCTCTGCGTTGAACATCCTCTGTGGCCAATATGGGATTCCCCCGTTCACTGATGACGGATGTGATGGCACTCTATGTTCTAGGCAATTTTGAGTTGTATCATAGGAAGGTGACATTCCCCTCGGCCTCTACCATACGATTACAGAAAGTTATGCCCATACTTCGATTTGGCTATGGCCGAAGAGTATGCTCAGGACTATGAGGTCCCCAAGCTGCCCCAGGGGGTTTTCATGGCGATGCTGCTTAATGACGCCATGAAGCTTGGTGTGCTAATTGGATGGATGATTTCAGTAATGGAGTCGGCTCTCAAAGAGTTGTTATGGAATGCTTTTCAGGCATGGACTGGATGTAATAGGGGTAGGATCATGGAAGCCCATTGACAGGAGGAGTCCAGTGACTCGGATGAGGAGCTGAGGTCAGGATCTGACGGCCAAACCCCCTAGTGATGACAGCGAGGAGTGAGGCTCAGCTAGCAGTGACCGTTGATGCGTACACCCTATATTTCCCTTTGTCATCTTTCTTTTCTCTCTCTCTTTCTCTTTCTCTTTTTTTCTTTTTCTTTGTAAGCATTTGCAATAAAATGATAGCTTGCCTCGCAGGGGCGTTGCATTAATCTTTGCATTTCTGTGTACTGTTGTTACCTAAGCAGCCCTATCATCGCGACTAGGTGATGCTGGGAAACTCAGCCTTCAAGCCTAAATCCTAAGTGGGCAGCCTTATGGCCCCTTTGTAGGCCGGATATCAGTTGTGGTGATATAAAGAACAGGCATCTTGCCACTTAATGCCACGTGGTGAGAATTAAGTGGTGCCTTAACATTGGATAGTTCTAGAAATGGGTGATCCCCCTTTATCCCCTTCTGCCTTTTCTCTATAAAAAGGGGAGTAGGCATCCCTATGAAAGGTTATTCGAAAGTGCTCTTGAGTTCTTAGAGATGTAGAGGAATAAAAGCTTTCAGAGAGAGAGAAAAAGACTCAGCTTGGGCCTCCAACCAGAGTCCTAGTTTGCGATCATAACCATGGCCTTTCCCCCTTTTAAGGAGACTGAGGAAATGGCTGACTGCGTACGGGAAAACCTCCAATGGCATTGGAGGAGTGCCTCACGCCCTCCGTGTCCACTCCCAGAAGACTATCGGGAGCTATGTCCGCACTTTGCCCTATCTAAGGCGGAGGAAGCCGCACGCGACTTCGAACTACCTGAAATAGTTCAAGCCACCTTCTATGCCATGCTGCTTAACGATGCTATAGAATTGGGCATTGTGAATGGGTTTATAGCTGCTGACTTGAAGGCATTCCTTGAAGGTTTACGATGGACATCTTTTGAGTCTTGGATGAATGTTAATAGATGTTAGCTTTTTAGAGGCACAGCTTCAAGAACGGTCCCCCAGGGGGGTGCCCGGGAGCCTGTAATCGGCCAAGAGGAGATCTTGGGCTCCAATGATCCCCCACCGCCTTCTAGTTATGATGAGTAGGGCTAGATTTTTCACAGCGTATTCCTATGTTGTGCTTCTTTATATTCCTTCTTATAAGGCGCATCTGTAATTGCGAGTCTTGATAATAAAATGTCGCTCCCTTTTCCTAGGCACTTTTTGTTCGTAGAATCTACTGCACTCTTGTTTTGAAGGATCTCCTTTAGGTCCTCACCTCTTCCCTCAAACCGAACCTGCCCGGTGGTCGGGTTTCAGGAAGCCTATAGCATGGGCCCAACTGTCTTATTTTACTTTACTTTTTTCTTTTTAACTATAGGTCATAGGGGCCACGTGTCAAAAGCGAATTGGCCGGGTGTCACCTTGGGAAGTGCGTTGTCCTTTGGGCTACCTTCCCCTCACCATAAAAGGGGGAGGGGAGGCTTCTTCAGTAGGTGACATCTAATAAATTTCCTTAGCCTTTGTTAGAGAGAGAGAGACAGACAGAGTGAGAGAGGGAAAACGATCCCGTTCCTAAACTTCACTAGCATCGCAGCCGAATACATTCGGGACACTTTTCGTTGGTGTCTGAGGGAGTCTTCGGCTCTTCACCCGAACCCGCTCCCTGAGGATTATCACAATCTCTGCCCGGGTTTCAACCCTAGCATGGCGATACAGTACGCTCACAACTCCAATATTCCGAAGATGGTGCAAGCGATCTTCTACGCCATGATCCTGAATGACACTGCGGAACTGGGGCTTCCGTGTAGGATTAACATGAACTACATAATGTCAGTCCTACAATGCCTAAACTAGACTATCTTGGAGACCTGGCTGTGGGGAATCTAGCTAAGGCTCCAGAGGGCTCAGATCCCCCGTCTTGCGAATCCACCCGCGAACCTTACGGCATCCAGTGGCCCAATAGAGGACTCGGGTTTTAGCGCCACCCCTCCTGTGTCAAACGATGAAGAGTAGGTATAGAAGTTTCTTTGTATCTTGCTTCCTTTGTTGCCGTCTTCATCATTCGCAAAAGTTGACTAGTAGTTACGCCATTTTGAATAATAAAACAGTTGTCCTATTTATCCGAACTTGATCTCTTACTTGATATCTTTTCGTTTTGTTTGATACTTTCATATGAATTGGTCTTTCGTGGGTCGTTTGAGTAACATTCGACCTATCACCATAGTCGTGTATCGCTTGACATTTAGATCGAGGGGCTGGACTCTTAGCCCCCCCTGGGCTAGGAGTGTAGCGACCGACCATGAGGTTATACCCAAGGATCTTTAGCCCCCATGGGGGCTAACAGTGTAGCGACCGGCCCTCATACCATGCCCATGGACCCTCAGCCCTCATTGGGGCTAAGAGGGTAGCGGTCGGCCCTCAGGCCATCCTCATGGACCCTTAGCCCCCATTGGGGCTAAAAAGGGTGGCGGCCGGTCCTGAAGCCGTGCTTATGGACCTTTAGCCCCCATTGGGGCCAAGAGTGTAGCGACCGACCCTAAGGCCGTGCTTAAGGACCCTTAGCCCCCATTGGGGGGCATCTAACCGTAGGACAGGCCCAACCAAGCACAAGGGGCCTAAAATAGGATCTTTAGGGGTCACACTAAAGACCCAAGCGAGGCAAGTAGACGACAGCCCACTTTTGGGGCCTCCCAGGTGAAATTAACATCCTACACTTTGCTACAGAAGTTATAAATACTTACCTACCTGCGTCGGAAAGTAGATTCGGACCCCGACATATTCGACCTTGACAAGGATTGACTGTACCTTTTCTTATTGCATTTATATCTCTTAGACTCTCCTTTGACTTGACTGTCGGAGAGACGTTCCCCCGATCACAACCTGAGGGTGCCTTTTTTGCAGGTTCGACCGAAAAAGGGAGCCCACCAACGAGCCATCAGGAACCATCCCGTAAGCCCTACTTCTTACCCCACGACATCTTCATCAAGGTACGTGAAAAATCTGAAGCAATATTAAATTGTGTTGTCGATTTAATTTGGCTTGGTTTGTGTCCTTTCGTCACCTTCGACTTGTCATAAAAATACTCCAGTTGTATCATAATACCCCCTCTCCCTTTCCACAAAACAGGTATATGAGTATATCCATAGGGATGGGCATAGGGTGGGTTCGGGGTGGGTTGAGTCATACCTGTATTCATACCCATTTACAGAAATCATATCCATACTCATACCTATACCATTAGATCTTATGGTTATACCTATACCCACACACCATACTCGTCGGATTTTTGGGGTATATGAGTTTTATTCGGGTACATGTAGAGTATGTAAAGTGTCACCCATATTTAACTTATATTTGCATACACATTATATTGAATTAGTAATTTTAAGCAATGCTAATAAAATTCATGTGCAATTAGACTCATAGAAATTAAAATTGTAGAAAAAATTAATTTTCATTTGTATATAAATAGATACTATACAATTAAACTTTCATGTCCAACATTTATTTTTGCATTTTAGTATACTTTAGTCGCATTTTATTAGCAAATCAAGTACACAATCGAGTTTGAGTTTGAAGAATCCATATGCACACCCATACTTGTTTTTGAATACAATATCGATGCTCATACTCATACCCACTTGAAACCTATTTTCGCCACCCACTGAATGCTAAATGGTGCATGTTTTAATTGGATTTTTCGGGTTTGCCTAATATTCCCATCCCTATGGCCATTTGTTGGCCAATCTAAATAACCAATTCACATCATCCATATTGTAAAGCTAACGTCTATTCTAGTGGACGTGTCTCCCTTATCAAGATCATAGAGTAGCCTGGATACCAAGGTCTTTGATTAGGGAGGACACCAGATTGAATTCTGATTGGATGTGAAATATATTTTCGTGTCAGACATTTGAATGTGTTCGTGGACCGGTAACGGTCACACAAGATTAATGTAATTAATTGCCCCATTAATCTGGCAGTTACAAGGGGGATTAAGTGTGTATTAATCTGTCATTTTAATCCTGAATCAGTTACAGGATTATGTAACTATAAAGGGGGGGTGTGTGTATGTGGATTATACATAGAAACACAGCAAGCCAGATCAAATAAAAAAAATAGTCCCTCTAAATCTCTCTGCATTCCCTCTCAACCTTGCCATCTCTAAGGTTTCGAGTTTGGAGTGTGGCTCACTAGTGACTCTAGTAGCCACCAATTCGCAGGTAGCAATCAAGCAAGTGTAAGATCCGGGGACCGAACTTCCGTATTACCAGGTAATCCTAATTCTCCAACAGTGGTATCAGGGCCTAGCTTGCATGATGCTAGCCTCGAATAGATACATTCTTACTAAACATGATTTAGCATGAATACAATACATCTGGACTACATAATTAAAATGCTAAACTGTCTGTTTATGCAAATTGCTATTTTCTTAATATGTTCCTGCCCAGATGCGAAAATGCCACTTATGACAATTTGATATGTCTCGGGTATAATCCCCCAAAAAAAAAAATTCTGTGTGAATTAAAATAGACATATTTCGGTTATGTAAGAATATGAGATACTCTGTTATACTTTTTCATGGTCAGATATTTGCAAAAACTGTGTGTTTTTTTTTTATGCTCATGAAAATTGTGAACATTCATATTCAAGCTAAAGTCATGTTTTTAGATTTGTGCATGATGAGATAACCGAGACCCGACCCTGGATCTGTTTAACTTGACCCGACCTCCCAAACCCAAACCCAAACCCAGAACCTCACGGCTCTCTCTCATGCCCAGCGAAACACATTTAAATTAAAAAAAAAAAGAGGGATGAAACTTACCTGAACCCATCAGCACCGCCGGGGAGGGGTGCCGTGTGTGAGCCACGCGCCGCCAACGAAAACACCTTTCGGCTTTTTTCTTCCTCCCAAACCCTTAACCGGCCCCCGATCTGCAAATCCCGGCCAAAACCAAGTCAAACAAACCCATCACGGCCGCGCGTATATATCACCCACCGTCACGGTGGTGGCGCGTTCAGCGAGTGGGTCGCGCTAGTCAAAAGCTCGGCGGCCGATCTACACGCAGGTGCATTTTTTGGGTCGATTTGGTTGGTAGAACCAGGGATTGAGTTCAAGGAGGCGGCTAGGGGGGGTGTACCATCATCTGGGTTGGTGTAGTTCACGGTGAGTCAGCCATGGTGCTCAACCTCAAGGGGTGGTCGGATTTCTGGGCTAACATTTAGAAGCAGACGGTGCAGGTCTCGGCTAAGTGCCGAGGTCGACAACCCTCGAAGGGTTGAAGAAAGAGAGAGGGCCAAAAGATGAGGGTTAAGGGAGAGAGCCGAGCTTTAAGAGAGAAAGAGAGTGAGTGCCTATGAGAACCAGAAGTATGTTAGAGGAGGAATAAGAGGCTGAGTGTCTCACTTTAAAGGCCCAAAATAAAAATCTGGGGGGGAGGGATCACGGGTTGTCAGTTAAGGTTTCAGTAACCCATTTTCTATTCTGTTATATTAATGTGGTCGAAGTTGGGTTTTATTTACATTGTTGACTTAAATAAAAAATGAATATATGTTTCATTTTTATTTTTTGAGCATGTTATTTAAATATTTGATGGTTTTTTGTTGAAAATTAATTTCAAATTTGTTTTGATTTTAAATGCATGAAATTGCCATTATACATTAATATGTTTAATGTTGAGGTGTTAGTGATAACATGCCTAAAGCATATAAATTCATTTTATATGTTATTATGTTAAATATATTACCATTAAAATTATATGAGTTAGTTTCATATACATAAATATGAGTCATAGAAATAATAGTTATGTAAATTCGTTTTACATACAATGCAATAAAATATCTGTGTGATATTTGAATAAACGTTAATTTGTTTAACGGTTTTATAAGGTCCATATGATTGAGTTCTTATGGAAATTTTGTAATTAAGTTATTTGAATTTCTAATTCATGATTGCATGAGATGATTATGAGCTTGGCAAAATTTTCGATCATATGACATGAATGATGAAATTTTTAATAATTTAATTGCTTAGAGTAATGTGCCTAATGTCCATCTTTTAATACTTGTAGATATGACAGGTAACAACGCAATAATCACTGAATTGTCCACAAGTCAAAAGTTAGATGGGTCTAACTATGACATGTGGAAACAGAAGATTTAGTATCTTCTGGAAGGAAAAGACCTATTGCAACACTTAACGGTATCCAAGTTTTCACCATCTGACAAGGATAAAGATGATAAGCCTATTGATATTTCTACTATGCAGTATCAAGAAAGCTTACAGGCCTATGAAGACTGGGCTAAGAAAGATCAAAGAGCGTGTTTTACTATGTTGTATTCCATGCATGACGATTTGATTGGTGAATTTGAGGTTTATCCCATGGCTAAAGACATATGGGAACAATTCAAAATCTGTTTTGGACAGACATCCGAATCAAGGCTTTGTACCTTGCAACTAAAATGGATGCAGTATAAAATGGATTCCAGTCATACCATAGCCGAACATTTACGATTTATGTGTGGCATAATTCGCGATTTAAAGGCTGCTGGTAAAGACATTTCTGAGGAGTAGCAAGTCCTGAATGTGATTCGGGCTCTCGCTGATGAACCTCAACATTGGGAACATGTTAAGATGGTCTTAACTCATTCTGACCATTTGAAAACCTTCGGTCAGATCCAAAGCCACCTCAAAATGGAGGAGGAGCGCTTGAAAATGTTTAGGACTCCTAACGTGGCTCTTGTCACCAAAGGCAATCGACCTAAAAGCAATAAAAACACTAGAGGTAGGCAGTTCAAGGGAGGTTCTCGTCCCCCTTAGAAAGGTAGGTTGAAGGCTAGAGTGGTTAAGAAACAAAAGGCCAAAGGCAATGGAGAGACAAAGATAGCACATGTGAAGCACTATAACTGTGGCAAGAAAGGTCAATATGCTTGGGATTGTCCTGAGCCAAAGAAGGTACCTTTCTTCACTTACTCTCCTAAATTATATGTATGTTCCCATGCATTAGTTGCTAAATCCTTTCCTAATTGGATTGTAGATACGGGAGCAAGCAAACATATAGTTCAGGACAGAGCTGGCTTTGTGGATTTTCACCATTATCCGGTGGGTTCACAATCTGTCGTGCTGGGGAACGGCAGTAAAGAAGACGTTCTAGGTGTTGGAACGTATCGGCTCACATTGAAAGGAGGAAATAAGTTGCTCCTATTTGATGCTCTCTACGCACCTGGGGTGCGGACTTATCTTTTGCCTTTCGTTTCTTTAATGAAATCTAGTTTTGATTTTAGTTCCTGTCCAGATGGTTTAAACATTTTGTATGGTGGCAATGTGTTTGGCCACGCTACATTAAGGAATGATTTTCTTATACTCGATTTAAATGAATCTTATAATAATTCTCATTCAGCCTTTGTCTCACATTTTGGTTCCGATTTAGAATCAATTAAGTGGCATGCTAGGCTTGGTCATATTAGCTAAGATAGGATGAGTCGGCTAGCTAAAGAAGGCCTTTTAGACCGACTCACTAAGGTTAAATTGCCTAGGTGTCTATCATGTCTAGCTGGCAAGGCGACCGCGAAGCCTTTTGGTAAGGCTTCAAGGGTGTCAAGCCTTCTTGAACTTATCCACTCTGATATTTGTGGACCCATGAATGTGAAAGCACGTCATGGGGCTTTCTATTTCCTCACTTTTATAGATTATTCAAGATATGGGTATGTGTACCTATTATCACATCGTTATGAAGCACTTGATGTGTTCAAACGCTTTGTAGCCGAGGTTGAGACCCAGTTAGATCAGAGAGTTAAGACTCTTCGAACTGATCGTGGTCATGAATACCTCTCTCATATGTTCAAAGAATTTTATGAGGAAAAGGGTATGCGCAGACAACTCACGATTCCTGACACTCCACAACAAAATGGTGTGGCAGAGCGTAGGAATCGAACATTGCTTAACATGGTCAGGTCAATGACGGCATACGCCAATCTCCCAATTAGTTTTTGGGGGGATACATTGCTCACGGCAGCTTACATCCTCAACCGTATGCCAAGTAAGAGCATATCCGCTACTCTATATGAGTTATGGCATGGCAGAAAGCCCTCCTTGGAACATCTTCGCCCATGGGGTTCGGCTGGTTATATACACAGCTCGACTCGCAAACATGGGAAACTTGGTCCAAGAGTTACCAAAATGGTATTCATACGCTATCCCGAACATTCTAAGGGATACGTTATGTATGGTGAGCACCATAATGGTGGCATGACGGAAGTCGATTCACGTAATATGGAGTTTCTTGAGGATGAGTTTCCAAGTATTGGTGAAATCAAAAATGACCTAGTATTGTTTGAGTTACCGCTAGATGACCAGCTATCTCTCAGCGAAGGGAAGGATTTAAATACTCACCGTATCACCGAGGATAGTATAAGAGATGAACAGTTGCTCGTTAACCAAGAGAATCAACTTAATACTGATGTTCGTCATCGCAATCCTACTGACAATGAGGTTCGTCCTCGTTCTCCTATTCATGAACCTGCGGTTAGTCCGCTTGTTTAGGATGATAGGAGTGATTCTCTACCCGTTGAAGATTCCATACCTCTTAGAGATAAGGGAAGGAGTTCCTCAGTGGGACAAACCAGCACTGGTCCTCAACTCCGGAGGAGTGAACGTAGAAGAATGCCTCAACGATATTTTCAAATCGAAGAGGAGATATTCTTGTGCACTCCTTTAGAGATCGAGGAGCCTACCTCTTTCCAAGAGGCGATTGATTCACCAAACCACAAAGAGTGGATGGAAGCTATGAGGGATAAAATGGATTCTATGGCGAGAAACAAGGCTTGGGACCTTATTGATCTTCCTCCTCAGCGTAAATCGATTGAAAACAAGTGGGTTTTCAAGATAAAACATCGGGCGGATGGAACGATTGATAAGTTTAAGGCCCGTTTAGTGGCAAAGGGCTTTACCCAAATTGAGGGGGTAGACTATGAAGAGACTTTCTCTCCTGTGGTGAGAATTGCCTCTGTTCGCCTGCTTCTAGCCCTGGTTGCCTATCTGGATTTAGAGTTATTCCAAATGGACGTAAAGACTGTATTCCTTAATGGAAATCTTGAAGAAGAGATCTATATGGGTCAACCAATTGGTTTTGTATCAAAAGGTCAAGAGGACAAAGTCTGTCGTCTTAAAAGATCCATCTATGGTCTCAAACAGTCTTCGAAAGCGTGGTATTTCAGATACCATGTTCAAGCCAAAAGAAATAATGGCTGTATGGAATCTGAAATACTACACTCTGGAAGACTGTTTGAGACCATAGATGGATCTTTTAAGACGACAAACTTTGCCCTCTTGATCTTTTGATACAAAACCAATAGGTTGATCCATGCAGATCTCTTCTTCAAGATTTCTATTAAGGAATATAGTCTTTATGTCCATATAGAATAACTCTAAATCCAGATGGGCAACCAGGGCTAGAAGCAGGTGAACAGAGGTAATTCTCACCACAGGAGAGAAAGTCTCTTCATAGTATATCCCCTCAATCTGGGTAAACCCCTTTGCCACTAAACGGGCCTTAAAACAGTCCATCTTAGCATAACTACTTTTCTAATGTGCTCCGCTGGACTGTATACATCTTAGCCCTTGGATAACACATTAAGGTAACCACATCATACTTAGACTTCGTATTATAACTCTAAGTCCAAGAATACTGACAATGAGGTTCGTCCTCGTTCTCCTATTCATGAACCTGCGGTTAGTCCGCTTGTTCAGGATGATAGGAGTGATTTTCTACCCGTTGAGGATTCCATACCTCTTAGAGATAGGGGGAGGAGCTCCTCAGTGGGACAAACCAGCACTGGTCCTCAACTTTAGAGGACTAAACGTGAAAGAATCTCTCGAGAATATTTTCAAATCGAAGAGAAGATATTCTTGTGCAATCCTTTAGAGATCGAGGAGCCTACCTCTTTTCAAGAGGCGATTGATTCACTAAACCACAAAGAGTGGATGAAAGTTATGAGGGATGAAATGGACTCTATGGTGAGAAATAAGGTTTGGGAACTTGTTGATCTTCCTCCTCAGCGTAAATCAATTCGAAACAAGTGGGTTTTCAAGATAAAACGTCGAGTGGATGGAACGATCGATAAGTTTAAAGCCCGTTTAGTAGCAAAGGGCTTTACCCAAATTGAGGGAATAGACTATGAAGAGACTTTCTCTCCTGTGGTGAGAATTGCCTCTGTTCGTCTACTTCTAGCCCTGGTTGCCCATCTGGATTTAGAGTTATTCCAGATGAACGTAAAGACTGCATTCCTTAATGGAAATCTTGAAGAAGAGATCTATATGGATCAACCTATTGGTTTTGTACCAAAAGGTCAAGAGGACCAAGTCTGTCGTCTTAAAAGATCCATCTATGGTCTCAAACAGTCTTTCAGAGCGTGGTATTTTAGATTTTATGAAGCCATTATTTCTTTTGGCTTGAACATGGTATCTAAAGATCACTGTGTGCATATCAAGAAAACTGCAAAAGGGATTATGTTTCTCACTTTGTATGTTGACGACATACTGTTGGCTAGAAACAACATGGAGATGATCCAGACCACTAAGCAGTGGTTGTCATCCGTCTTCAAGATGAAGGACCTGCGTGAGGCTAGGTAGCTCTTAGGCGTTGAAATAACTCGGAACTGTTCTAAGAAACTTCTTGGTTTGAGTCAAGAAGCATACATTAATAAAATCTTGGAACGATTTCGAATGCATTACTCTAAACCCGTGGATACTCCAGTTGAAAAGGGCCTAACCTTAAGTCTCGATCAGTGCCCTAAGACAGACAAAAAAAAAAAAGAGAGAGAATGAGTAACGTTCCTTATGCAAGTGCAGTGGGCAGCTTAATGTATGCCATATTGTATACACGGCCAAACATTTGCTTTGCGGTTGGCTTGGTAAGTCGTTACCAAAGCAACCCAGGGCCTGCTCACTGGTAAGCCGTTAAGAGAATCTTTCAGTACCTACGTGGTATAAGTGATCTTGTAATTTGCTACCAAGGAGGAGATCTTAAGCTGAGAGGGTATACGGATGCTAATTGGGGTGGTGACCTGGACGAGTCCAGATCTACCTCAGGATATGTGTTCACCCTTGACGGGGGAGCCATATTATGCTGCCGTGAGAAATAAGACTGTATAGCACTTTTAACCATGGAAGCAGAGTATGTTGCCTGTTACCTTACTACTCAAGAGGCAATATGGCTGAGGAGTTTTCTCCAAGATCTCAATATTACTCCTGGAGTCGATGATCTTATAGAATTGTTATGTGACAATACTGCTGCTATCCAGTTTGCTAAAGATCCCAAGTTTCACAGAAAGACCAAGCATATCAAGAGGTGTTATCATTTTGTCCAAAATGCCATAAAAGAGAAGGAAGTTCAATTAAGTATATATCTACAAGTAGGATGATAGCTGATCCATTAACTAAGCCTATTCTAAGAGATGCTTTTAAAGCTCATGTGATGAGCTTAGGTCTGTATAGGATTTAGTTTTTGAATGTATCTAAGTGTAAAATGGACATGTGTACTCTTGTATTGAATATTTATGAAATAAAGAATGATGTTTCTTTTTAAATATTCATGACTATGTGAGCACATTTTAAGGCACATTGTAATGTCCCCAGGCTTCAGATTGGCCTTGTCACATAGGCAATCGCCTTGACGCTTGAGTAACTAGCAGGATGAGACCGAATCATATTGGCACTAGGTGTGTAATATTGATTACTTATACCAGGTGTGAATATAGTTGCCTTAGTGAGGATAAGATGAGACTCGAGGGAGTCGAATATGAAATGAGTTTTCATATTGAAGCCTTATAGCCGAATCTTGAGTAATGTAATTAACATTGTGTATGTTAATCTAGTAACTCAGGTTGTTTTATAAGTAAAAGCCAGGCTTATGATTCGCATGGTATAGAAGAGTCACATGCCCAACTTGGTTGGGGCTATGCCATGACACACCTTCATACTGTGTGCGCTAAATGTCGACCTATGTGATGGGTGACAAGTGAGTTCCCTGACCTTGTCACCGTGTGACCCTCATTGACAGTACTCTTAGACTTAGAGTTATAATATGAAGTCTAAGTATGATGTTGCTACCTTAATGTGTTATCCAAGGGCCAAGATGTATACGGTTTAGCGGAGCATATTAGGAAAGCAGTTATGCTAAGATGGACTATTTTAATTGTCTAAGGAAGAATCATTTCCCATCACCATATCAAGCCTGGGTGATTATATTTAGTATATAATCAATTGATATATCAGACATAAAGGGACAGTGTATGTCATTGGTGATGTTCTTGAATGATTCGGGGTATTGACTTCTCTTGGAAGTATTAAGTCAGTTAGATGGTGACTTGATATAATATTGATGTGCTCAGTTTTGGTCGCACACTCCATTCCCAGTATGAATCATGAGGGAATATGTTGAAAGAGAAATATGAGGTCTGTGTGACCGAGGGAGAGTTGTTGACCGGTAACAGTCACACAAGATTAATGTAATTAAATTGCCCCATTAATCTGGCAGTTACAAGGGGATTAATTATATATTAATCTGCCATTTTAATCCTGAATCAGTTACAGGATTATGTAACTATAAAGGGGGTGTGTGTATGTGGATTATACATAGAAACACAGCAAGCCAGATCAAATTAAAAAAAAAAGTCCCTCTAAATTTCTCTGCATTCCCTCTCAACCTTGCCATCTCTAAGGTCTCGGGTTTGGAGTGTGGCTCACTGGTGACTCTAGCAGCCACCAATTCACGGGTAGCAATCAAGCAAGTGTAAGATCCGGGGGCCAAACTTCTGCATTACCAGGTAATCCTAATTCTCCAACAGTGTTAAAGTAAAATTTTCCGAGTTTGATCTAATTATAATCAGATTTGAAAATTTGATGCACATCTAACTCCTTGGAATCAAATGTTAAATCCAATTCGGAAGAAATTTGGACCAGATTAAATCTGCATATAATCGAATATAATTGAATTATATATTTTCATTTAATATTTGCACAATTTTTTCTTTCTAACTTTGTTTTTACACGCCTTTCTAATCTCAAATATATTTTCACGTCACACATTTGAATGTGTTAAAGTAAAAAATATTGGGAAAAGAGAACGCTAAGATAGTATAAAGGGAAAGAGCTAGATAGTAGTACCGCATGTACAAGGAAAGGGAAGAAATACAGTTTTGATTGACAAAGAGGAGAGATTAAGAAAGAGATTAGAAAGGGAAATGGAATTACTTAATAGAGAAGAGGGTATATATTACACATAGAGTATGGATCTTATACAAATTCTTTAGAGTTACAACAGTAGGATCTTTTTAACTTCAAAAAAGGTGAAATTACTTAAAAAAAAGTTATCGAATCGAATGTTAATCGAATCGGATGGACCCCCTCCAAATTCGATCAGATCGAAGGGACCCTCCTCCAAATCCAATTGGATCGGAGTTGGATTTGGATTTTTTTAATCGGATTCAAGTTGGATTATTTTTTCTTGAATTTCGGTCGGACGATTTTACCTTATATCGGATTTGCATCAAATTCAGACTATACTATCATCCCTATCTTTGACAGTATATTGTTAATCCATTTTCAATGCAACACAACATTAGAGTTGCATGAATAATCTCATACCTTTGCAATGAGGAATTTATTTAAATCATGTAATAAAAATTTGTATGCTAAAACTATACCATAATCATAATACGGGAATTTTAATAGTTCACTCATCATTTTCAAAAACTTCTCTAAATATAAAATTTTTCATGTGCTTTGTCTCTCTCCATACTACACCATACACAAAAAGGAAAAGCAAAGAGATAGAGTTAGTAAAATTTTCTCAAAACTGCTGAAAACAAAGTATATGTCGACATTAAATCAAAGATACATAAATGTTAAATATGAGCATATATTTTCACTACACTGAATAAAAATATTCTTAATGTTGAATGAAATTGACCTTGATAAATCCAATCTTATTCTTTCATCCCCCCCAAAAAAAAGGCCGAGTGTATAAAAGATGAGATGAATTGTCTTGGAGACAAAGCACATGTTTATATATGTGAAATTTAATGATGAAATAAGTGAATTTTTTTTTTCCCGGGGGGGGGGGGATCCTTTGTAAAAGCACAAAATAAATGCTTACATAATTTGCGAATACCTTTGTAGCCAACCGGACATTTTAAAAAGTAAGACATTTAATTCATTGGCTTTATTGAGAGAGAATATGTTTACAGTTTACTCAACTTGAAGTTTAAAGTTATAGGGGATAATGCCTTTGCCACATAATCATTTGTAGTCAATGTACGTTTTTTAGTCAATAATTTGTCTTGCAATAGAATTAATTACCTTTCTAATATGATGTTGAATTGTACTGGCTTCTTTGTCAGACCATAGGATGGCTAAGTTTGACGTTTTAAGTACTATGCGTATATACTTTCATTTGGTTTAATTAGAATAATGTGGCCAAGCTTTTGCCTTTGTCCAACACTTCCGCCAGGTACGTGAGCTTGAGGCCACCTTGAGCCGGCGCTCCCCCCCCCCCCCTCCACGGTTCATGGCGGCCACCTTGGAGCCTACAAGTTGAGCTTTGATGGTGGGCAAGTTGGCGACTCATGTTGGGGCTGTGTGCAGTTATTCGGAAACATATAGACAATTTGGTCCTGGTAGCGTCAAAACAGGGTCCCTCCTTTGTTCGCCCTAACACTGAAGAAGCACAAGCTTGCTTCTTTGGAGTTAGATGTGCCTACGAAGCTGGCATAAAGAGCCTCACAGTTTAGGGTGATTGCTTGTCTTTGATATATTAACATGCTCAGGAGGAAGCAAATTCTTGACAGCTTTATCAGTTTCATTGTCCAAGACATTCTTTTGATTGTTGCTAGCTTTGATCTCTATTCTTTCGCCTTTGTAAAAGGGGTAACATGGTTGTGCATGATCTTGCTCATTTGCAACTTTAATTCTTTGGTATGGGGTTATGGCAATCTAATGTCTCAGAACCCATTATTCAGTGGACGCGAGATGATACATATGTTAACCTCAACTCCAATATAATATAACCTCCCTCCTTTTCATAAAAAAGGATATTGCAATATACCTTTGTCCCACAATAATTCGCAGTCAATATACCTTTGCAATCAATAATTTGTGTTGCAGTAAAATAGATACCATTGTAGTCAATTAGGCATTTCAAATACCTTTGCAGTTAATTTTCCTCAATCTAAATTGCTTTTTCCGGCCATTAAATCAGCGGTTGCAATATTTTTGGCTTTCCTATGAGATATATAAGTGGTAAATTCAAAGCCTAATTCAATTGGTAACCGAAAAATAATGAAATTTATTGATTTTGACGAGCAAGATATGATAATATCCAAATAAAGATTATAATATTATGAGCTTCATTGTGAGACATTTATTTAGTCAATTAAAAGCCCAATGGTATTTGTTGAAATAATAATACTGTATAAAGCCCAATTAAAATGGTTGGTGGAAAAGACCCCAAAAAAAAAGTTAAAATGATACAATGAAAGCAATTGATTTTGATGAACAAAATATTTTCCATTAAAAAAACCAAAACATAGTAAAGGTCAAACAATAGTAATAGAGGTTACAACTTTATTGGCTTGAATATGAGACATTTGTGTGCTCAACTGAAAGCTTAAAAATATTATTAAAGATATAAGAGCATGTAAAGGGTAATGTCCTTAATTTTTAACAACATTAGTAAAAATAATAACGACCTTAATAATAATAATAAGAAGAAGAAGAAGAAGATGAAGAAGAAGAAGAAGGGAGTAAGGACATGTTCACTGTGTTCTTCCTCATGGGGTGATTGATTAAGACAAAAAAAATTCACCGATCCAATTACTAGCCCGACGTACTTAGGAGATGATTGATTATTTTTAAATAAAAAATAAATATGTAAATAAAAACCTTAATCCCTAGATATGTTAATCCATTATGCCGAATTAATATGCAAATTCATATTACAATCGGGTGGACAATATGTTCTTGGGCTGTCTGTGGGTTGTGGGTTTGACTCTCACTCCAAGCATAGCTAAGGTTTTGTTCTGTTGGTCTTCTCATCTCCCTTTGAAATCCTTTCTCAGCTTCCCCCCAAAAAAGTTGGGTTATTAATTAATTTATTTACACGTCATTTACTTAAATTTTTTTAATTTATTTATTCTACTCAATAAAGTCGGGCTTCTTTTTGTCTTCTCATCTTCCTTTTAAATATTTAGGCAATTAATTAATTAATTTACACTTCATTTACTTAATTTTTTAAATTTATTATTCAACTAATTTTTGCTTTCTTTGTTTTCTCATCTACCTCTAAAGTCATTTTCTCATCTTCCTTTATTTCTTCTAAGAAAATATCATATCTCAAAATATGAACAAAGAATATATAATTGCGTCTTATATTGTCTATTTGCTCATTTTGATTAGCAATAGTTAGTATTGCTCACTGAATCATATCAATCACCGAATACATTTCCTAACTCACTAATTATCTATTGCAGCTCACTAAATAAGTATCATATCTCACTAAATGAAACAATAGAAGTACAAGTCATTGAAACTTTCCAATCCTTCTTGTACATTTAAAGAATCTTATATTCGAGTTATTCAAAAGATATATCATTGCGTATCAGATGATAAATATAAAGTATAGCTCACTAAACATGTATCATAACTCAGCAAAAGTCATAGTATAGCTCACTAAGAAAATATCATATCCCAAAATGTAAGAAAAATGTGTAATTTTGTATTATATTGTTTACTCGGATATTTTGATTAGGAATAATGAGTATTGTTCACGAATTATATTGATCACTGACTATATTTTACACTCACTAAATATTTATCACAGTTTACTAAATCATAGCTCACTAAAAGAAATAGTACAAATAACTGAAAATTTTTAAGTATCCCTTTCTTGTACATTTAAAAAAAATATTATATTTTAGTTAACCAAAAGATATATCATAGCACATTATAAGCTAAATATCAAGTATTGTTTATTAAACATGTATCGTAACTCACCAAAAGTCATAACGCAGCTCACTGAGAAATCATGTGTCAAAATATGAATAAGAATGTGTATGTGTTTAGTAAAACTGTACATCATATGTTTGCTCAAGTTTTTTATTATAAACAATTAGTACTGCTCAGTGTGCTCACTAAATTATATTGATCACCAAATATATTTTAGAACTCATTAAGGAATTATTACAACTTACTAATATAAATGTCATAGATCACTAAAAAAAAAAAATATTATAAACAACTAGAATATAATTTAGTGAAATTCATATGCACAATAGCATTTTGTTTTATGCAATAGCCCATTTTAACAAGCTATATAATTTCTTTACTTAGCGAAACCTGGGTACATAAGATGCATATGTTTCAATCTGTCTATTAGCTCACTAACAATGTTCTCAGCTCTAAAATATTTTAGTGAGCCATACATTATTGTTAGTAAGCGAAACTAGGTGTACAATGGCATATTTTGGTTGGTATTTTTAGTGAGTCGTAATTCAACTATACAAATGCTTATGTGCAACCAGTTGTGTGATATAACAATTGCAATTAATACAATAATAAGTGTCATAGTTGTTATGTAACTTATCTTCCACACTCTTGTCATTTATCTATAAATACCACATTAACCTCAAACTCAAGCATCCAAGTGACAACATAAGTATATAACTTGTTCTCAAAAATTGCAGCATATTTCCTATGTTCTTTTGCGCCCTAGAAGTCGTGGGATAAGTTAATCATCATGGTCATCGTGGCATCAAGCCCAAGCCTTTAAAAGAGCTCAATCTTGCTAACTATGTCACATGATCATGTTTTGAACATCTTAAGGTGCTAGGAGTTTCAAGTTGGACGTTTTAGTTAACTTCTAATTGCTAAGGTGACGTAAATGTCAGCTTTTTTGAACTTATGGATTGTATTGGATGTCAAATATCATCTTAATTGTTTTGGTTTCGCTTTTATTGGATGTTGAAAATTGTTTTTAACTATTTTAAATTGTTGTGCTACAATGACCACTGTTCATCTTTCATTGTTCTACGTTATTGTTCGTTATTAATGGGTGATGATTTAGAACAAATATCAGGGGTCCTATTGTATCAGGCTTACTTTCTTATCCCTCCTATTGTAGACCTCTCATTTGTTCGAAGATAGAATGAAGCCCAACTGGCCTCCTTTTTTCAGGGGGTGGGGCAATGATCAAAATAGGCCCAAAAAAGGGGGAAAAACGAAAATAACTAGTGGGAGACCAAGTAAAAAGGGCAGCAGCTGTATGTATACTATATGGTAATAATAATGTGTTATTGTCCCAATAGCAAAAGCGATTGTCTAGCGTATTATGTGTACCATGGAAGCCAAGTTGTTAAAGTTTATATGGCCTCCTCATTCAAAACACCTAACAAATATGTGAAAAAGGCAATGCAACACGGCACATGAAAGAGTCGTTCCTGACTTCATTCCTTATCAAGAAACAAATTATGCCTTAAAGGAGTGGATAAAAAAAGCCTAGCAGATAAAACGCATATAGAAGCCATGGTCGTCGCATCCTCTATTAGTTAAGCTTACTTTAATCTCATATCAGTTACATGGTATAAGAAAATAATTTGAGAAGGAGAAGTAAGAGGACTCACAATTTTGATAATTGATTTCTAGCCCCAACACTAATCAGCAATTACCCGAAACCCATTCCCCTTCCTATGCCAAGTGCAGTAATAGTCTAGGATAAAAATTTATGTGGTGTTTGATTGGATATTATGTAATTGCTATACAATGATCTTCTTCTTGGCTAAGCCATTATATGATGGAATTAATTAAAGTGTTATATAAAATAGGAATAACCTGGATGCGGAAATAACTGCCGGGAATAGCCCACGTCAATCTGAATATGAGGCGGTTACTAGAGTCGTCTTTAGGGTTCACGTCCTAAACCTGAAACCTTGGTGGATGGTTGGGTAGCCATGTGAGGGGAGGGGAGAGTATGTAGTTTGTGTGTTATATCATGTAATCCTAACTGATCCCCTGAAACCTCCTTATATAGGTTGGGGAAACAATCAAGGAAGCCGCCCTAAGCGACCTTAGTGGCCGTCGGGCTTAAAACATTAGGCTTGGCTAAAGCTCCCACTTGGCCACATAGGCCGCAAAACGCATGCTCTCCACAAATTACAACTCATCATGCTTCATACCAGGAATAGGACGTGCGACCGAAAAGTAACAAGTAGTGCTGTATTAAGTTACCATCTAACTAACATAGCATTTTCACGAAATACGATACCCCAAATCATCCTAAACATCACCAGTGGCATCTCTAATCCCTTATGCCATGATATATCATATAATTATATGCTTAATATAATCGCCCGAGCTGATATTGGTGATGATGGATAGATTTTCCTTAAACACTCATGATATTGCATCTTAGCTTGATTGCTTTCCTAACATGTTCTCATTGAACCATATACAACGTAGCGCTTGAGAAACATATTAAAGTAGCAACATCAAGCTTTGACTTCATATTATAGCTTTAAGTCACAGGGTCATCGTCTATAGGGTCACATAGTGACAGAAGATAGGGAGGTCAATTGTCACTCCGTGTATGGTCGTCTTTTAAGCACACACAGTATGAGATGTGTGTCATGACATAGCTCCCACTCAACTAGGCTCGTCACTGTATATGCCATGCGAATTGCTAGTTTAGATTTTCACCCAAAAATCTATCCTAAGTCACTAGATTAACATACTAAATGTCAATCTTGACACTCTAGATTTGGCTTTTTAAGGATTTATTATAAAATCATAACTCATATTCGACTCCCTCGAGTCTCATCTTAAACTTACTAGGGCGACTATATCTTATCACATTCATACACTTCCAGTATGAGTAATCAATATTGCACACTTAGTGCCAATATGATTCAGTCTCATCATGCCCGCTACCCAAGCGTCAGGGCGATTGTGTGTGTGACTAAGCCAATCAGAAACCTGTGACATTTTAATACGCCTAATGCAGAACAATATTTTATGGGCATTTTGCTCAATGCAAAAGACCCTTGTCCATCACATGACAAGATATGTCCGGAAACTGAACCTTGTGAATTCCTAGACTCAACATATGAGTTTTGAACGTGTCATTAGCAATAGGTTTAGTCACAAGGGACATGAACACCTTCTTGGTATACATATACTTTATGGCAATGTCTTTTGTTTCTATGGCGACGCACAATCTACCTCCATAGCTAGCATTGTTGTGCAGTAGTTGCTTCTTACTGCATCATGACATGGCTCTCCCAGCCAGGGTGAAGGCATGTCCGGAAGTTGACTTAGACTCTTCCGAGTCACTAAATCAATCGACATTTTGAGGATCCTCTCAACTTGAGATCTCCCCCTGTTGAGTTCGTGAGTATCCAACCACAAGAGGGGGGTGAATTGTGGTATCTGATTTTCGCATTGTAGATAACAAACACCCTCACAGAGGTTGTTCTCAAGTGACAAATACCCTGATAGCTTGTTTGCACGGGGTGTTCTCAAATATTGCAGAGACGAAAATCACCAAGATAGATGCGGAAAATAAAGCACACACAATTTTTACGTGGAAAACACCTCTAGCCCAACTGAGGTGTGAAAAACCACGACCTACCTCGTGTAGGATTTAACCACTTTCACTAACGGGCTTCACACGTTACAAATGTAACACACCTTGTTACAACTTGCAACCACGTAACCTTCTTCCCAAAGACAGGTTACACCACGTCCAACCTTCGTAAGATTAGACACGTCCAAGTCCACACGACTAGGACACACTCACTCACTTTTCTGATTCAAGATCAAGGTTACAAACACCTTACAGGGGGTCCTTCTCACTAAGCAGATGTAAGGTATAATGAAGATTCTATTATGCCAATGGTATGAAAACTCAAAATCAAACACAGCTTGTCACGGTTTGCCTT
This sequence comes from Carnegiea gigantea, assembly GCA_029747015.1. NCBI lineage: Eukaryota > Viridiplantae > Streptophyta > Magnoliopsida > Caryophyllales > Cactaceae > Carnegiea > Carnegiea gigantea. Next base: position 256,903 of record JAKOGI010000634.1, read on the forward strand.
TCAGAATGAAGCTCAAGAATCTTTGAGTGTAAACCGAGTTTTCTAATTTTCCTGGATTTTTCAAAAGGCTGTGTTTATGCAAATTCAAACCGAGTTTTCTATCTCTCTGTTTTTTCGAGTGTTTTGAATATCTGTATATATCTGTCTGTGTGTATGTGCTGGGAGAGAAAAAGTGAGGTTTTTAAACAAAAAAACCAATGGTCATAAACCACAGAACCAGCTAAGTATGGAAATTGTTTTGCAAAATTATCCAACGGCTAATGATTAATTTATCCCAAAATATAAGGGATTTTGTTATCTTAAAAGATAACCCTTATCTTCCCATTACTGTGAAGAGGTTTAAAGAGATTTTCAGCTTTTACCAAATCCGAAAATATAGTCAAAGGAAATTTTTTTTCCTTTAAGTTTTGGCAAATCTCCAAAACTTATTTTCGAAATTCTCCCAAAATATTTTCAGGAAATATCCTTTCCAGAGAAATAGCAGTTTTGAAATTCAAGGAAAGTATTCTAGAGATCTTGGCCAACCAAAATGAATTTTTCAAAAATAATCGGGTATGGCCACTGCAGTTCAGAAACACCCTAGGCACCCTGTTCGCAGGGTTGTTCGCAACTGGTGTTCTGAAGCACTTAGCGCAAGTACCGATTCAAGAAGTGTTTAAAAATGATGTTTTCAATATTGGCATATTAACAAGAGTCTAATTAAATAAAACCTATATACCCAAGACTTCTTGTTTTGAACCAGTCATCTTGTCCGAGATTTGTAGAGCTGCTGTGAACACCAAGGCCACCTTGTTTGCTGGGGTTGTTCTTTGCATTGCTAGAGTTCAGGAACACGCTTTACAATCAACTGTCGAGATGGTGTTCTTGACTTAATATAGAATCACCAAGTAAAACCTGTCTAGAAGACATTCTCACATATAGCAAACCAGTTAATACAATAAAGATCACAAACACCAGTTAGGCCTGTTTGGAGATCGTGTTCGGAGCAACATTACTTGGACAGATTTTTACACTTGGATTTGTTATCATCAAAACTAAATATAATAACACAACAAATTCCCCCTTTTTGATGATGACAAACCAAGTGACCATATTGACAAAAAATGAATGAATGCTGATAGGGATAAGTCAATGCTAAGGTCCACTCTGATAGGGATAAGTCAATGCTAAGGTCCACTCGTCAATAGGACTACTTCCCCCTTTTGGCATCATTAAAAAGCATAAACAACATTATGAATGCAAGAAAAGAAGGAAATAGCAGAAGTTACAAGAGGCAGTAATAAAGGGATATTGCATTAAAAACCTTACAAATGCCAAAAACGAAAGTAAGAAAAGAGGAGACTAGAGAACAGCCTAGACAATCAGGGAGCAGGGGGTGGTTGCGTTTGCAGAGGAGGGATGCTAGGGGCAAGAGTTGAGAGAAGTGCAAGCAAATCTTCATGGCGTTTGGCCGAGAGAGCTCGTTCCTCAGCAAGAGCAGCCTTGACAGCTAAGAGCTCATCTTTGAGGCGAGCATTGTTCTCAAGAACAGCCTCAACCTTGACGGAAGGTTGTCCAGAAACAGGTGGTCGACGACCCTGTTTGGAGACTGACCCTTCGCCAACCCCATAGCCACACCCTAGTAGGGTGTCAATGCCAATTTCATCAATGATTTGGGCCGGCACTCTTCGTGTGAGCACGATCCCAAAGTACTCAAGCACCCTTGTCAACAAAAACCCATAGCCAAGATCATGTGCCCGGGTGGTGTTCGCAATTCGCTCTATGTGGCGAATCATGATTGCAGGGAGGTTTACTGGTTCCTCCCGATCCAGTAGGTCCACCAGACATTGATCAAAGGCATCTGCTGAGTTTCGCCCTTGACCTCGCGGTATTATGTTCTTGATGGTGAACATAAACAGTAGTTGGTGTAGGGAGGTCATTTCACCCTTCTTAACCGAGAGGGGTGTTCTCAGGCCCTGTTTTTGACTAAGGCGTTTGGACACCTCTAAGAGCCTGGCTGTTTCCAGGGCCGTTTTGTCTTCCCTCACATACACAGCAAATCCACGAGAGGGGATGCCCAGAATATCACTCAGGGTGGCTTCATCAAAGGAAAAATGACACGCATTGACAGCACTTGTCACCACCCCATTTGTGACAGAGCAGTTGGCATAGAATTCAGCCAACTCGGGCACAGAACACCCTTGCTGGGTGTTTGCAAACAACTCAAGCCAGCCTTGGGCTCGAAGCTTGTTCAAGAACACCCCCAGACCCTGTTCCTCGAAAAAGCTTACATTCACTACCTTCCCCCTGACGACATTGCGCTTCAGCAACTGCGCATGTTTGTCAGACATAGGAGAGGGAGTGAACTGCTTTGGGCGTTTAAGGACAGGAACAGAGGTGGTAGTTTCTGGTAGGGGGGCTGTTCTGGGCTTTCGCTTGAGGGGTGTTTTGGCAGGAGAGGGCTTCACAGCAGGTTTATTGGTTGGTTTTGGAGGAGCTTGTTCTTCAGAGGACTCAGAAAACACCGGTGTCCCCTGTTTGAAGGTGGTGTTCTCAGAGTCAGAACTCGAGAACCCTTCAGAAGAAGAAGAAATCTCCTCGATGATAGGAGTAGAGGGTTTGGAGGTACGAGGAGCAGATTGAAAAGCGATTCTCGCAGACTTGCGAGAGGGCTTAGAGGATTGAGGAAAAGAGGGAGTTTGTGAGGGTTGAGACCTTGGTTGTGGCCTTGTTCTTGGCGTTCTACTACACCTAGCCACGATTTTCACCCTCTTCCTTTTCTCTCCAGTTCGAGCGACCGGAGTGGGGGTTTTAGCCTCAGGGAGAGAATTCTTCTTGAGACTCTCCTCGGACGACTCATTCGACTTCCCTTGGAAGTCAACAGGCAGATCCTCCACAACCACACCTTCGACAGAGGCAGCCCCTGTTTCTGTCGTGGTGTCAGAGAAACAGGGCTCAAAATTAAACCCTTCAGGGGTTTCCAAGAATTGTTCTTGAGACCCCGACTTTGTTCCCTCTGACTGGGACAAGCAATTGCCCCTACGAGGAACACCAATTCCCTTCCACATTCAAAGGGAATATCATCCATCCCCATTCCCACTGATTTTAGAGACAAGCGATTCAGAAATTGGAAAGGCTTGTAAAGAATTGGGCAAGAAGGATCAGGAATTGAGGAAGAAAGAACGAGGGCTTTTGATTGAAGAGTGTTGTTGGAAGCCATTGTTGCTAGAGGAGAGAGATTAAGGTTTAAGGAGTTTGCAGGATGTTCGGTTTTTGCTTGAGGGCAAGACAAACGATAGTACTAAGAGCAGGGCATAAAGAGAGAGAGAGAGAGAGAGAGAGAGCAGCCGAATCTTTGAGAAGATCTCTTGAATTGCAACGGGTAGGAGCAATAACATCTTGTGCCTTGGGAAGGAAAGCAAACACACCGAGCAACCAAGGGGCATACCTGTTCTCTGTATTATGCCACCGAGCAACCAAGGGGCATACCTGTTCTCTGTATTATGCCTGTTCTTTGCCGTCTGATCTGATTCGACTGAATGGCATTAAGACGGCTCCAGTACATCCCCTTATGCTGTACTAAGTAGATAAGGAAAAAAAAATGCATGCAATACGGGCATATGCAATCACATCCGTTATTAATAAAATTTGCAAACAGGGGGAGAGAACAGGGTGTAAAGGTTGATCTTACCAAACCCGGTTCATGTTCTGGAAACAGGTATCTCAGGATGTTCTCACCAACCCTAGTTCCAGTCTATTTCTCTCAAAAAGGTCTCTAGCTAGTGCCTTAGTGAATATATCAGCAATCTGACTTTCCGTTGAGCAAAAATTCATAGAGATTAAACCATTTTCAACATTATCTCTCAAGAAATGATGTCGAATGTCAATATGCTTTGTTCTTTTATGTTGACATGGATTTTTGGCAATATTAATTGCACTTGTGTTATCACAAAAAATAGGAATGCATCCAATGTCAACACAAAAGTCCTTAAGCTGTTGCCTTATCCACAACAGTTGAGCACAACATGAAGCTGCTGCAACATATTCAGCTTCTGCTGTGGACATGGCAACTGAATGTTGCTTCTTGGTAGCCCAAGATACCAAACAAGGTCCAAGAAAGTGAGCCATACCTGAGGTACTCTTTCTATCAACTAGGAATCCAGCATAGTCAGCATCAGCATATCCAACAAGATCAAAATTGCAACCTTTAGGATACCATAGAGCTAAATTGGGTGTATGTTTCAAATACCTTAGTATCCGTTTAACAGCCTTAAGATGAGTTTCCTTAGGATTAGACTGAAAACGGGCACATAAACCAACACTAAAAACAATATCAGGTCTACTAGCGGTTAGGTATAAGAGTGACCCAATCATACCCCTATAGAGTTTCTCCTCAACTGAGGGACTCCCATCATCCATAACCAACTTGGTTGAAGGAGAAATAGGAGTGTCTATGGGTTTGGCCGACTCCATCCCAAAACGCTTAAGTAATTCCTTGATATACTTTTGCTGATGGATCATGGTGCCGTTTGGAGTTTGCTTGATTTGTAAGCCTAAGAAAAAATTAAGCTCATCCATCATGCTCATCTCAAACTCACTCCTCATCATATTTGAAAATTCATTGCATAAATCATGATGAGTTGCACCAAATATGATGTCATCAACACATATTTGGACAATCAAAAAATGTTCCCCCTTAGATTTTAGAAACAAGGTATTGTCTACCTTGCCTCTTCTAAAATCATTTTCAAGTAAAAAACTTGACAACCGTTCATACCAAGCTCTTGGAGCTTGTTTTAAACCATAAAGTGCCTTGTCAAGTTTAAAAACATAATTTGGAAAATCACCATTTTCAAAACCAGGGGTTGTTTGACATACACCTCTTCTTTAAGGTATCCATTTAGGAATGCACTTTTAACATCCATTTGATATAGCTTGATTTCCATATGAGCTGCAAAGGCTATTAAAATTCGAATAGCCTCAATTCTAGCAACTGGTGCAAAGGTTTCTTCGTAATCGATCCCTTCTTCTTGATTGTATCCTTGTACAACCAGCCGTGCCTTGTTCCTGGTGACTGTTCCTGACTCATCCAGTTTGTTTCGGAACACCCACTTGGTTCCAATGATTGTTCTCTCTGCAGGTTTAGGTACAAGGTGCCATACCTTGTTTCTTTCAAATTGATGAAGCTCTTCTTGCATAGCCGTGATCCAATCTGAATCTGCAAGAGCTTCATTCACACTTTTTGGCTCAATGTTAGAAAGAAAAGCATAGAAAGCACAAAAATTCTTTAGTTTAGATCTAGTTTGCACTCCAGTATTAATATCTGACAAGATTTGATCAAGAGGGTGCGAACTATGGTGCTTCCATGGTCGTGGAGTAAGAGGATCCACAGACACATGCTCTGTTCTAACTGAAATGTGTGTAGGATCAGGCTCAAGAACACCTCCTGATCCTGTTTCTGCACCTGTTTGTAACCTTATTCCTGAAGAACATGGTTCCGAACAGGGTTCAGCGGTGTTTTCCCCTGTTTGGTGTTCACCTTGCCTGCTGTTCTGAGGAACACCTTCAGGAGTTGTTTTCTCCATGGTGTTCTTACCTCGTTTATCTTGGAGCAACACTTCTTTTCGAACAAGACCTAATTCAAGTTCATCTTCCTGTGCATCATTCTCACTCAACACGTTAGATTCATCAAAAAGTACATGCACACTTTCCTCAACACACAAGGTTCTTTTGTTAAAGACTTTGTATGCCTTGCTGTGAGAAGAATAGCCAAGAAGTATTGCCTCATCACTTCTTGGATCAAACTTTCCTAAGGCATCCTTCCCATTATTATGCACAAAACACTTACAACCAAATGTCCTTAGGTGCGTAATATTGGGTTTTCTGCCTTTGAAAAGTTCATAAGGAGTTTTATTCAACATAGGTCTGATCATGCATCTATTTATAATGTAACATGAGGTGTTCAATGCTTCTGCCCAAAAATACCTAGGAAGACCACTAGCAATAAGCATTGTTCTGGTCATGTCTTCCAGGGTGCGATTTTTGCGCTCAACCAGCCCATTTTGTTGGGGTGATCTTGGGGCTGAGAAGTTATGATCAACACCATGTTCATTACAATAGTTAATAAAACTTGCATTTTCAAACTCAGTTCCATGATCAGATCTTAAGCTGATTAAGGAGTGTCCTACTCTCTTTTCAACCTTTTTGAGAAAGGCAATAAAATTCTCAAAGGTTTCATCCTTGGATGCCAAAAACAAGGTCCAAGTAAATCGAGAGTAATCATCCACTACCACAAGCACATACTTTTTCCCACCTCTACTAGTTATCCTCATGGGACCACACAAATCAATGTGTAGCAATTCTAGAGGTCGAGTAGTGCTTACACACCTTTTCGATTTAAAAAAAGATCTGACTTGTTTCCCTTTTGCACAAGCTTCACATACCTTGTCATCATTAAATTTGATGGAAGGTAGTCCAATAACTAGGTCTTTTGAAACAAGTTTGTTTAACAAGGATAAGCTTGCATGACCTAGTCTCTTGTGCCATAACATTATATCGTCATTTAATGCATTTAAACAAGTCAGATTATTTTGGGGAAGAGTGAAAATACAAACTTTATAAACATTTTGACATCGCTTCCCCCTCAACACAACATCTCCTGTGTCGTCATTTACAACCAAGCAACGTGTTCGTGAAAACACCACTAGGTTGTTCTTGTCACACAGTTGGGACACACTTAGCAAATTGTGCTTTAAACCATCAACCAAGTGCACATTATCAATTGAGTGGGAGAGAGTTTTACCAATATTACCTATACCGACAATTGTCCCAGACTTGCCGTTTCCAAATGCTACACTCCCACCATTCAAAGCTGTAAGTGAGAGAAAATTTGATCTTTCTCCAGTCATGTGCCGCGAACACCCACTATCAACATACCACAGCTGCCTGTTTTCAAGGTTGTTTTCTGATCTGTTTGACAGGGTGTTTCTTACCCTGTTTGCTGGGTTGTTTATGGGATTGTTCTCTCTCACTTCAGCCTGCAAAACAAATCACGGGTTAGTTTTAGGAACCCAGATCCACTTGGGTCCCATTCCTTTAGACATGTAAAGCTCATCTTTTCTAATCCAGATTTGTTTCACATACCTTTCATTCTTTTCATTGGCATGTTTTCTTAAAGGACAAGAATATCGATAGTGACCAGTTTTACCACAATGAAAGCAAACAATGTTTTCAGGTAATCCCACATACTTCCTATGAATTGGGTAAACTGTTCGTTTAGGCTTATACCCAAGTCCCTTTCTGTTTCGACTGTGGTGAGTGTTTAACCAAGCAAGGGCCTGTGAAGATTTGTTCCAGCGTTTGTTTGTGCTAAGCTCGGTTTCCAGTTTTTCTTTATTAGCATGCAAACCCTTGTTCTCTTTGAGCAGGGACTCAACCATTCCTTCCACCTCAAAGAGTTTTTCCTCTATTCGAGAGTAATCTCCTTCTTTTATAAAGAGGTTTTCTTTGAGTATATTAACATTTTCATGTAAACCGAGTTTTTCATTTTTAAGAATTTCATTTTCAAGCTCTAGGTCACGAACTTCTCTTTTTAGATCAGCACATGTGTCTATCAAATTATATAGAAGTTCTTCTAAAGTGGCTTTGTTAAGACCATGTACCTTGTTCTTGAGATCTGAGAAGCTGATTGTTGATTCATCATCTGAATCTGAATCACTTTGTGCCATAAGTGCTACGACTCCTTCTTCAGCTTCAGATTCTCCTTCATCCTCAGAGGAATCTCCCCAAGCAGCCAGCATAGCTTTCGAGAATTGCCTGCCCAGATTGTTTATAGGGTGTTTTCGACCCTGTTTTCGAGGGTGTTCAGGCATTTGATCTTCTCGAAGCAGAGGGCAATTCTTGACTAAGTGATCTGGTTTGCCGCACTTGAAACACCCTGTGAGCTGTTCTTTGGAGGTGTTTCTGGACTTGCTGAAGTCTTTTCTTTTGTTGTTTTCCTTGACCTTTTTGAAGAATTTCTTGAATTTTCTGGACATTAGGGCCATTTCTTCATCTTCAAGGTCAGAGTCAGTGTCCTCATGTGCTTTCAAGGCAAGCCCACGATCCTTCTTTTGCTCCTCTCTTTGCTGTGAGTTCTTTCGGAGTTCATAGGTCTGGAGATTACCAATCAACTCGTCGAGGGTGATCTTGTTCATGTCTTTAGCCTCTTGGATGGCTGTTACTTTGGCCTCCCACGTGCGAGGTAAAATTCTGAGGATTTTCCTCACCAACTCTTCAGTGGTGAAAGATCTTCCCAGGGATTTTAACTCGTTCGTGATGTGGGTGAACCGTGTATACATGTCCATCACAGTTTCATGATCACCCATATCAAACAACTCATATTGTCGCATAAGTAGCTCAATTCTAGATTGTTTAACTTGACTCGTACCTTCATGAGCAACTTGCAGAGCATTCCAGATAGCTTGGGCTGATTCACACTCAGAGATGCGAGTGTATTCATCGGGTCCTAGGCCAAAATATAGAAGCTTTTTGGCCTTGGCATTTTTCTCCATTTTCTTGTAGTCCTCGGTATCAAACTCTATGGATTCCTTGGGAACCTTCTTACCATCTTCAAGCACCTTGGTGGGAACAAGGGGCCCGTTCTTGATGAGCATCCACAATTCATAATCTTCTGCCTGAATATAGTTCTCCATCCTATTCTTCCACCAACTATAATGTTGGCCGTTGAAATAGGGTGGACGAGTAATGGATTGCCCTTCAAGAATTCCTTGTGGGGTACTCATCTTCAGAATCTCTCAAGGTGTTAACCTTTTGTAAGAGAACCCGCTCTGATACCACTTGTTGAGTTCGTGAGTATCCAACCACAAGAGGGGGGTGAATTGTGGTATCTGATTTTCGCGTTGTACATAACAAACACCCTCACAGAGGTTGTTCTCAAGTGACAAACACCCTGATAGCTTGTTTGCACGGGGTGTTCTCAAATATTGCAGAGACGAAAATCACCAAGATAGATGCGGAAAATAAAGCACACATAATTTTTACGTGGAAAACACCTCTAGCCCAACTGAGGTGTGAAAAACCACGACCTACCTCGTGTAGGATTTAACCACTTTCACTAACGGGCTTCACACGTTACAAATGTAACACACCTTGTTACAACTTGCAACCACGTAACCTTCTTCCCAAAGACAGGTTACACCACGTCCAACCTTCGCAAGATTAGACACGTCTAAGTCCACACGACTAGGACACACTCACTCACTTTTCTGATTCAAGATCAGGGTTACAAACACCTTACAGGGGGTGCTTCTCACTAAGCAGATGTAAGGTACAATGAAGATCCTATTATGCCAATGGTATGAAAACTCAAAATCAAACACAGCTTGTCACGGTTTGCTTTTCAGAATGAAGCTCAAGAATCTTTGAGTGTAAACCGAGTTTTCTGATTTTCCTGGATTTTTCAAAAGGCTGTGTTTATGCAAATTCAAACCGAGTTTTCTATCTCTCTGTTTTTTTCGAGTGTTTTGAATATCTGTATATATCTGTCTGTGTGTATGTGCTGGGAGAGAAAAAGCTGAGGTTTTTAAACAAAAAAACCAACGGTCATAAACCACAGAATCAGCTAAGTATGGAAATTGTTTTGTAAAATTATCCAACGGCTAATGATTAATTTATCCCAAAATATAAGGGATTTTGTTATCTTAAAAGATAACCCTTATCTTCCCATAACCGTGAAGAGGTTTAAAGAGATTTTCAGCTTTTACCAAATCCGAAAATATAGTCAAAGGAAATTTTTTCCTTTAAGTTTTGGCAAATCTCCAAAACTTATTTTCGAAATTCTCCCAAAATATTTTCAGGAAATATCCTTTCCAGAGAAATAGCAGTTTTGAAATTCAAGGAAAGTATTCTAGAGATCTTGGCCAACCAAAATGAATTTTTCAAAAATAATCGGGTATGGCCACTGCAGTTCAGAAACACCCTAGGCACCCTGTTCGCAGGGTTGTTCGCAACTGGTGTTCTGAAGCACTTAGCGCAAGTACCGATTCAAGAAGTGTTTAAAAATGATGTTTTCAATATTGGCATATTAACAAGAGTCTAATTAAATAAAACCTATATACCCAAGACTTCTTGTTTTGAACCAGTCATCTTGTCCGAGATTTGTAGAGCTGCTGTGAACACCAAGGCCACCTTGTTTGCTGGGGTTGTTCTTTGCATTGCTAGAGTTCAGGAACACACTTTACAATCAACTGTCGAGATGGTGTTCTTGACTTAATATAGAATCACCAAGTAAAACCTGTCTAGAAGACATTCTCACATGTAGCAAACCAGTTAATACAATAAAGATCACAAACACCAGTTAGGCCTGTTTGGAGATCGTGTTCGGAGCAACATTACTTGCACAGATTTTTACACTTGGATTTGTTATCATCAAAACTAAATATAATAACACAACACCCCCTGATAGCATAAGACTAACCCAGCTATACCATGAAGGTATTGCTCGACTCTCTTGACGACTTGCCAATGTGCAAGTCTTGGGTTGATCTGGTGACGACTTACCAAGCCAACCGCAAAGCAAGTGTCAGGGCATGCATATGACATGGTGTACATTAAGTTTCTTACGACGCTAGCGCAAGGGACATTACTCATTTTCTCCTTTTCTTTGCCTGTTTTTAGGCATTGGTCAAGACTCAAGGTTAAACCCTTCAACTGGAGCATCTACAGGTTTGGAATAATGCATACGGAACCGTTCTAAGACTTTCTTAATATATGCCTCTTGGCTCATACTCAAAAGCTTCTTAGGACGATTCCTTATTGTAACCATGCCTAGGACATACCTGGTTTCACCCATATCCTTCATCTCAAAGATAGAGGACAACCACTTCTTAGTGGCTTCGATCATTTCTAAGTTGTTCTCAGCCAGTAGTATGTCATCAATGTATAGGGTAAGGAACATAATTCCCCCGGTTGATCTTTTGACATACACACAATGCTCTTCCAAAACCATAGATAAGCCAAATGAAGTTATAACTTCATGGAATCTTAAGTACCAAGATCTGGAAGACTGCTTAAGATGGTATATGAACCTTTTAAAATGATATACCTTGTCCTCTTGTCCCTTTGATACAAAACCAATGGCTGATTCATATAGATCTCTCCCTCAAGCTATCATTGATGAAAGCAGTCTTTATGTCCATTTGGGGGAAAAAAAAAAAAACTCTAAGTCTAAATGGGCAAGCATGGCTAGGAGTAGGCAAACAGTGGCAAATCTCACCACATGAGAAAATGTCTTTTCATAGTCTACACCCTCAATTTGTATAAACCCTTTCGCCATTAAACAGGCTTTGAACTTATCGATCCAACCATCTGTCCGGTGTTTTATCTTGAAAACTCACTTGTTTTCAATAGACTTACGCTAGGGTGGAAGATCAACAAGCTCCCAAACCTTATTTCTCGCCATCGAGTCTATCTTATCCCTCAAGGCATCCATCCACTCTTTGTGGTTTGGTGAGTTAGTTACCTCTTGATAAGAGGTAGGCTCCTCAACTTCCAATGGAGTGCATACGTATATTTCCTCTTTGATTTGAAAATATCGTCGAGGAATTCTTTCACGTTCACTCCTTCGAAGCCTGAGGCGTTCATTGTTTGTCTGCCTGGGTAAGACATCCCTCCCCCTTTCTCTAAGAGGTGTGGGATTCTGAGCATGTGGTGAGTTGCTCCCACTATCCCTTTGGGGTGTGGGATCCCAAACATGTGGACTAACTGCATGTTCGGGAACTGAAAATTGAGGACGGATCTCACTATTAGGCTAACTCTCCTCATATATAGGAGATTGAAGACGAATCTCATTCTCCTAAACAGACAAGTCTCCCCCATCCCTTTTGGGTAGGGAGGCATACCATCTTCGGTGACTTGGTTAGAGTCCAAATTCTCCCCCTCACTGAAAGATGGTTGGATGCCTTGCTGTAACTCAAACAGTTTGACGTCCTTCTTGATTTTCGCTAATGGTCGGGAACTCATCCTCGAGAAAGTCGACATAGCAGGAATCTATTTCTGTTCATTAAATTGTGCGGGATATCTAATGACCATCATCTTTGTGGCCCTTGGGCCAAGTTTTCCATATTTATAAGTTGGGTTATGCACATAGCCGACCGAATCCCATGGGCGTAAATGGTCTAAGGATGGCTTCTTACCAAATGATAACTTATATGGTGTGATAGGTATACTCTTGCTTGGCACGCGATTAAGGATATAAGTTGCCGTGAGCAATGTATCCCCCAAAACTGATTGGGAGGTTCGCATGTGCCGTCATTGACCTGACCATGTCAAGCAATGTATGATCCTTGCAGTCTGTAATACCATTTTGTTGTAGAATCATTAGCTGTCTTTATATACATTTTTCCTCACAGAACTCTCCGAACCTATCAGAGAGGTATTCATGACCTCGATCAGTCCAAAGATTTCTAACTCTTCGTTCCAATTAAGTATCTACTTTTTGTTACGAAGCATTTGAACATATTGAGTGCCTCGTAGCGATGAGTAGTAGGTACGCTTACCCATGTCGTGAATAGCCATCTATAAAGGTGATGAAATAGATAGCCCTATGATGTACCTTAACATTCATGGGTCCGCAAATGCCTGAGCGGACTAATTATAAGGAACTAGATGCTCTAGAAGCTTTACTAAAAGACTTTACTTTGCTAGCTAGACATTACTCACTCATGCAACTTAACCCTAGTGTGTTGATCTAAAGGATCATCTCTAGTTAGCTGATTCACTCTACTTTGACCCTTATGATCAAGTTGAGTATGCCCAAAAACAGAGTTCAAATTAAGAAAGCGATAAAGATGGAAGATGTCGAGATAGACGGAAATCAAGGGAGAAAACTAATATCAAAACTAGAAGATACGAAGGTACGCTGCACCCTAAGAGCGTAGAGAGTGTCGTGGAGGAACAACTTATTTCCTTCACGGGGTTTGAGCTGACACATTGCTATGTTAAGGACATGTTCCTCACTATCATCCCTTAAGACCACAGTTGTGAACCCGTCGGGTAGCGATGAAGGTTTACAAAATCAGCTCAGCCCTAAACTATGTGTTTGGTTGCTCCTATGTCTACAGTCCACTAAGGAAGAAAGTTTGGTAACTACTGCTTGGGAGTACACATGTTATCCAGGTGTAACTATGGAAGAAGGTGCCTTAGTTAGTTCGGGACGATCCCAAGCGGTGGGTTTCTTCTTTTCACAGTTATAGCACTTCACATGCGCTACATTCTACTCTCTATTGACCTTGACCTTTTACTCTTCTGCTAACACCATCCTTAGGTTTCGAGCTTTGAGAAGAGGATGAATCTGGTGAAAACCGGATGTCAAGCTAATCCCACAAGTCTTCGACAGTGAGATAGCATTTAAATCCCCTTACCAGACCATCATGCATGTAATGCCATATAGCCAGCATGCCAATCGATCCTTCCTCAAGCCATTCATGGTATGTTATTAGCCTTTCTCTTGATATTGCTCACAAGCAATTATATTTATGTTATTCACAGCTTTGCCTATCTTAGGAGATTTCAAAAAGTCGTCAAGTGTTCTAATACTTTACGTTTGTTTAGAAGAAGCTAAATCCTCTAACATTATGTATTATATAGTCTAATGCTATCTTTATTTTCCATTGGTAAACTAATCACCAACCATATTTTAATTGCCATATCTGAAAGTATATATTTAAAAATGGACATTAGGCATATTTTCAGGTAATTAAATTATCAAAAATTTCATCATTCATATCGTATGATCGAAAATTTTGCTAAGCTCATAATCATCCCATACAAGCATGAATTAGAAGTTTCTATAATTTAATTACTACATTTTTCTATAAAACAAATTTATGGAGTCCACAATTTGTTAAACTAATTAACACTTCTAGAAATATCACAAAGATATTCAGCTTTAATCATGCAAAACAAATTTACATGAAGTTATATAAAATGAATTAATATAGTTACTAATATGTCATTCAAAAGACTTTATTTAAGGACATGTCAAAGAAGAAATTACACACAAGTAATTATGTAGTACACATCCATATAATGTTACAAACCTTAATCAATATGAAACGAATTCATACGATATGCGTATTCAGTGATGATAATACATTATTATATATTAGGCCCAAAAATTTTAGCCATGTAAAATATGTTTCCACAAGGTTCGTCTTATATGAAACTAACTCATATATTCCGTTATTAGAACAATTTATTTATTTTCTAGATATATAATATGTAGTTATACATCGATCATATCTTTCATATTATCGTCACATATGGATGTGAATTAGGAGTTCCTTTAAGTTACAAAAGTTTGATTAAACTTATTAACACATTAATTAGTGAATACACACGGATATTCACTTTCAATTATGTAAAACATATTCACGCAAGTTTTATGAAACTAATTCAACCAAAAACATTATGTTTTAATATATATAACACAAAGTTATATATTTCAACTTCTAAATTCTATACTATTAACAATAATAATATGAAAATAAAAACAAAAAAATATAACTCATAATAATGATCACTTTCAACATATAAAACAAATTTATATGATCATATGAGAGCATATATTCTATATTCCAAACTGAATCAAAATCATCCCCAAACAAAATGGTCCAAACATTTTGGGACCTCTTTTTTTGAGCTAAGCAAATATTTCTGGGCCAAAACCAAAAAATGGCCCCAAAAAAATTGAACCCCTTTTTTTTTTAAAAAAACCAACCCACATGAATTTAAGCCTAAGAAAAAGGGTCCAAAAACAAAACTCAAGTGACCAAAAAAGAAAAAAACCAGCCTAAAAACCAGGGGGGCGCCTTTTATAAGTGAGTGAACTCACTTACCCCCCCAAAACCTAATCTTAATCTGAGTCTCTCTCTCTATCTCTTCTTCTTGGTGTTCCTCTGCCAGCCTTCGAATTCTCTCTCCACTCTCTTTGACCTCTCTGCCCATCTCTATCTCTCTGGCTTTCCCAGTGTCGTGGCCATGGAAATGGGGCACTAAGCTCCTTCCTCGACACCACGAGCACGGCAGCCGCACCCGCCGTTCTGGGTTTTCAAAAAAAACACCCAAGTGATGCACCACTGCCAACCCCCATGAGCCGTGATCTACGCTAATCCGACGAGAACCGAGGGTACCAAGGTGTAGATCGGCCTAATCTGAGCCTAAGGAAGACGCCCATACGCCAACACGCCACTGAGGCAGTGGCGCATGTTCTCACATGCCTCCTGAAATGGTGTTTTCCGGCTCCGTTTTCTCAAGGTTGCATAGATCGGCGATGAAGAGGGGCTTTGGGAGGAAGAAGATAATGAAACGACCTTCGTCGGTGGCGCGTGATGGTCATGCGCTATCCCTCCATGGTGTTTGTCTGATAGGTATGCTTCAGCTCACTTATTTCCATTTTCTACACCTTTGTTTTTTTTTCCTTTTAGTCGAGGTCGAGTTTCAGGCATAGAGGGGTTACGGTTTTCGAGTTTAGGGTTTGATGTGAGGGAGATAGGGTTTTGAGTCTAGGCTTTGCAGCATGTTAATGGTTTCAAATGAAAACATGCTTGCATATCCAATCACATATCCAGTTTTATTCATGGGTTATCAATCGAATTAATCATTCAATGAATTAAAACATATCATATATTCTTGGTTTTCAAATCTGGGTTTTTAACCAAAAACCAGTAGCATACACATATTCATGAATTCGACTAATCAGAATTACACTTAGAATCGTGATCTGGATGCATAATAATGATTATCAACCAACTATCATAGTCTTTCACATATTAATCTGGGTAAGATTTGTATATAAACCCACAAAATGGCATAAAGGATCATGCTTTCATGTTTTAACAGCATGATGGCATAGGCATCCTTGAACAGCATGATAACTAATCACGTCTTTAAAAATATATATATATACATATATGCTTACAAGACATAAGCAATCTGGAATGGGTAGTTTATTCTATTAATCTAGGTTTAGAGTAAACTAAAACATGTTCGTGAAAACTAATCTAGATGGGACAGATTAATAAATAATCAGTGTTATGACTAAATATTTAATCTTTAGCCAATTCAAGATATTAGAATCACATAATCATGCTTTTGATTAATTACGGAAATTAGTAACTGATCATATAGTCATGTCCTCAGAACCTAAGCATGCTTATTATTCAGGTCTTAAACGCATTAAACAGGACTAAAACCGATCGGTTTGGCTTTAATATCACTGTTAGATAAAATAGGACTAAACCAGATGCGAAAATAACTGTTGGGAACAGTCCACGTAAATCTGAAGGTGAGGTAGCTACTAGATTCGCCTTTAGGGTTCTAAACCCGAAACCCCGGTGGATGGTTGGGTAGCCGTGTGAGGGAAGGGGAGAGTATGTGGTTTCTATGTTATTTCGTGTAACCCTAATTTATCCCCTGAAACCTCTTTATATAGGTTGGGGAAACAATCAGGGAAGCAGCCCTAAGCGGCCTTAGTAGCCGTCGGGCCTAAAACCTTAGGCCCGGCCAACAGCTCCTACTCGGCCACATAGGCCGCACAATGCATGCTCTTCACGAATCATAACTCATCATGCTTCATACCAGGAATAGGACGTGCGACCGAAAAGTAACAAGTAGTGCTATATTAAGTTACCATCTAACTAACATAGTACTTTCACAAAATACGATACCCCAAATCATCCTGAACATCACCAGTGGCATCTCCTATCCCTTATGCCATGATATATCATATGATTATATACTTAATATAATCGCCCGGGCTGATATTGGTGATGATGGATAGATTTTTCCTTAAACACTCATGATATTGCATTTGACTTGATTGCTTTCCTAACATGTTCTCATTGAACCGCATACATCGTGGCCCTTGAGAAATATATTAAAGTAGCAACATCAAGCTTTGACTTCGTATCATAGCTTTAAGTCAAAGGGTCATCGTCTATATGGTCACACGGTGACAAAAGATAGGGAGGTTAATCGTCACTCCGTGTATGGTCGTCTTTTAAGCACACATAGTATGAGATATGTGTCATGACATAGCTCCCACTCAACTGGGATCATTACTCTATATGCCATATGAATCGCCAGTCTAGATTTTCACCCAAAAAATCTAACCTGAGCCACTAGATCGACATACTAAATGTCAATCTTGACACTCAAGGTTCGGCTTTTTAAGGCTTCAATATGAAATCATATCTCATATTCGACTACCTCGTGTCTCATCTTAGACTTACTAAGGCGACTATATCTTATCACATTCATACACTTCTAGTATGAGTAATAAATATTGCACACTCAGTGCTAATATGATTCGGTCTCATCCTGCCCACTATTTAAGCGTCAGGGCAATTGCTTGTATGACATTTCAATATGCCTAATGCGCAACAATAATTTATGAGCATTTGGCTTATTGCAAAAGAACCTTGTCCATCACATGACAAGATATGTCCCAAAACTGAACATTGCGAATTCCTAGACTCAACATATGAGTTTTGAATGTGTCACTAGGAATAGGTTTAGTCAAAAGGGACATAAACACCTTCTTGATGCACATATACTTTATGACAATTTCTTTTGTTTCTATGCTGACACACAATTTGCCTCCATAGCTAACATTGTTGTGCTGTTTTTGCTTCTTACTGCATCATGACATGGCTCTCCTACCCAGGGTGAAAGCATGTCCCGAGGTTGACTTAGACTTTTCTAAGTCACCACCTCAATCGACATTTTAAGGATCCTCTCAACTTGAAATCTCCCCCTGATAGCATAAGACTAAGTCAGCTGTACCATGAACGTATCGCTCGACTCTTTTGACGACTTGCCAATGTTCAAGTCTTAGGTTGCTCTGGTAATGACGTACCAAGCCAACCGTAAAGCAAGTGTCAGGCCGTGCACATAACATGGCGTACATTGAGTTTTTTACGGCACTAGCGTGAGGGATATTATTCATTTCATCCTTTTCTTCGTCTGTTTTTAGGCATTGGTCAAGACTCAAGGTTGAACCCTTCAACTGGAGTGTCTACGGGTCTGGAACAATGCATGCGGAATCGTTCTAAGACTTTCTTGATATATGCCTTCTGGCTCATACCTAAAAGTTTCTTAGAACGATTCCTTATTATTTCTATGCCTAGGACATGCCTGACTTCACCCATGTCCTTCATCTCAAAGACAGAGGACAGCCACTTCTTAGTGGCTTCGATCATCTCCAAATTATTCCTAGCCAATAGTATGTTGTCAACATACAAGGTAAGGAACATAATCCTCCCGGTTGATCTTTTGATATACACACAGTGGTCCTTCGAAATCATGAATAAGCCAAATGAAGTTATAGCTTCATAGAATCTCAAGTACCAAGATTTGGAAGATTGCTTAAGACCATATATGGACCTTTTAAGACAACACACCTTGTTCTCTTGTCCCTTTGATATAAAATCAATAGGTTGATCCATATAGATCTCTTTCTCAAAGCCACCATTGAGGAAAGCAGTCTTTACACCCATTTGAAGCAACTCTAAGTCCAAATGGGCAATCATGGCTAGGAGCAGGCGAATAGAGGCAAATTCTCACCATAGGAGAAAATGTCTCTTCATAGTCTACACCTTCAATTCGTGTAGACCCTTTCGACACTGAACAGGTTTTGAACTTATCGATTGAGCCATCTGCCCGATGTTTTATCTTGAAAACCCATTTGTTTTCAATAGACTTACATTGGGGTGGAAGATCAATAAGTTCTCAAACCTTGTTTCTCACCATCGAATTCATCTCATCCCTCATGGCGTCCATCCATTATTTTTGGTTTGGTGAGTCAATCCCCTCTTGATAGGAGATAGGCTCCTCAACTTCCAAGGGAGTGCATAGGAATATTTCCTCTTTGATTTGGAAATATCATCGAGCAATTCTTCCATGTTCACTCCTTTGGAGCTTGGGGCCTTTATTGTTTGACTGCCTGGGTGAGGCATCCCTCCCCCTTTCTCTAAGAGGTGTGGGACCCTCAGCATGTGGAGAGTTGCTCCCACTATCCCTCTTGGGCGTGAGATCCCGAACATGTGGACTAATTGCATGTTCAGGAACTAGAGATTGAGGACGGACCTCACTCGCAGATTGACTTTCCTCATGCACACGAATCTCATTCTTCTGGGCAGACAAGTCTCCCCCACTCCCCTCGCGTAGAGGAGGCATACCACCTTCGGTGACTTGGTTAGAATCCAAATTCTCCCCCTCACCGAATGATGGTTGGATGTTTTGCTGTAACTCAAATAGGTCGACATCCTTCTTAACTTCACCAATGGTCGGGAACTCATCCTCGAGAAAATCGACATTGCGGGAATTTATTTCTATCATGCCACCATTTGGGTGTTCCCCATACATCACATATCCTTTCGATTGTGCGGGATACCTTATGAACACCATTTTGGTGGCTCTTGGACTAAGTTTTCCATATTTATAGGTTGGTTATGCACATAACCGGCTGAACTCCATGGGCATAAATGGTCCAAGGATGGCTTCTTACCAAACCATAATTCATATAGTGTAACAGGCACACTCTTGCTCGACATACAGTTGAGGATGTAGGCTGCCGTAAGCAGCACATTCCCCAAAAACTGATTGGGAGGTTAGCATGTTCCATCATTGACCTGACCATGTCAAGCAATGTACGATTCCTATATTCTGCAACACCGTTCTGTTGTTGGCTGTGTGGAATCATTAGCTGTCTTTGTATACCTTTTTCCTCACAAAACTCCTTGAACATATCAGAAAAGTATTCACGACCTCGATCAGTTTGAAGGATCTTAACCCCACATTGTAATTGAGTCTCTTCTTCCGCTACGAAGCGTTTGAACACATTAAGTGCCTCATAGCGATGAGATAATAGGTACACATACCCATATTATGAATAATCGTCTATGAGAGTAATGAAATAGATAGCCCCATGTCGTGCTTTAATGTTCATGGGTCCACATATGTCTGAATGAATTAATTCTAAGGGACTAGATGCTCTCGACGCCTTACCGAAAGGCTTCCTTGCTACCTTTCCAGCTAAACATGACTCACACCTAAGCAACATAACCCTAGTAAGTCGGCCTAGGAGACCTTCTTTAGTTAGCCTATTTATCCTATCTTGGCTCACATGGCCAAGTCTAGCATGCCACTTAACAGATTCAGAATTAGAGTTAAAATATGAAACATAAGCAGAGGATATATTATCATCGTTATCATCCAAATCCAAAACAATGAAATCTCCTTTCAAAGTTGTTTAGCCAAACAAATTGCCATTGTAGAACAAATCTAAACCATCCGGACGAAAACCAAAAGTAAAACCTAATCTTACTAAAGAAACATAAGAAACTAAGGAGCATCGCACCCCAGGTGCGTAGAGGGCGTCATGAAGAAGCAGCTTGTTTCCTCCACGGAGTTTGAGCTGGTATGTTCCTACTCCAAGGACATCTTTTTCACTACTGTTCCCCAGTACAATAGTCCCTAAACCCACCGGGTAGCGATGGAACTCCATGAATCTAGCCCTATTCTGAACTATGTGCTTTGTTGCTCCCGTGTCTACAATCCATTGAGGAAGAGAGTTAGCAACGAATGCATGGGAACAAAAATATAATTTAGGAGTTTTAGTGGAAGTAGGTACCTTGGCTGGCTCAGGACAATCTCGAGCGAAATGGCCCTTTTTTCTACAGTTATAGCACTTCACACGTGCCATATCCTTAGCTTCGTTGCCCTTAGCCTTATGCTTCTTGGCAGCACCAGCATTGGAGCGAGAGTTCTGAAGAGGACGGGGGCCCTTCTTAGGTTTCTTACCACGGTAAGGTTTCCTGCTCTTGGGTCCCAATCCTTTGACAACGAATACCACACTAGGAGGCCCATATAACTTTAAACGCTCTTCCTCCATTTCGAGCTGTTTGGAGATTGCCTCGAAAGTGTTGATGCGCTCACTGTGTGTCATGAATACTTTAAAACTCTTGCAATGTTTGTTATTATTGGGAAGAGCCCCTAATCACATTTGAAACTTGTTCTTCCTCAGAAACCTCTTGCCCTGCAGCCTTAAGGCCTCGAACCATAGCACCCATAGTTCGAAGGTGTTCGGAGATACTATGACTGGAGTCAATAGTATATTGCATCCATTTCAGCTGCAAGGTATGCAACCTTGTAACAGATGTCTGCCTGAACCTAACCTTAAGCTGTGTCCACATGTCCTTAGCAGTGTGGCAGCGTTCAAACTCACCCAGGAGATCGTCCCACATGTAAGGCAGCATAGTGTAGCATACATAACGATTGCGTTTGAACCATGCTTGGTATGCTTTAAGGTTTTCTTTGTACTGCTTAGTTACAATAATATCTCTACCTTGTTCATCTTTTTCAGCCGGAGGAGCCATGGAGGAGGTCAAGAGGTCCAGCATGTTATCATTATTTAAATAGAACTGGGCTTTCAGATGCCAGACATCGTAGTTTGAACCATCAAGTTGTCATCAGATTGTATACAACCTATCTAGCTGCCATATCTGAAAGTATATACTTATCTGTTAGACATGTTGTTTTAATAATTAAATTATCAAGAAGACCCCATCATTCATAATATACGTTCGAAAATTTCGTTAAGCTCATAATCATCACGTATAGATATGAACTTTGGAGTTCCTCTAATTTAATTATTAACTTATCTTCATTGAGTTTACTTAAAGGTTTTGTTAAACTAATTAACATTTTAATTCAGTGAATATCATGAAGATATTCACTTTTAATTACATAAATATATATTCAGTTAATGTTTATGAAACTAATTCGTTTAACACAACTTCATTTTTGTTTTAATATATATATAACACAAAGTTATATAATCAACCTTAAAATATCATACCATAACCCATGATAATATGAGAATAAGAGCTAAAAATACAATTTATAACAAAAATAATGGCCATTTCCAACATATAAAACAAATTTATATGAACATAGGAGCAGATATTCTATATTCCAAACCAAATCAAAATCATCCCCAAACAAAACGGTCCAAACATTTTGGGCCAAACAGATAAGAAACGGGACTTCATTTTTCGGGCCAAGCAAATATTTCTGGGCCAAAACCAGAAAAAAGGCCCATAAAAAAATACAGTCCAAAAACAAAAGTTAAGCGACCAAAAAAAAATCGGCCAAAAAAAGAACCGGGGGGAGGGGGCGCCTTCTATAAGTGAGTGACCTCACTTACCCCCCCAAAAACCCTAATCCTAATCTGAGTCTCTCTCTCTCTCTCTCTCTCTCTCTCTCTTCTTCTTCTTGGTTTGGTTTCGCTTTTATTGGATGTTGAAAATTGTTTTTAACTATTTTAAACTATTGTGCTACATTGACCACTGTTCATCTTTCATTATTCTATGTTATTGTTTGTTATTAATGGGTGATGATTTAGAACCAATATCGGGTGTCTTATTGCATCAGGCTTACTTTCTTATCCTTCCTATTGTAGACTTCTCATTTGTTCGAAGCTAGAATGAAGCCCAACTTGGCCTCCTTTTTTCATGGGGGGTGGAGGAATGATCAAAATAGGCCCAAAAAGGGGGAAAAAACGAAAATAACTAGTAGGAGACCAAGTAAAAAGGATAGCAGCTGCATGTATACTGTATAGTAATAATAATGTGTTATTGTCCCAAAAGAAAAAGCGATTGTCTAGCATATTATGTGTACCATAGAAGCCAAGTTGTTAAAGTTTATCCAGCCTCTTCATTCAAAATACCTAACAAATATGTGAAAAAGACAATGCAACACGGCACATGAAAGAGTCATTCCTGACTTCATTCCTTATCAACAAAGAAATTATGCCTTAAAAGAGTGGATAAAAAAAACCTAGCGGATAAAACGCACACAAAAGCCATGGTCGTTGCATCCTCTCTTAGTTAGCCTTACTTTAATCTCATATCAGTTACATGGTATAAGAAAATAATTTGAAAAGGGGAAGTAAGGGGACTCACAATTTTGATAATTGATTTCTAGCCCCAACACTAATCAGCAATTACCCGAAACCCATTCCCCTTCCTATGCTAAGTGCAGCAATAGTCTAGGATAAAAATTTATGTGGTGTTTGATTGGATATTATGTAATTACTATACAATGATCTTCTTCTTGGCTGAGCCATTATATGATGAAATTAATTAAAGAATGTGATGAGTAGGTGTATGCTCAATTGGTAAACTCCATGGAAGCTATTTATCATATGCTTGGATTCAAATTCCACCTACAACAACCTTTGAGCCTCATTGACATCTCAAAAAAAAAAAATTACAGTTATGTTATATTATGAATGGGATAGTGAGAAATCTTGAGGCAATTGGGAGAGAATGTTTTGTGGCCCTCATCCCTCACTGTAGTTGTGCCTTTCATTAATCAGGAATCCTACAGTACATACAATTACAGAAAGGTTATAATTAGAGATACAAGAAGGCTAGGACTCTATCTACAATTGTTAGCTAAAGATAAAAATACAAGATAATGATAGAGTAATAATGAACTACTAATACTCCTCAAGTTGCAGCATGAAGATTCGAAATGCCCAACTTGGATGATAAATACTGAAACTGTCGTTGACCAAGCACCTTGGTAAAAATGTCAGCGAGCTGCTCTTTGGCGGGCGTATAGCAAGTGTGAATGATATCGATGACTAACTTCTCATGAACAAAGTGTCAATCAACTTCAATATCCTTGGTAGGCTCATGAAATACTAGATTGTTGGCTATTTGAAGAGCTGTCTGATTGTCACAATGATGAATAGCAGTAGGAACAGGTGAACTAAGAAATCGTAAAAGATTACTAAGCCAATGACTTCACTAGTGGCATTGGCCATAGCTTGATATTTCGCTTCAGCAGACAAACGAGATACCGTGGCTTCTTTATTAGTTTTCCATGAGATAGGAGCATTTCCCAAACGAACAAAATATCCAAACATGGATCGGCGAGACATGGGACAACTAGCCAAATTTGAATCACAAAAAAACATGTAAATCAAGATTAGAACTCACTGGAAAAAGAATACCTTGACCAGGACTCGACTTGAGGTAGCATAGAAGCCATAGAGCAACATCCTAGTGCCCCTGTAGGGGTCCTCATAAACTGACTTCACACATAGACCGAACAAGTAATATCAGGCTGTGTAGCAGTTAAATAAAAGAGATGAGTAACCAAACGAAGATATTGAGAACGGTTTGATATGGGCTGCCCAGAGTCAGTGGATAATTTAAACTTTTGTTCCATAGGAAAAGAAGCAGGACGGGCAGCCAACATGCCACACTCAGAGAGGATGTCTAAAGTATACTTCCTTTGAGACAGGAACAACCCACTTAGGTTCTAAGCAACTTCAATCCCAAGCAAATATTCAAGTGCACCTAAGTCTTTTAGCTAAAAAGCACCTGTGTAAGTACTGCTTAAATGTCTAATAGTGAGACGAGCTATTGTCAATAAGGGCAATATCATCGACAAATACCAACAAGGCGAGAAAAATGTCTCCATGACGATATATAAAAAGATAGTGATCGAGTGGACACTGAATGAATCCATAGTCCTCAAGTGCAGAAGCCAATTTGAACTACCACTGTCGGGGTGCTTGGTGGAGACCATAGAAGACTTTTTTTAACTACAAATGAGATTGGGCTTAAGAGGATGAAATCCTGGAGGAGATTTCATATATAGGTCCTCATGCATTTGACACCTATTGCCTACCCCACTGCATTTGACACCTACTAAAAATGTACCACATGCCATCACTTTGGTGATTCAACCCAACCCAAAACCCCAAACACGAGTTAAAGACCTTACTCTTTTGAAGAACCTTAACCCCAGCCTAATTTGAGGAAAAGAAAGCCAAGGGCATTTGTTTTTGGTGTGATGAGAAGTGCGAGGCAGGCCACAGATGTCAAGGAAAGAAACCTCAAGTCTACCACCTAGATATAGAAGAAGATTCTAAAGATCTTGCCCCTCAGGAGAATCTTGCCCCTCAGGAATCCGTTGATACAGAATTAGCACACATATCAGTCAATGCCTTGGTAGTGGGAGCTAACTTCCAAACTATGAGGGTGATAGAGTATGCTGAAAAAAATCTCTACAATTGCTACTTGATAGTGGGAGTACTCATAACTTTATAGACTCTTCCCTAGCCCTTAAACTGGGGTGCAGAATCAAAGAAGTTCCTCCTATGATAGTAAAAGTAGTAGATGGGAAGCAACTAAAGTGTCAGGAAATGGTGCAAGAATTCTCATGGAAAATACAAGGGAAGCAATTCACAGCAAATGTTTTGCTACTGCCATTCGGACGATGTGATTTGGCTTTGGGAGTTCAATGGTTCTCTTCACGAGGACCCATCTTGTGGGATTTTCAAAAACTCACCATGGAGTTCCAACACCAAGGTGATAGAATCATCTTGAGATGGTCCCCTGATAGACTGAAGATCATCAGTGCATCTAGAATGGATAAGCTACTGCAACAAGAAGGGGAGCTATCATCAATTCAATTGTTGGCTACAGTAAACACGCACCCTAATTACTACCACCCCCTCCATATCGAGCCCCAGATATAGTAGCTTTAGTAAGACAATATCCCACTGTCTTCATAGGACCCACCAGACTCCCTCCTATCAAACCTGATTTTGATCACAAAATTCCCCTGAGGAAAGGTACTAACCCCAAAAATATCAGACCTTACAAATACTCTCTTGCTCAAAAGGATGTCATTGAGGATCTGACTTAGGAATTATTAGCTCAAGGGTTCATTAGAACTAGCTCTAGTCCTTTTGCAGCTCTAATGGTATTAGTAAAAAAACGGGGGTGGAAAATGTGCATCGAATACAGGGCCTTGAACAAAGCCACCATAAAGGACAAATTCCCTCCCTAATTGAGGAACTGCTAGATGAATTACATGGAGCACAGTACTTCTCCAAGATTGATCTCAAATTCGGATACCATCAAATAAGGGTGCATGAGTAGGATGTTCCAAAAACAGCATTCAAGACCCATTTAGGTCACTATGAATTCCTAGTGATGCCCTTTAGGTTCACTAATACACCATGCATATGTCAAGGCCTTATGAACCACATCTTTAGGCCTTATCTAAGGAAGTTTGTACTTGTGTTTTTTTATGATATCCTTATCTACAGCCCTACCTGGACAGAACATCTATCTCACCTCCACCAAGTGCTTCAAACCGTGCAGCAAAGTGCTTTGATTACTAAAGCCAATAAATGTGTATTTGGAGCACAGCAAATCTCCTATCTAGGGTACATCATCTCTAAGGAAGGGGTGTCTACAGACCTTGACAAAAATTCCTGCCATTCTTGAGTGGCCTTAACCTACAACACTCAAACAGTTGAGAGGTTTCTAGGGCTAACTTGCTACTGCAAGAGGTTCATAAAGGATTATGGGAAACTTGCTAGTCTATTGACACAACTCCTAAAAGGATGGTTTTACTTGGACCTTAGATACCATAATTCTTTCGAAACATTGAAAAATACTATGGACACACCCCAGTACTAGCATTGCCAGACTTCTTAAAACCCTTCACAATTGAGACAGATGCATTTGACAAAGGTATAGTGGCAGTGTTGATGAAAGAAGGCCATCCCATAGCTTATCTAAGTAAGGCTTTGTCCTTAAGAAACTCTCTCCCTTCAGCTTATGATAGAGAGTTGTTGGCTGTCATACATGTTGTCCAAAAATAGAGTGCCTATCTGGTTCATTAACCATTTATCATTAGAACAGACCAACAGAGTCTTAAGCATTGTTGGAGAACAAGGTTTTCACCCCCTTGCAGCACAAGTGGCTGTCCAAACTCTTGGGGTATGATTTTGATATTCATTAGAAAAAGGGGGCTGAGAATCAAGCAGCAGATGCATTGTCTAGAATCTGTCATGGCACTAATATATTGATGGCAATCTCCATGGTCCAGTCACCCTTATACACTGAAATAGAAAACACTTGGAAGAATGATTTCAATATGCACACTCTTATATAAGAAATTCAGCAAAACCTTATGTTGCACCCCCACTTCTCTTGGCTCAACAATCAGCTAAGAAGAAAAGGGAAATTAGAGATGGCTCATGATCCTAAGATTAAAAGGTCCATCATCTCCATCCATCATAACACCCCTCAGGGAGGAGATGCAAGGGTTCAAGCTACTACTATAAGAGGATTTGATCCTTGCTATACTGGCCTAAACTCAGGAAGGATGTAGCTGCTTTTATTAAGGGATGCACTGCATGTCAAAAATGCAAACCAAATAATTCCACTTATCGTGGCCCCCTTTAACCCTTACTATTCCCAACTCCGTCTGGGAGAACATTACAATGGACTTCATAGAAGGACTTCCAAAATCAAGAGGGAAGGAGGTGATAGTTGTGGTAGTAGACAGGTTTAGTAATGATGCACATTTCATTGCATTATCACAACCCTACTCTGCAGTAGAGGTAGCATAGACCTTCCTAGATAACATCGACAAATTGCATGCATTCCCAAAATCGATAGTGTCAGATAGAGACAAAATATATATTAGCCTTGTGGACAGAGCTAATGATTATTGCTTGAATAGACCAACCCCTTTCCACTACTTGTCATCCCCAAACAGATGGGTAGTCCGAGGTAATCAATAGATGTTTAAAGAATTACCTAAGGTGTATATGCAGTGACTGCCCTACTCAATGGGCTAAATGACTACCACTGGCAGAGTTTTGGTACAACACTAGTTATCACACAGCTAGCCATGCTACTTCTTATGAAATTCTCTACGGCCACCCTCCACCTCTATACTTACCTTATTTACCTGGAGAAAGCAAAATAGATATAGTAGACAAAAGCTTGACAACCAAAGAAGATGCTATACAGCTACTCAAATGTCACCTCTCTAGGGACCCAAAATAGAATGAAATAGCTTGCTAATTAAAAAAAAGGATTGATAGAGAATTTGAGGAAGATTATGTGTACCTCAAGTTAAAGCCTTATGGGCGACATTCAGCTGAAAATAGGCCACATCAAAAACTTGCAGCTAGGTACTCAGGACCCTCCTACAATGTGTTAGACATAATTAGGCAGGTAGCATAAAAATTGGAGCTTCTAATGGGTTCCCTCATACACCCTATCTTTTATGTTTCCTTACTAAAAAAATACCATAGGCCTCCTCCTGTTGAACTCCAAGCTCCCATGCACAACAGGGAAACTGATCCTATAAGGGCACCAGAATACATTGTAGACATGAGAATAGTAAAGAAACACAATGCCGCAGCAACGCAATGGCTCATTAAGTGGACTAATACTCCTATAGAAGATGCTACGTGGGAGTTTGCTAGCAAGTTTCAATAGCAATTCCCAACATTTGATCCTTAGGGACAAGGATCTTCTCAAGGAGGGTGTATTGATGTGAATCACAGGGAAAATGAAAATCAGTCACGTGACTTTCACATGAATGATGAGCTGACAAGGATAGGGTAAGTTAGAATCTTCAAATTATTGCACTAGCATATGGGTTGCCACCATTCTCTATTTTTGTCATTTAGCCATTTCTTTTTTTGATTCCTATCAAATGCTCCTAAACTTTAGGCTTTACTGTTAGAAAGAAATGGGAATCGCTAGTATAAATGGATGCATGTGTCATTGAGGAGGGGAAGGAGAAATGTCAACACTCCCTCTCTCTCTCTCCCCCTCCCTCTCTCTCTCTCTCTCTCTCTCTCTCTTCTTCCCCTTTTAAGCTCCACAATCACATATTTCTGCTAATCCAGGTGCCTTTTCCCTCTAAACTAGGTACCTCATTAGCTGAAATAGAGATCATCTTCACCATCGAAGTAGTGGTTAGATCATCTCTTCTCTGCTATTCTCAGGTGTTCTTCACAGAACACATCAATATCGAAGCAAAATTTGAGGTAGAGGCTGGAGCATTGTGGAAGACCGATGATCATCAAAGTTGGCGATAGAGTAACCTTGTCCAGCAGCATGCCTTTGGGTGGTGATTGGAGAAGAGAGACGAAGAGGAAACAAAGTTACTGAGAGAAGCAAATAAAAAGACAGGAGGCAGAGGGTTCCTCTAAGAAAGGTTTCGGAGGCATCGATATAGAAATACAACTTTCGTTTGGTTAATCAAGGGAAAAGTAGTAATCGTAACACATAAAACAATACCTGCAAGAAAGAAAATCATCCATGTAAAAAGTATTCTTTTTAAACAACACCTGCAAGCTGAATCATGGCTGCTTCATTTAGTTGTGCTGAGGTGTCCACTTGGTGATAAACAAACTGAGATCCACCTATCTTATTTATATGAAGTGTAGACAGAGCCGAGTATGCCACGATTGAATTGCAAAGAGGTGCTTCCAGTGTTTTTTTGTTTTTGTTTTTTTCGGTTAAAGGTCTTTTCAGTTTTTAATGTGCTAATATACAACCAAAGTTGTCCATGACAAACTTACTCATTATTAACTACACTAGCAACATAATTAAATCTTATTCTTTTTGGGTTGGAGGGAGGGGAGGGGATGGGATTAGATACATAAACTGGTTTGAAAATAAAAATAAGAACACATCAATATTAGTTCCTTCAATAAATTACGCAAAGGTACCTTTGGTTTAAGGAGAAATCATACAGAAGAAAAAAGAGGAAAAACTAGATTTGTAATCAAATACAAAAGCTCAATGTCTTTGACGGTTATTTTATCCCTAACAAAATAGTTCTTTTCGATAGAATTTAAGGAGCATCTTAGTTCTTAAAAATGGACTGTAAAGGGAATACTGTAGAAAAAAATGAATAAGAAAAGCATTCCTTTGGCTACTTTTAGTGCTCTTCATGAACGTTATGGAAGGACAGTAATGTCAATTGATCTTAAAAATGTACTTCAAATATTTTAAAGAAGAATAGATAACAACTTCAAAGTTCTTACTCACTACTTCCTGTTTTACATTGATGATATTCTTATCTTTTCCAAAACTATATAGCAACACAAAGATGATTTTCTGATTGTCACCTAAGATGCATTGATGATGACATTATTCTTGGTAAAAATAAGTTCATTTATGCTAAGCAAGAAATAGAGTGTTTAGATCTAGGAATAAAAATTAGACAAATCATTCTAAAAAACATATTCTAGAAAAAATGCAAATTTTTATGAGAAGATTGAAGATGTGAAGCAATTAGAACAGTTTCTTGGACGTCTCACCAATGCTTCAAATTTCTTTAAAGATTTAGGTAAGCTGAGAAAACTATTGCAGTAAAAACTCAAGAAAGAAGTTAGTTACACCTATACCCTTAGTGAGTCAAACATTGTTCAAAACTTCAAAAAGATGTGTAAAAATATTTCTATTCTTAATTTGGCTAATTATGGAGATGCTTTAATTCTTGAGACAAATGTTAGCAATCAACATTGGAGTGTAGTATTCAAAATCAAAGAAGGAGAAAAACTCTATGAATGCAGTAGTAGAAATTTTAATAAAGCAGAATGTAGTTATCCCATGATGGAAAAAGAAATTCTTGCAGTCATAAGGGGAATTGAAAAGTTCTTAATCTTTTCACTCCAAAATCTTTTCTTATATGAACTAATTGCAAAGGAATACCCGATTTTGTGAAAAAGGATTTATCAAATATACAAGCACAAGGGTGACCCCTGTGCTGACAATTATGGCTTAGCTAGTTTTCTCTATTGAACATATACGTGGATAGAAGCATTCTCCAGGGCGTAGTTTAACTTGTAAGTTTGCTAATGGTGATCATTACAGATCATCTTCACCATCGGAGCAGTGGTTGGATCATCTCTTTTGTTCTGTTCTCAGGTGTTCTTCATAGAACACATCAATATCGAAGCGGAATTTGAGGTCGAGGATGGAGCATTATGGAAGACCGATGACCACCAGAGCTGGCGGCGAAGTGAACTTGTCCAGCGGTGTGCCTTCCGATGGAGTTTAGAGAAGGGAGATGAAGAGGAAACAAAGTTACTGAGAGAAAGAAATAAAAAGACGGGAGGCAGAGGGTTTCTTTGCGAAGGGTTTCGGGGCCATCGGTAAAGAAATGCAACTTTCGTTTGGTTAGTCAAGGGCAAAGTAGTAATTGCATCAAACAAAAATAACACCGGCAAGAAAGGAGATTCACCATGTGAAAAGTCTTGTTTTCAAACAACACCTGCAAGTAAGTTTCCCAGGCTGAATCATGGCTGCTTTATTCAGCTATGCTGAGATGTCCTCTTGGTGATAAACGAACTGAGATCCACCATCTTATGTATAGGCAGTGTAGACAAAGCCCACTATGCTGCGATTGAATTGCAAAGAGGTGCTTCCAGTGTTTCTTTGTTTTTTTTTTTTTTCTCCGCAAGGTCTTTTTAGGTCTTTACATGCTAATATACAACCAAAATTATCCATGACAAACTTACTCATTATTGACAGCACTAGAACCAGAATTAAATCTTATTCTTTTTCGGAGGGGAGAAGGGAAGGAAGGGGATGGGGTCGGATACATAAATCGGTTCAAAAATAAAAATAAGAACACATCAATATTTGTTGCTTCAAAAAATTAGGCAAAGGTACCTTTGGTTTAAGGAGAAATCATGCAAAAGAAAAAAGAGAAAAAACTAGAATCGCCATCAATTATAAAAAACTTAATGTCTTTGATGGTTACTACATTCCTAACAAACTAGTTCTTTTCGATAGAATTTAAGGAGCATCTTAGTTCTCAAAAATAGACTGTAGAAGTGGATACTGTAGAAAAAAATGGACAAGAAAAGTATTCATTTGGCTGCTTTTAGTGCCCTTCATAAACATTATGAAAGGATAGTAATTTCAATTGATCTTAAAAATGCACCTCAAATACTTCAAAGAAGAATAGATAACAACTTCAAAGTTCTTAATCACTATTGCTTAGTTTATATTGATGATATTCTTATCTTTTCTAAGACTATATAACAACACAAAGATGATTTTCTAATTGTCACCTAAGACGCATTGATGATGACATTATTCTTCTTAAAAATAAGTTCATTTATGCTGAGCAAGAAATAGAGTGTTTGGATCTAGGAATAAAATTTAGACAAATCATTCTAAAAAACATATGCTAGAAAAAATACAAAATTTTTCTGAGAAGATATAGGGTGGGGAGCAATTAGAAAGGTTTCTTAGATCTCACCTATGGTTCAGATTTCATTAAAGATTTAGGTAAACTGAGAAAACCATTGCAATAAAAACTCAAGAAAGAAGTAAGCTAGACCTAGACTCCTAGTTAGTCAAACATTGTTCAAAACTTTAAAAAGACGTGTAAAAATCTTCCTATTCTTAATTTGGCTAATTAAGGAGATACTTTAATTCTTGAGACAACTCTTAGCAATCAACATTGGAGTGTAGTACTCAAAATCAAAGAAGGGGAAAAACTCTATGAATACTGTAGCGGAAGTTCTAATAGAGTAGAATATAACTATCCCATGATGGAAAAAGAAATTCTTATAGTCATATATAAGGGGAATTGAAAAGTTTTGAATCTTTTTGACTCCAAAATCGTTTCTTATATGAACTAATTGCAAAGGAACACTCATTTTTGAAAAAGGATTTATCAAATATGCAAGTGTAAGGGTGACCCCTGTGTCGGCAATTATGGCCTAGATAGTTTTCTTTCTCTATTGAACATATACACGAATAGAGGAATTCTCTAAAAGATCGTTTAACTCATAAGCTTGCTAATGGTGATCATTAGAGATCATCTTCACCATGGAAGCAGTGGTTGGATCATCTCTTCTCTTCTGTTCTCAGGTGTTCTTCACACAACACATCAATATCAAAGCGGAATTTGAGGTCGAGGATGGAGCATTGTGGAAGACCGATGACCACCAGAGTTAGCGGCAGAGTGACCTTGTCTAACGGCATGCCTTCGGGTAGAGGTTGGAGAAAGGAGTTGAAGAGGAAACAAAGTTACTGAGAGAAACAAATAAAAAGTCGGGAGGCAAAGGGTTTCCCTCAGAATGGTTTTGGGGGCATCAGTAAAGAAATGCAACTTTTATTTGGTTACTCAAGGGCAAAGTAGTATTGCATCAGACAAAAGCAACATTTGTAAGAAAGAAAACCATCCATGTGGAAAGTGTTGTTTTTAAACAACACCGACAAGCAAGTTTCCCAAGCTGAATCATGGCTGCTTCATTCAGTTCTGCTGAGGCGTCCTCTTGGTGATAAACGAACTAAGATCCGCCCATCTTATGTATAGGCAGTGTAGTCAAAACCTACTACTACATGATTGAATTGCAATGAGATGCTTCCAGTGTTTTTTTGTTTCTGTTTTTTTTTCCCTGTTAAAGGTCTTTTCAGTTTTTCACATGCTAATATACAACCAAAGTTGTCCATGACAAACTTACTCATTATTGACTGCACTAGCAACAATATTAAATCTTATTCCTTTTTTTGGGGGGAGGGAGGGGAGGGACGGAGATGGGGTCAGATACATAAACCAGTTTGAAAACAAACATAAGAACACATCAATATTAGTTGCTTCAATAAATTACGTAAAGGTGCCTTTGGTTCAAGGAGAAATCATGCAGAAGAAAAAAGCGGAAAAATTGGAATCGTAATCAATTACAAAAATCTTAATGTCTTTCACGGTTATTATATTCCTAACAAAATAGTTCTTTTCGATAGAATTTAAGAAGCATCTTAGTTCTCGAAAATAGACTGCAAAAGCGGATACTATAGAAAAAATGGATAAGAAAAACATTCCTTTGATTGCTTTTAGTGCCCTTTAAGAACATTATGAAAGGACAATAATGTCAATTGATCTTAAAAATACACCTCAAGTATTTCAAAGTAGAATAGATAACAACTTCAAAGTTCTTAGTCACTCCTATCTGGTTTACATTGATGACATTTTTATCTTTTCCAAAATTATATAACAACAGAAAAATGATTTTCTGATTGTCATTTGAGATGCATTGATCATGACATTGTTCTTGGTAAAAATAAGTTCATTTATACTGAGCAAGAAATAGACCGTTTAGATCTAGGAATAAAAGTTTGACAAATCATTTTAAAAAACATATTCTAGAAAAATATAAAATTTTTCTGAGAAGATTGAAGATGAGGAGTAATTAGAAAGGTTTCTTGGATGTCTCACCTATGCTTTAAGTTTCATTAAAGATTTTGGTAAACTGAGAAAACCATTATAGCAAAAATTCAAAAAAGAAGTTAGACCTGGACCCCTAGTGAGTCCAATATTGTTCAAAACTTCAAAGACATGTGTAAAAATCTTCTTATTCTTAATTTGACTAATTAAGGAGATGCTTTAATTCTTGAGATAAATGTCATCAATTACCATTAAGTGCAGTACTCAAAATCAAAGAAGAGGAAAAGCTCTATGAATACTATAGTAGAAGTTTTAGTAAAGGAGAGTGTAACTATTCCACGATGGGAAAAAAAATTCTTGCAGCCACAAAGGAAATTGAAAAGTTTTTAACCTTCTTAACTCCAAAATCTTTTCTTATACAAACTAATTGCAAAGGAACCCTCGGTTTTCTGAAAAAGGATTTATCAAATATGCAAGCGCAAGGGCGACCCCTATGTCAACAATTATGGCTTAACTAGGTTTCTTTCTCTATGAAATAGGTCAACGATCAATGTCTTAATCTCCAGAAGCAAAAGAAAATTAAGAAGCAATTTCTAACTTGTTGGGATTCACCTCATCAATGGGGAAAGGAGCCTAAAAGAAGAAAGAAAAGAAAGTTCTATAAGAAAAAGAGTTTTAACAAGCAAAGGGGAGAGAGATGTAGCAGAAAATATTATAATAAACCAAGTCTTAATAAATGAAGACTTTTTAGGAAAGCAGCTTATTGTCCTGCAAGAAAAAACAACTGTAAATGCTAGGCTTGCAAAAGATTGGACATTATGTTAATGAATACAAAAATAGGAAGAATAACAAGCTTATTCAAACATTGTGTAGGCTAGATTATCTTGAGCTTAGTGAAGATAAGGCATTAGACCTAGCCCTAAGTAATGACAAAGGAATTGTTGAATTATACTGGACAATGAATATGAAGAAAGTGATTATGAAGAAACCAATCACATGATGAAAAGTGGCTCAATTCAACTTGGTGATCTTTAAGGAGAAGAGTTTGTGATAGACAGTGATAATAAAAAAGTCAAAGCAGATTAGGTCCTTTCCAGAATCCAGAAAGACATGATCTATAAAAAATTCACCTTTCAGTTAAAAAGCAAATACGTATGTGAGATGATGGAAGGAGATCTAAAAATCAAGGGTTGTGAGTATGATGTAGGAGAAGTTAATCTCATTAACTGGGAAAACATCCTTAAGCATAACAAAGATAGAAAGTATAGGTATATCCATATTGGAAGTGTCCAAGTTCAAATCACTTCATTACAATATTATGGAAAAGATATTGACCTCTATGCTTTGCTTTGTGATATTAGGCATACCAAATTTAATAATAAAATTATTACAGGGATTAAAACTAATTTATGTAATGGATCAATAGGATTCAATTGTGAGTCTGGATATTATGTGAGTCTAAAGGATGAATTTGCTAAGAACTTACTATAAGACAAAAACAATTAGAGTGGATATGAAAAGATAAGGATATCCAATGAGGATATTCTGAAAAACCATCTACAAATTAGATAATAATATAGATCCAAAGACTACAGTAAGCAGAAAAATTTGAAAGTCCTATCCTTATGCAAAAGACCCAGAGGCTTAAATCCAATCCTATTGAGATAAAAATTTATCGTTTATGAATATCTAGCTTTGCTAACCCTATAAAAATCAATAAGAAATATGAAATAAAAATTGATGAGAATGGTAAAGTTACCATTAAACTCCAATTATTAAGAAGCATGAGTGCAAGATCAAATTGGGGAGAAGGATCTTTATAAGCTAAAGAAGAGCTTAAAGAAGATGATACAATTAGCATGACCGGTGAAATGAGCAAAATGAGTTTTGAACCCGTAAGACACAGTATAGACCGAAGTATGAGTTTAGATAGAAAGGTCGTTGGGTACAAAATAAGAACTTTTAGTGAACCAATCTATGAAGATAAATTAGTCAAAAACATTACTATAGAGATTTGCTATGAGGCTACCAATATAAATGCTAATAGCATCTATATTCCAATAAAGGTCTGTTTAGAGAGATATAATAAATACGAATTATGCGCTTGTATAGATTAGTGGTTGTTCTGTATGCTTTGGGAAAAAGATCATTATTTTCGAAATTAATGCTAAAAAAAGCCAAAAATCCTTTACAAGTAAGGTAGCTGATAACAGCATATGAACTATAGTGAGGCAAAAGAAGGGTTATCCATAGAATTAGGAGGAGTAATATGATTATTCGAAATAATTTTTAGAGATTATATTCTCTGCGCACACAAATCATAAATCAGATAATATTCACAATTAATGGTCATTCCGTTCCGATTGAAAAATTAAGTAAGGCATACACACATCAGAAGATTGAGTTTACACGCAGCCAGCGTGATGAGAAAGTAATGCCTGCACAATGAGAGATAGCACTAACAATCTCATTACTTAAGTTATCTATTTAAAAGCATATTATTGAACAAAAAGATAAATTACGCAAGGAACAGTACTCTTATAATCCTCTAAAATTTTGAGATAAAGATAAAATATTTGATAAAATCACTTTATTAAATTCCAACACTATTATCTGAGTCAAACAAATGGTGCACACACACCAGGATATCCAAAAATTCGATAAACAAATCAAAGAAATTCTGGATAAAGGATTAATCAGGAATACTAAGAGCCCTCACAGCAGTCCCGCTTTCATGGTAAGAAATCATGCAGAAGAAAAAAGATGAAAAGCAAGAATGGTGATCAATTACAAAAAGCTTAATGATAATACTGTCTTAGATGGTTATTATATTCTTAACAAAACAATCCTTTTCAACATAATTCAAGGAATCTCTTAGTTCTTGAAAATGGATTGCAAAAGCGAAAATTGGCAGATAAAAATGGATGGAGAAAACATTCCTTTAACTTAGTGCCCCTTGAAGGACATTATGAATGTAATGTCATTTGGGGTCTTAAAAATGCAACCTAAATATTCCAAAAAAGAATGAATAACATCTTAAAATATCTTAATCACTGTTGTTTAGTTAACATCGATAATATCCTTGTCTTTTCTAAAATTATAGAATAGCACAAAGATACTGTCTTAACTGTCACCTAAAGATGCATTGATCGTGGTATTGTACTTGGAAAGAACAAGTGCATTTATGTTGAACAAGAAATTGAGTTCTTGGGACTAGAGATAAAAGTTGGATAAATTATTCTACAAAAACATATTCTTAAAAAAATAAGAAAATTTTTCTAAAAAAATTGAAAATAGAAAGTTGCTAGAAAGATTTCTTAGATGCCTTACCTATGCTTCAGATTTCATTAAAGATTTAGGCAAACTTAAAAAGCCATTGCAGTATAAACTCAAGAAAGCAGTAAGTTGAACATGGATTACTGATGATACAAAAATTGTTCAAAATTTCAAAAAGATATGTAAAAATGTTTCTATTTTTAATTTGCCTAATGTAGGAGATGACTTAGTTCTTGAGACAAATGCCAACAATGAGCACTGGAGTGTAGTACTCAAAATCAAAGAAGAAGAAAAACTCTGCAAATATTGCAGTGGAAGTTTTAATACGGCAGAATGCAACTATTCCACGATGGAAAGAGAAATTCTTGCAGTCATAAAAAGAATTGAAAAGTTCTTAATTTTTTTTAGCCCAAAATCATTTCTCATTCGAACTGATTGCAAAGAAATACTTGGTTTTGTGAAAAAGAATTTATAAA
This sequence comes from Carnegiea gigantea, assembly GCA_029747015.1. Classification (NCBI taxonomy): domain Eukaryota; kingdom Viridiplantae; phylum Streptophyta; class Magnoliopsida; order Caryophyllales; family Cactaceae; genus Carnegiea; species Carnegiea gigantea. The sequence goes on from JAKOGI010000634.1 coordinate 294,726, forward strand.
ATATGCAAGCGCACGGGCAACTCCTACATTGACAATTATAACTTAACTAGTTTTTCTTCTCTATTGAACATATACAGGGATCAAAGAATTCTCTGACGAATAGTTTAACTCAAAAACTCGTAAATGGTGATCATCAGAGTAGAACTCCTATTTGAAAAGGAGTTTGTCATTGTTACTAGAATGGGTTTCTCCTTCTAATAAAGTCTTTATTGATAATCTAAAATTTCGTACAAAAAGTAGATCACGTTTTGGTCTGCTATCTTCAGCCTACCTAATAGCCCAAAATTTTTTTCTTCTAGAATTACAAGTTAATTACCTAAGTTGTTCTTCTGATATCCAAGAAAAAATAAGTTCTGATGTTCAAGAAAAATGGTTCAATGAGTGGTATGTACCCTACATCGACTATTATCATAACTATTCTTATGATATTTGAGAGTTTTGGAGTACAACAATCTACTTTCTTGACAGGTCTGGAGTTAATGGTGGTAGTTTTTCAGCCAGTTCAATATCTTCAAATGACCCTGTCATTAAAACCTGGGACAACAGGATGGTAGTTTACTTTATGGAGTTCCCGGATCTAAAGTTCCCCTTTTTCTCAACATTAACTAAATTTCAACAACAGATGTTCAGAAGAATCCATTGAATTTTTACACCTCCTGATGGTCCAACAAAAATCCCAAATAATCGACGTCTATATGTGGAGGTACATTGTGCACTAGTCGAGTATGAAAATGGAAAAATCTAAATGGCTCATTATCTTGTTAAAATAGTTGATTTCGACGACCCCAATGATTGACAACAAGAATGGAATCCATAACAATAAGAATTAGATACTGATCTTACTTTAGCAAGAGTCATTGAATTTCTCAGCATTTATCAACAGAGTTGGAGATTAATTGAACAAGGAAAAACACTAATGCATTGTAAAAATACTACTTTCGCTTGTCATAATGAATTTAACGAATATATGATTGTAGAGGGAGCGACTTCAGAAGATGTTTTTTATTATCTTTTTGATATTGGAGCCGAGAAATTCTTATCAAAAAAAGGACAGAAATATCTTCATAAGTTATTTAAGAAATGAGATCCAGAACACCTTCAACTAGATAAAGATTTTGATGATTATCCAGATAATGAGAGTCTGGAAGATATAATTGGAGATGAATACATGTAAAATCTAAATGATGATGACCAGTTTTGTCATAATTAAAAGCTCTGAAAAGTAGGGGTGTTCATGATTCGGATACCCGAACCAAAAGAGATTTCGGTTCGGGTACCCGAAATTTCGGGTCGGCAAATTGGTGAACCGTATCCGAACCGAAACTTTCGGGTAACCGAAATTCGGATACCCGAAAATTTCGGTTCGGGTTTTTGGTTACCCAATAACCCATTTTTTCTAAAATATTTTTTCCTACTTTGCCTAATAATTTTGTTGTACCCATAATATAATTATTTCTATTTATGTTGTAAAAAGTTGTTGTATTGAGTCAAGTTGCACTTTAAATTATTACAAAATATGACAATATAACCGGATATCTTATTACCATTCACATTTCAATTAATCTACACTTCCATAAGGTATAAACTTGTTAACATCATATTCATGCACAACACATTCAAATAAAATAATGCAACGAAGTCAAAGTACTTGTCTTCTTCGGGTTCCTAAATGTTTGACTTACAAAGTTTTTAGGGAATGGATGATATAAAAAAAGTTTTGAAAAAGTTTTAAAAAAAGTTTCGGGTTTTCGGGTACCCGAATCTTCAAAATGCCCGAACCGTACCCGAACCAATAACCGAAAAAAATATTAGTTCGGGTACCCGAACCAAAATTTTTAAATATTTCGGTTCGGGTACCCGAGATTTCGAATCGGGTAGCGGATTTTCGGTTCGGGTTATTGATTATGAATATTTTTGAACACCTCTACTGAAAAGTGGTGATTTCATTATTGTACTACTTTGAAAAGTGTCAGGTCTGTAAAATAAAGCAGTGTACATTGTAGCCGTTAGGGCATCCTATGTATCCATAGCCCCTTTATAAAAGAAGAGGTCGAGTGTTGAGAAAGGACACAATCATTTGAGTATTCTTGAGTAAAAGAGAAGTTGGGATTCTCCATTTCTCTATGAGCAATCATCTCTAATGATCATAACTTAAGCCCCTCTTCATGTTTTTCATTATAATATATCCACTTTCAAGTTTTCAACAAAAGAAGTTTCCCAACAGTGAATGTCATTCTATTGAACTTTATGTCTTAAATATTATAATTTTTTAATTAAAGTCTCACTATCCTTTAAAATATAAAACTTAATTAGTGACTATAGTCTGAGGTAAGAAACGAAACAGATCTATAATGTACCTAATCTAAGGAATGTATGGTTGAAATTAGCAATCTCTGTAAACTGGAAGGTAGAGGAATGCCAGGGTCCAGCACCGACTAAGTTCAGGTAACGGTCAAAACTCCCTAATTAAGTTTTAATTATTTTCTTAAGCATAGTGGGCCTATAACCACAGAAAGTATAATATTTATGATATAAGTAGTAGATTGTGATCACTATTACCAGCAAAGTCATTATACGAAGTTTAATCGTGTAAAACAAGCATATTTCTTGAAAAAACCTAAAAATAGCTTATTTGCACAGTTAACCCTTTTGAGGGGCCTTTCTGTGATTTCTAAAAATTTAAGGACTAAAATAATAATAACAAGCATCAAAAAGTCACTTTCACCAAAACTAGGGGTTACCGAAGTGTTAATTTTTCCAAAATCAAGGCCAAACAATGAATACAATAAAACTGGAGGTACCGTAGTATCAAATTTTCTGGGAGCGTTATTCAATCAAACTTTATGTTTTAAATATTATAATTTCTTGATTAGTCCTACTCTCCTTTAAGTTACAAAACTTGATTAGTAGACTTTATTATCAAATGCTAGAGAAACACTAGGATCTAACATCAACTAAGTTGAGGTGATAATCAAAACTCTCTAATTAGATTTTATTATTTTGATAAGTATAGTGGGCTTATAATCACATAAAATATAATATTTATAATATAAATAGTAGATTATAATAATTAGTACCAGTAAATCTATTATAGAAAATTAAATCATTAAAAACAGATATATTTCCTGAACAGTCCAAAAAAATAGTAGAATTACTAAAAGTGCTGCATTTTGGGCCAAAGTTACAAATTTTTTGAGCCAAATTAATAAGAAAAGGAACCTAAAAATCTGGTGTCCAAAAACAAAAAGTACCCCAGCGTCATTTCAAAAAGTCAAGGGTCTAAAAGAAATTGTCCTACATACCTAAGAGTAGTTAATTGGCAGTTCTTTATTCCAAACAGCAAGCAAATAGAAACCAAAACCTAAATCTTCCATTTCAACATAAATAAAAGTTTGCGTTTCACAATTCACATCACACCATCACAGATGAAATAGCCGAACACTGGAGGCGAAAAGAAAATCGACAAACAAAATCAACAGGTTGATGCCCATTTGTTTTTACCTGAATACTCAAGACTCCGGCAGATTTCGACCTGAAAGCTAGTAGCAGCATTGGTTCAGGCTATGAATTTCCTTCGGAAATTATTCTAAATAACAGTTGATGAATCCAACACAACTCGACATGTAAAGCATACACAGTCTCCACTCACCTCCAAGCCTCTTGCATCTTAATTTTTAAAACGTAAATATTCATGGAAACAAAGGAGTGAAGCTCAACACAAGAGTCTCAAAGGTACAGAAACCAAAGAAGTTGGACCTCAATAACAACTGCTTTCACTTTTCCCTATTCAAAACTTAGAGCATTCCCACTGGTTGGCTTGCAAAGCTAAAATGAAGAGAGACAGAGAGTTGGCGAGGCGAGGCATTCATTGCAGCAATAGCCTTGTGGCTTGTGCCTCGTGAGGAGGCTCCTGTCTTTGAGCCACCTCGTGAGTTATTGCCTTGCTTTTTTTGTTTTTTAAATTTTTATTGATTTTTTCTTTTTTTCTGATTTTAAAAAAGAACTTGTGTATTGTAGAGTAAGTCTGTGAGTACTACTTTATTTGGTGAGGTAAAGTTGTGATCCTTCTACTGAAGAGAGTACGGATTGTGAGGCAAAAAATTAGAGAAAAAGCTGATATAACAGCAGTAGGCCCCCACAAGTGAGTTAATAAATTAGCTCACCATTGGATTTGCTCTTATAAACTTGGACTCTACTTCACAGCAGCAAGATCCATGCATCAGAAGTCATATCATTACCCAAGCAATCAGCCAAACTCATATGACAAGAAGAAACAAAAATATAAGCATTAAGCAGCATTTCTGCAAACGGTCGAGGTCTATCAAGCTTTCCAGGAGGTCAACAACTTTCCAATTATTAGTTGATAATCAAATAGCTTACAAGCATCTTCTATCAACTCAGTTTAGGGTAAAGCAATAAAAACAGGTAATGCCAACTCAAATTGAGGACTATCTAACACCCAACATGTCAAAGCCGATGTGTTGCCCTAATGTGGCCAACAATAAATGGACGACAATGATAGTAGGAAAAAGAAAAGGGGGGGTTGGAGGGTTACTCCACTTTTATGATAGAGACTAAACAAAGCTAGAATCACACCAATGGCATTGTGTTTCCGGCGTCCTCTATGTGCGAAAATAAGGACACACCGTAATCACAGATATCATTAGGCCCAAGAGTTAGAACCTTGCATGAGTTTATCCACAAGTCAAGAAAGAAAACTGTCTACTATGAAGCTCACTGTGCACAAGTCTAAACTATGAAAATTCTGGTGCTCGTCAATTCTGAGTGACAAAGAAATAGTCATTACAACAAGTATATGAATCTGGCTAATTGAAAAAATAGCTTGTGGTTTAGCTTTTAATGCTTCTACCTAAATTGCCCAACCAAATTAAGCAGTTATCAAACTACGAGTTCGAAATATTAAAGCAATTGTAGGAATCCTGAAAAAAGCTAACAGAAAGGAACACATGTCTTAAGACTTCTTTAGAGATGACATTGGAATAAACCAGAGTTTTTCCTCTTTTTTTTTTTTTTTAACTCTTTTGGGGGGAGGGGGTATTGGTCCTGCCAAGTCCTCTAGAACTTCGCTGACCTTGACTAATCTGCTTCTTCGTTGAGGTAATTGTCATAAAGGAAAGGGGCAAGTAAACTTTCAATGAAGGACCTCTGTTTACAAGTTTCCTCATATATTAACAAACGAGCAGCCTCACACGCACCTGCATCGGAAAATCCAAGAGTCCACCTTGCAACATTGTCCTGATTGGAGGAGTTCAAA
>JAKOGI010000634.1:305000-405000 GCA_029747015.1 Carnegiea gigantea
TTTCAATCTACTAATTCTAAAGCCTCTAGGTTCTAGTGTATGTCTGCACCTCTCCAGTTTTCCATTAACTCCCTCTCTGGCCTCCTCAACAAGAACAATGTCATCTGCGAATAATATACACTAGGGTAACTCATCTTGAATCTCTTTTGTAAGTTTATCCAAGGCTAGAGTGAAAAGAAAAGGGCTCAAAGCAGAACCCTGATGCAGGCCCATCCCAACGTAGAAGTCGTTGGTAACCACTCCTGGCGTCGTAACACTCGTCCTACCTCCCTCGTACATATCCTCAATAAGTCGGGTATATGCCGGCGACACTCCTTTCTTTTCCAAGTATCTCCATAACACCTCAGGCGGAATTCTATCATATGCCCTTTCCAGGTCAATGAACACCATATAAAGATCTACCTTTCTATCTCTGTACAATCCCATGAGCCTTCTCAGGGGGTAAATCATCTCTGTGGTCGACCTGCCAGGTATAAAACCAAATTGGTTCCCTGTTATTGCGATATTCTTCCGCAACCTTTTCTCAATCACCGTCTCCCACAACTTCATGGTGTGACTCAGCAACTTTATATCTCCATAATTATTATAATCCTGAATATCACCTTTGTTCTTGTACAATGAGATGACTACACTAAACCTCCATTCCCTCGGCATCTTAGCAGACCTAAAAATAACATTGAAAAGCCCTGGTAGCCACTTCAATCCCTCTTCACCCAAACACTTTCACACTTCCACCGGAATCTGGTCTGGTCCCTCTACCTTCCCATTTGTCATCTTCCTTAGGAACTCTTTAATCTCGTTCTTGCTAATAGGTTCACAAAAATGAGGGTCAAGTTGACCCTCAATACTCTCTCTACTCCTACTTCGAAAATCTTCCATCATTTCACCATTTAGGAGTTTAGAAAAAGACATCTGCCGTCTGCTTGATTCCTGTATCCTCACATAGCACCCTACCATTCTCATCTTTGATGCACCTCACGACACCCAAATCCCTAGTTCTTCTTTCCCTAGCCCTCGCTAGTTTAAAGACTTTCTTCTCACCTTCCTTGGTCTCCACTTTTTGGTATAACCTATCATAAACCATGCTCTTTGCTACAGCAACAGCTTTCTTGGCTAACTTCTTTGCTGCTCTATATCTAACTCTACTAATCTCTCTCTCTTCATCCGTTCTACTGTTTGTGAAAGCAGCGTATGCTTCTTTTTTCTCCTAGACTTTCTCTTTTACCTCCTCGTTCCACCACCAGGCTCCCTTTATTTTATTCCCACCTCTTCTAGATGTTCCAAGGATTGCCTTAGCCAACTTTCGAATACAAGTTGCCATTGCCTCCCACATTGCATCTGTCTCCTCTGCCTTCTTCCAAACACCTTCTTCAGAAATCCTCCTTGCTAACTCCAAAGCGTTCTCCCTAGTAAGATTCCACCACTTAATTCTAGGCTCTCCAACACTCCTCTTCTTCCATTTTGATCCTTTAAGCTCTACATCTAACACTAACAATCTATGCTGAGTTCCTAAAAACTCTCTTGATAACACCTTACAATCCTTACAAACACTCCTACTACCTGCCCTAATCAGGAAGTAATCAATCTGAGCCTTTAAGAGGCCACTCCTAAAGGTCACCACGTGGTCCTCCTCCTTCTTGAAAAAGGAGTTTGCAACCAACAAATCATAGGCGACCGCAAAGTCCAGGACGGAAACCCCTCCATTGTTTCTCTCCCATAACCGAAACCTCTGTGAGCCGTATCATAAGTTAAATATTAATAGAAAGTAATCCTAACAACAAAATTAATGAATAAACAAGATGTGCGACACAATAATATTAATCATACTACGAAACCGTAGGACTACATTATCACCAAGCATATAAATTAAACATCATCAACGTATGTAAAGTGACTAAACACTCATAAGGCCAAACCGTTAAGCCTTGCTTCCCTCATCTTATTCAATCTTGCATGTCAATATATTATTCTCATCTCTTCCAACATCAATCTTTGATTTGGGTCTTCTTAATTGACCAACATTAGGAGGGATTTACATAGCAATATTGGTTTAACCACCATACGATAAGGTTTCCCCTTTAGTTTTACTGAGGTCATATCGCATTACACTCTCGATGCATCCTTCCATTTTCTCCATCCCACGCTTATACGTTGCCAACTATGTTATATAGATTTAGGAATGGGTGAAGGGAACGGGTACGGATTTGAGTGTTTGACTCTCAAAGCTTCTAACATTAGGACAAGGGAAAACCGGCCAAAATTTGGACATGGATATAAGGACTTAATACTTTATGTATGGAAGTTGTAATTTCATATCGATCTTCCAAGAATATTTTCATAGTTAAAAGATTGTGCATTTGCCAAACAGTTGAAAATTAAAGATCCATTAAAATAATAATGAACGAAGAAGAAAAAAGACCATATATTCCTAATTTTTTCAAGTTTGGTGCTTCACAGTTTAGATAAGGGTCCGACACGAATCCTATGTTCTATCCAAATTATGTCATATCCAACATCGGTACGACGAGGCAAACGGAGAGTCCGTGCATCACAGGTTACCACTATCATCGTCGCTCACCATTACCTTGTTCAATCAAGGCCTAAGTAGATAAACTTCAAAACTTTTGGTATCACGGCATCACTAATGGTGACTTCCACTAGTCTCTTCTTCCCCTTTACTAAATTTACATTTTACGTACTCAATCTTCAACCTATTCAATTTAAAACCTTTGGACTCCGGAGTGTCTTTCCACTTTTTAACTTATTGTCAACTCTATCTATAGCCTGGTTTGTTAAAATATTGTCAGCAAGATATACACCAGGGTATGTCATCTAGAATGCCTCTACTAAGCTCATCTATAAAAATTGTAAAAAGGAAAGAGCTTACAGTTGATCCTTGGTATCACCCAACATCAATAAAAAAAATCCTCTGTCTCAATATAACCAAACAGAATATTTTTCTTCTCCAAGCAACCCTAGAATACTTCTCTAGGTGCCCATCATAAACCTTCTTAAGATTTTGACGAACAGCGTGTGAAAATCCTTCTTCATATCTTGGTAAGATTCCGTAAGCCTTCTTATGAGATGTATCCAATAAAATCCCTCGTTCATAATCAAACATAATAATAACTCCGCCCCCCACAGGTGCATATGCAGAATTGTTGATATGGCAATCAATTATGCACCTACATCGTTAGTTAGAGCATCCGCAGCCCATTACACGTGTTCCATCAATCCTCCCCGCGTTTCAACTGCCTCTACACAGCCAGCATTCCATGTGCCACGGAACGCGTGTTGGACAGTGCGGGCGTTCCAACACTCGTTCCCCTTTTTTGTATTTTCCGGCATTGGAACGTTCCCTTTTTTGTATTTTCCGGCATTAGAACGCAGCGTTTGGTGGCGAAAATTAAAAAGAAAAAGAAGAAAGAGGGATTGGCTGGTGCTTTGACCGTCCTTGATCCGTCGCGGTGGCGGTTTGCGGCCGCGGGGGTGGTGGCGGGATGGGTGGTGGCAGATTAAGGGGTTATGGCGGTGGATATCGTGGTGAGGAGTTGAGTGGTGGTGAAGGGGACTAGGTGAGGATGATGGGGCTGAGGAAACCATTGGAGACAAAGGAAAAGGGGGAAGAGGATGAGGTTTTAGCAAGGGAAGGATGCCACTCGAAAGAGAGGATAGAGAGTTTGAGGTGCAGCGAGAGGAAACTACTAGAAGGGATAGTGAAAGGGTCATGACGCATTGGGATATTTTATTTTTTGGTATTTTTAAATTAATTTTTTTATGATAAATCAATAATTTAATTCTCAAAAAAATTTATAAAATAATTTTTATAAATTATAAAATAAATAATAACATAAAATAAAGCACACCAATAAATATTGTTTAACATGTTCAAGCCAAAAAAAAAATTAATGATCAATTTTCCAGGTATTTTAAATAAAATTAATATATCTTTTCGGTAAAAACAAATTATTTCTTTACTCGAAAAAATAAAAAATATTCATACAAGTTATAAACATAAAATGCAAACACAAAATTTAAAACATATAAGCAATAAAGTATGTTTAATGGTGGGCTCCATAATAAATATTTAATTCACTTATCCAAGAATGAGTTTCATTGGTTGGAAAAATAATGAAATGCAAGTTCCAAAAAAGTGAAACTTTTGCTAACGTGGTAGACCTACATTCCAAAAACTGGAACTTAGGTTGGGAATGCTCTTATGCATTTGCCACATCAACATTAGGTCTTCACATAACATCACATTCAATTAATTTTTTTTTTTTTGGGGGGGGGGGGTTGGGGGGGGGTTAAAAGTTATTTTCTTAAACTTGAGGTTAAGAAAATTACTTCGAGCTAGGTGAGGGGGCACATGTCTACACCTCCACATATTTTGCTTGTTATTTTGCCTATTGGAACCCTCAACATTAAGGTAAACTAAACTTAAGGGCGTAGGGAACGACAACACCACAAGCCAATACTGATTCTGCTTTAGTGAGTACGAGATATTCATATGTAGGCAACCTTACCCCCAAAAGCATTCCTACTAGTACAAATGTCAATTCCTATAGATCCATAAACTTGAGGGCATAGAGCATGCACGATTTATGTGAATGCTAGTTTATTCATTTCGCTGCTTGCAAGACACAAATAAACATAGGCATATGAACCTTTTTTTTGGGGGGGGGGGGGGACATGAGCATATGAATCGGGGAGAAAACAAGAAGACAGCTATAGGTCAGGTCTTCAATCAGGAAAGAGAGGACAAGGGATACCATAATAAACAACATCATGATTTCCCAGATATTGTATGTCTTCTTGAGAGTCCAGATTTTTTACAAGATTCATCCAGCAGTACTTTAGGATCAGACTTCTGACATCAATGCAAAACATGCAAACGCAGGAAAGGTTGTATTTTGTGAAAAATACTCAAGACAGTTATGCATCAGTCAGTATGATATATTTGCAGAACCATAAAATCAATCAAAGTTCCAAATTTCATACTAAGAATACAGGATAAATTCTATGCATATAAACCTAATGAAATTTACCCTACCACCTACCAAATCTATTGAAGTTCAGAATTCCAAGGGAAATATCGAAGCTAACCAATAGCATAGGATCATTTTACCGATTTGCCGAAGAAACCGCGTACGGCAAGTTGGAACTCACGAAACTAGTGGGAAACCTAATAAAGGGCGTTGATGAGTTTTTAATTAAAATTGGAATTGTTTCTTCATAAAGAATCTATGGGATATGTGATACGTATATTGAAGTCCTAGTACCACAGATTCGAATGTGTTTTAGAATGTTCACTGTCAAAGAAAACCTTAAATGTAGTAGGTCCCCTTTCCCTCCTACGTTTTCTTGTATAAATAAAAGAAAAGGAATATGTGATCACTTTAAAAAGGGACAAAAAAAAAAAAGGGTGCAACCATGCTAAGAAATAGAGAGAGACAAAATAATGAAGGGCTAATTTATCGTTGAATAGAGTGTCTACATAATGAAACCCGCGAACAACCAGTTTTACAAAGTATAACAAGAAAAACATAGTAGTAATCTAAAAGGAAGGCATAGTGAAACTTAAATTATTGCGATGATTATGATACCAATGTTACATATGTATATAAAAGATTTACATAACTCATAATGATTTTTATTAACGTATGCAATCTATAACTTACAAAAATTTTGAGATATTACATTTCAATAAGACCGTTAAATTGCTTTCATAACAAACGGAAGAGGAATGTTAAAAACACATCGTTTTCTATTGATTTCATAATTTTATAGAAATTGGATGGTTTCTTACCCACGGTGCCCCGGCATATCAACGGGATTATAAATGTAGGAATTTCTTATAATATAATTTTATAGAAAATGTGGGAGTTTCTTAATTATAAAGACTTTGATTTTGAAAATTTCATATTTTACACTAGTTTAATTAATTCACCATGATATAATTAAATAAAGGTTGTAAATGAGGCAAATAAATGGAAGAGGTGAGATGGGAAGAGGTCAGGAAAACTCAGAATGACAAAGTGATATAGGACGCTCTAAGAGCAATTCCTACAAATGGAAACAATTGATGTAGGACGCTCCATGAATAATTCCCATCGGAAAATTCCCACACAGGAATTCTCAAACACTCAAATATTTCAATTCAATTCCATTCAACTCTAACTCCGGAATGTAGAATAAGGAGTCTAAATAGAGAAGAGAACAAAAACAATAAGGAAACTAAAAGACAAATAAGATCAAAAAGATGATAACCAAAACATAAGCTATTCCTAAAAGATAAACTACTAAGATAATAAAATATCAAATACTTCACATATGGAAATATTAAGATGGATGTAGGAGTGTTTTTCTCAAGAAAGTAATCAGGGACAAAAAATTTCAGCATGTATGCTAACTACTTGATCCACATGAATTATCTTTGCTGGTTGTCAGATTCGTGGATGTCCAGTGAAGATTCATGAGGGATATTGAAAAAGTTGTTTTCTAATATCTTTGACTCGTCGTGCACTTGTACCGTGCTTGGACGTCCTCTTTATCAGTTTCCCTAGTAGAATTTTCGACATTGCCTATCTCTAATGAACATTCCCTCATTGTGCACTTCATTTGCATATGATTGGCAGCCACCGAGTTCAACTTCTTGATTCAAAGAACCAACGAAGTTGTTAAATTCATTTGACCTGCTGAAATCTGAAAGCTGAGGATGCTCCTGTACTCGGACATCTACTTTCATATACTCATCTTCAAGAGTCTACTCTTTCTTGTCCTCAAATGATAAATCCCCTCTCATGCATACCGTAACAGATCGAATCTGTCTCATTCAAAGAAGGTGGTTGCTTCCTAGAAGACCTTAGAGATGAATCCCTATAATCTCCATTGAGGCGTTGTCCGGTATTAAAGGAGTTCCATGGGCCTTGTAATCTAGCATATACCTAGGAATGTAAGGCTTACACCGACAAATGAACTCACTAGCAAAGTAAAGATCTTACTCGCAACATCCTTCATAAATTTGACAACCTTTAAGCAAGCAGTACGCATCTATAGCATCTTCAGGTAAATTTTTTATTTATCTAACCATGAACATCACCCATTGTTCGAAACCTAGCAATGTTTTCTACATCCCCACAAGAAGAGAAGACACGATATAGAACATTAGCTCTAATAAGGAGCTCTTTATCGCGAATAATCACGAATAGTGCTCAATGATGTTTTTTTACACCAAGCCATGGTCGCAGCAGTAACACAACAATAACAGCAAACAAAAACAGCTGCACAAAAAAACAATTAATCAAGAAGAATTTCGGCAAACAGCATGGTTCGTGGCGAAGGAAGTGTTATGGTAATCGTTAGGTAGAAGGCGGACAACCTGTGGTGATCAGATGATAGTGGGTGAAGATTCGAAGGTTTGGCTAACACCATGGATTCAAAATGTGGCCGATCCGCGATGAAACAGCCGCATTGGAAGAGTTTTTCAGTTGGCAGAACCGCACTTTCGCCGCAATATGGAACGCGATTACGCATCAGAGCAATTTTTCTATATCGCCTGACACAGACTGGTTCTGTGTTGGGTCAGGCTTTTTTTTTTTTTTGGCTGATTTAAGAAACAAATGACAAGAAACGAAGAAAATTTGAGATTGAGCAGCTCTGATACCAAATTTGATGTCAGACGCTCCAACAGCAATTCTTAAAAAGGGAAACAACTGATATAGGACGTTCTATGAGCAATTCCTGAAGGAAAATTCACACACAAATACTCACGCAAATATTTCAACTCAATTCCATTCAAGTCTGACTCTCTAATACATAATAGGGAGTTTAAATAGAGAAGAGACCTAAAATAACAAGGAAACTAAAAGATAAACGAGATCACAAAGGTATTATTTTCTACCTAAGATGATAACTAAAAGATAAGCTATTCCTAAAAAATAAAGTGATACACTACCAAGATAATAAAATATCAAATACTTTGCATATGAAAATAATAAGATATAACCATATCTCCTTATTCCTCTATCCTTACCCTACATCACAAAGCCACTTATCAAAATAGAAAATTGTACAAAAATGTCCTCATTATTTATAGGAATAATAACTCCTCTTATTAGCTTTTAAGGGATACTACTACAGCACTATGCATGATGCACGTGACACCTCGCTGATGGAAGTAGTTTTTTAAAATGAAAAATTGGCTTCTGTAAGCATATTATATCATAGGTAATTTATCAAATGCTCTTTCGATGATTTTTATATTTGATAGTTGTTCATTTCATCATTTTGACGAGTTATTTTTAACCAATTATTTGAGCCTTTTTTTTTTTTAAAGAAAAGAGAATTTATAACTCACATTTCAATATAAAAATATAAAGAAAATTGGGTGTTCTATGGTTAAAAAAGAAACAATACCTACCCAACAGGAAAAAAAAGTATAAAAGAAAGAAAGAATGATAAGAGGTTTTTTGGTCATTGCTCTATCTCTAAATAATTGTCCTCCTTTCTACTTTGATTTGTCTTATTTTGACTATCCTACTTTCCTTCTTGTCATTACAGTTTAATATGATATTCCACTTTTGCTTTTAGTTAAAAGTGAATAGCCAAGCTAGATATGGGACAACCTTAATTACATATTAAACTGGGCAATTTATGTAAACTAACATATATACACACCATTTTTGGCTTGCTAAATGCTTTTTGAAGTCAAAGAAGACAATGATTCAAACAGAGAGGGAGTATTCACCCCAGGCTACAGTTGAATATTACCACCATAAAGCATAGCCACCTACATGTAAATTAGATAAGTAGATTATATTAACTAGAATCTTTTCTGCAACTCAGCTTTTGAATCGATAAAAATTTTATCCTAACACATCTCCCCTTCATCCAAACCGAGAAACACAAATTGACAAAAACGCTCACCCAATACGTCATAGAAGTCCACAACGACCCCATTTTACTGTTCTTTGGAAATAGTGTTTTCATGTACTTGAGCCGACCATAATGACCATGTATTCTCACCCATCAATTTCATAAATAACTTTTTAAACATGTGGATTACCAAAAATGTCTGTAAAATACCCAAAATAACCACAAGATGGGTGAACTGTCAAGTGCCATGTTTATTTTTTAATCAACAAGATAAGATATAAAGATATAGGTAAGAGAACCTTAAATGTGAACTTAATATTCATGAGCAAAATGCAGAGGCAAAACAGTGCCCCATCTTATTTTGATTCATTCAAAATGCAAGCAATCAACAGAAAGCTAGCACGAACAGAAGATCAGACACAAATGCAAAACATACAGAGATATAATGTAAGTACTAACACTTACTGTCAAACCAGCTAAAGGAGCCACAGCTAACACAACTCCATTGCACGAGTGGAAAGGAAGTTTCTCCACGAGAAGCAGTTTTCCAGAAAGTCCTTTTGCCACAGGTATCATATAGATATCCCTTACTCCCAATTTGGAAAATGCAATCTTGCATGCAACTCCAGAACCTGTAAGATTAACAGTGAGTGGGATTGTAAATTTCAGTAGTCACAGAAGGAAATCGAAAATTCAATAGAACCATTCATGCATACCTAAAGGCACCAGTGAGCCAAAATTGGCAGATGAACCATCTGAAGCATGGCTATTCCTAGGACTAGTCAAGGAACTGCTCCCAAATGTTCTTAGATGATCATTGGGAAGACTACCTTTTACAACATATGCCTTCAACAGAACATGGAGAACAAAAATCTGAAATGGGAAAAAATGGAAACGATGAAAGAAAAACAAAGTTAATAATGCTGGAAAACTGTATACTGCCAAAACAGACATGCAAAAAGGCATGCTCACGACAGCAAAAGACCTATCTCACTGTACCTGTGTACAATTCATTTGTTTGGGGGGGTGGTTTTGAGAGAAGACGACAGGAAAGCCCAAGTTCCCCAAAGCCGTTATCAAGGATAATTTAAAATGAAGCATCATGAATCCAAGAATCACTTCATTCCCCAAACTGCACCATCTTATTTAATCATATGGAGACATGAAATGCAACAAGATTTAAACCCCATTTTCTACAATGCACACTGGCCAATTACGAGAAGTTATGCGCCAAAAAAATGCTTCACCTCTATCAACACTGCCAACTTCCCCGAATGAAGAACACCCCCCCCCCCCAAAAAAAAAAAAAAAACCAACCAACCACCCAAGTTACATGGTTTGGTCAAATAGAACCGATTTTCATACACCATGAGCATCACCTGAAGTAGGGCGTAAAAGTAATTATTGCCTCATAATTTTGCATTTAAGCCTCTAGTGAGCAACAAGTTTGTGAATATAATAATCACTGTTAGAGTATATAACCTAACCTTAGGTCTCAACCATTATTAAGCTTTTAATTAAGTTGCTTCTTGAATATGATATCAGAGCTTCAACGAAAGGTCTCCGGTTCAAGTCTCACCAGCCCCAAAATCGATTTATTGCGCAAGGTAGGCCGGGCCTTTGTATCATGCATGTTCCAAATTCAAAGGGCATTTGCATTAAGAGGCATGTTAGAGTATAGAACCTATTCTTAGGCCTTCAACTATAAGCTTAAATTTTTCCTTGAGTTGCTTCTTGAATAATCATAATTCATAACTAATGTGTTCACTGTCCAATGACAATAACCAAGAAAACTACAGTTGATGCAGATAAGAACTAAGATCCACAGGTGGTTATACAGAATCCCCCCCCCCCCTCTTCCCTCACCCCCCCAAAAAAAAAAACAAAAAAAAAGCAACCTCTAATGCATGCCAAAAAGATAAAATAAAATAAACCTCCAGGAGAAGCACATAACAAGAACCATGAACATTAGAAAGAGGAAAGAGCTTCCACTGAGACCAACAAAATGTAGCCACTAATCTAACAGCAACACAGTTGGGGCACAGGCCGAGAATCCAGTAAGCAAAAGAAGCCAACTTTCGAGAATCACCAGCATATGGAAGGAAAACTCCCGAGGAGAATCTATTCATGAATGAAAGATGATGCATACCTAAAGTTTTAACAAAACAGAGTAGTTTTCCTTGCTCTCTTGAGGTCTTACACATACAATATCCTCCCAAAACATGGTCAGATCTCGGCCATGTTGCCAAACCGCTTTCCATATAGCTTTTTCACCAAGGAAAAAGAAAAAAAACCTTTTTTGGGGGGGGGGGTTAGGGGTTGGACTCACTCAGTCAAACAAGTCTTGAGGATGTCTAGTTGATCGGCGCTTTCTAATAGCTTTTTACCCCCCAAAAATCATTAGTAGAAAGCCAAGTTGAGTAGCTATTTCTGGTTAGCTTTATGAAAACTAGCTTTATTGTTTCACATCTTTTTGAGGAACAACAAATCTCACCAAAGACTTTTTCTCAATACACCTTATGTAGACAGAAGCAAACAACTAACATAATCATCTAACGGCCACTAACTAATGGTATTAGCTAATTACCAAGCAAGGCCGTTGATGCAGGATAAGGGCAAACAAGAAATAACAAGATATAGGTACATCTTAACATTGGCATACGAGAAGTATTTTGCTATTTTATTATCTTCGTAGTTTATGTTTTAGGAATATACTATGTTTTAGGAATCTTCTTAGCTAGCAAAATAATATTTTCGTGATTAGGTTATCTATTTGTTTCTTTAATGTTTTAGGTTTCTTCTCTATCTAAACTCCTTTGTTATGTATTAGCGAGATAAACTTAAATGAATTAAAATATTGAGTATTTGAAAGTTCTTATGGGAATTTTCTCAGCGTGGAAATTGCTCTTAGAGCATCTTACATCAATTGTTTCCTTCGTAAGAATTGCTCTTAGAGCGTCTTACATCAATTTCGTGCCTAAGCTAGTGATCTTTTGGCGCTTCCCTTTGAATTTTCCTTCTCCCATTTTTTCCACCTACATTCAAAAAAAAGGGAAAACCATCCAAACCCAAAACAATAACCGTAGCTGCCGGTCTTCGGCCTCGCCACCCAGGATTGGCCGACCACCGGCGCCGATCACCACCCAGTGTTTGGCCCCCTGGTTGACCACCACCACACAACCATCGGCCCAAACGCCCACCGAAACCCTAATTCCCAAAATCGAAACTCTAGCTACGCACACCACTCTCTCGATTGCCCCACCAGACTCATCGGCCACCACCATCCGCTACCACCCCTCGATCCGCCGTCCCTGGTCGACCTCCACCCAACTGTTGCTGAAGTCCCACCATCGCCAAAACCCTAGACCCCAACAAATCGCAAACCCTAAGTGCGATTTTAGCCCAATCTTCGATCCTAAACGTCCAATTCACCCTTAATCCATCCAACGCTCCCAAAATTGACCTAGCCCTTCGATTTCCCACTAAATTCGACCACAAGCCCCTAATCAATTGTGGTAAATTGCATCAATGCTTGCTTCAATTGGTTAGCCACCAAGTCGCGAAACCCTCAGTAGCAAACCATCCTTCGCTTGCAAACTAAAGTCTACTGCACCTTCGATCAGTGGCAGAGAAGGTTGACCCCTCTTCTGCGTCGCTGCTGCTGGAACGGAAAATGTTCTTGGAGGCTTGTCTTCAAGTTGCAGTCTGTGGTTGATATTTGCTGCTGCTGCGGGTTGAAACCCATATTGCTACTGTTCAACCCCTTGTTACTGTCCTTGTACGGTTGTGCTGTCACCGTTGTTAGCAAGAGGTATTTAAGGAGTACCTATGCTGGTGCTGCCTGGCTATTTAACGTTCGCTGCCACCAATTGAATACTGTCAGCTTGTCAGCACCTCATCATGGTCATGTTTAGGTTTGCTTGCTGCCGTGGAAGATTTTCAGGTGCTCTGCCTTGCTAACGCCAGCTAAACCTAGCAATCATTAAAAAGGCGAGCTAAACATATCCATTTCCTAACTCTAACTAAACCTAGCAATCAGATCAACTCGGGTTGCATTTGATGACTGTCAATTTATTGCTTGTCTTGGGGCAAAGTTTAAATTCACCCCCAAAGCCCAAAAAATGACATGTTTTCTAATTAAATGGTTAACAGGTGGTGATTTCAGGTTAAAATCAGGTCATACCATGAAGGTTCATGCCTCTCTTAGTCTTATAAATCTTTAGTGTACGTGAAGTCAAGTCACCATGTCATGTTAGGCTTTGCCTGCTCTATCTCTACCATAAATCTATCCTTCCCTAGTTATATCTCTGACATAACTCTAACCCAACCTAACTATTAGATATGACATTCAAGATCATATTAAATCCTTTCCAAGTTCCTTTTTTTCACCCATATATCTACCTAGTTATATGGATCAATTTTCAAAACCCATATAAATCCCCACACCTGCCGCCCCCTCCCCCCCCAAAAACAAAAAAAAACATAAATGGTTTGGAAGGTTTGAAAGTGTAATGCACGTATATATGGAACTTTGACATGAGGAATTTTCAATTTAGATAGCGATCACAAGAATAGAAGAATGTTGATCCTCAACTTATATGCTAACACTGAAATGGGTAAATTAATTTGATTTTTATAAGCTAGCTATTGCAGTCATACTTCATCTAAAGTTACAACAGGCAATGAAGTTCACTATAATATAGATTATGATTATGACTTATCAGACTGAAAATGAATAATACTGAGGTTATATCATAAAATTCGCTCCATGAAATTTGGCCAAATAACTTTTCTGAAATGATTTGTCATGATAGTCCATTGACAAATACTTTAAAGACAAAAGTAAATAGCACATACTGTACAAGATTTAATTTAGTTGACACGGTTGAGTTACAAGAGTGAACTCCTAGAGCTATCCATATTAAAGAGAGCTTTAAATAAAAGCTTCCAAACATCTGCTAACCTAATTGAAATTAAAGCAAAACCATCCCAACAGAGGTAGAATGCAGTGGACGCATAGAGTTTGGGCTTACTGTTGGGGAAGCTCCTTCAGAAAAAAAAGGGGCTAAATGGAAGTTACAAAGGGTTACTATTGTACCTATCAGCCTTTTTTTTTTTTTTGGGGGGGTGATAAGTAATCAAGAGGTATATTAAAAGGACACCAGGTGGATGTCAACTACGTACAAAAGGGGAAAATACAAAAATATTATACCCTTAAGCTCTCATTTATAATGCAATCTACAAAAGCCAAAAAGTTCAAATTTTTGTTACCATTGAACCCAACACTCCAACCATACAACAAGCTCAAAAACTAGAGCTTAAATTCTTGAAACGACAAGGCTTTGTTCTTAAAAATACATCAATTTCTTTCCTTCCAAGCAGCCCACCAAATAGCGAAAGGAAGCATACTCCAAACTCCAAGGACCCAACTCTTCTTCATCCTTCTCCTCCAAGCCATTACCACATCTCTCACATTAGAAGATTGAACCCAACTAACCCCCATTAGAGAGAGAGATAAATCCCAAAGCGAAAAAACCCATCAACAATGCACAAGGAGATGATCCACAATTTTTTCCTCCTTCAAACACAGACATCTACTTGGACCACTAAAATTTCTTCTTTTAAGCATGTCTTCCGCGGGAATCTTGCCTATGGTGGTCGCCAAGCAAAGAAAAACACTTTCGTGGGAGCTTTACACTTCCAAATGGACTTGGCAGCAAAATCACGACCATGCAAGGCTTCAAATTGTGCGGAACAGAAACTTTGGACACTAAATATCACGGGGCCATTACCCTCTCCACAAAAGGTCGGTCTGATGGGATGTGCAGCACTACCGCTTATAAGTCCAGGACCCTCCCATCACTTTTCCGATGTGGGACTCTTGTCCGTACCACTCTCCCCCACCCAATCCTGTGACGCCCTCGTCACAGATGGGGCTCCCTGCCTATCCCGCCCGTCAGAGTACTTGGTAAGACATCGGAGTCGGGCCTAGGTTCGCTCTGACACCACTTGTCACGGGGCCATTACCCTCTCCCCAAAAGGCCAGTCTGATGAGGTGAGCAGCACAGCCGCTTATAAGCCCATGACCCTCCCATTACTTTTCCGATGTGGGACTCTTGTCCGTGACATAAAGGACCCCTTAGAGTTTAGGGGCCACACAATCTCATCATTGCCTTGGGCAGGGTTTTAAAACTCGGCCGTTCCGTCCCAGAACGGTCGTTGTGAAACGGAAATCAACTTGAACGAATCGAAAAACACCACAAAATCGGTGTGACATGCGGATCATCCGAGAACGGCCGCGTTGGCCATGAGAGAACGTGGAACAGACGAATAACTCGGCCTAAATTCAGCAAAACACACACAATGTGGCCGAAAATTGCACTCAATCGTTTCTGAAGTCAAACACAATTGAACCGAATAACTCGGTCAACTTAGCCCATCCGCCATTAGATTGGCTTTTCCCAAGTTACAGCCCATACCTATATGCAAGGCCCAACTTGGTGAATGCAAAGGTTTGCTTGGAGGCATTTATATAGGGTTCTTAGAATGCCAATGGAGTGATCACGGGCGATATGGGACTTCAAGAAATCAGGACCCAAGGCTCCTTGCTCGGCACATCTGAAATTATTTTTGCTAGCTTTCATCTCTCCTGTCCCACATCATTTTTGAAAGTCGGGTTTACTGCGATATAAGCATAATTTTGAGATGTGCTCTTGGTAGAGTTATAGGTGCAAGCAATTTATAAATTTTGAAATAGCTGAATAAATATTTCAAGATTTTTTTTGTTAATTATGATATTTTTACGTTACTTATGTTGATAATGTGAGTTTTTTTGTTATGCTTATATTAATTATTATGTTAATTATATATATGTTATTGATGTTAAATATGTCATCGTTATCATATTATATGTTAATTATGTTATCTTTATATTATCTATGATCATATTACCTTTCTGTTAAATAGGAAAGTTGTGTGTCACTATATGTTAATTATGGCTTTTTTTGTCAAGTTTAAAATCAATTTATGATACTTATATTAAATATGTTATTATTTTGATAATTGACAATTTGCATCAAAGCTTTTCTTACTTATTTTGTTTGAATATTGTCAAAATCGACCCAATCTAATCTACTTGAATAAGAACTATGCTACAAAACAACATTACTTAGCGAATTGTGGTACTAAAACACAAATATAGATGACAAATTCAACTACGTGAACCTTCTTACGTCGCGACAGACGCGATCCGTTCTGCGACCAGTGCATCCAAACGATCCCGTGCCAACGTGACCAAAACCGCAAACACGCCCGCATCCGCGTTTTAAATCCCTGGCCTTGGGACAAAACCTCTTTGCCAGCAAGGCTAACAAATTGCAAATGCTATCCTCTTCCCAACCATTGAGACTCCTCACACAAGTTAAATTCCAATTGCTAATGTCATTATTCCAAGAAACTACTTCTTGCACCTTGTGTTTAAAAAAGCGCGCCCGAAGCGCGCCTAGGTGCACAGAAGCCCTAGGCGCACACTGTTGCGCCTTGAAGAGGGTCAGGGGCAGCCCATTCTTTAAGCGCGGGCTTTTCAGGGCTTTTTAGGGCCTCTCGATGAGGCGCGGGGCGCGCGCTTTCTGAGCTTTATTGATCTTAAAATGCCGTTCGAGAAAAAAAGGGGAAAAAAAATACAAAGGCCAATTTCAGGGGGGCTCGAGGCCCTCCACTGCGACTCACCTTCCTCTTTCGGGCTGTCTGCTGCATCTGGGCTGGTGAATAGTGAGGTCTTCTTCTGCTCTCTGTCTGTTCAGCGAAACCCTAGACTCCACCGGGCCATGTAAGTGCTTCTACTCCTTTCTCCTTTCAATTTTCCATCTTCCTCCTCTTCATCCTCCTTCTTCTCTGTGTCCCGAATGCCATAGCAGTGGTTTCGAGCTTTCCTTTCCTTTTTTTTCCTTTTTGGGCATGAATTGGTCACAGACACCCCCTGCTACAGTACCAGACTCTTCTGCTCTTCTTTTCGCTTCTGTCTCTGTCTGGATTCTCGAATACCCCCCCCCGCCAAACTTTAAACAAGTGAGCAAGAGCAATCACTAACTCACTAAGAAGGAAAAAGGGACAAATTTTGTGGGGTGGTGGGCATACAAAATCTCGGTTATCATGTGATTTGCTTTAACAGCTCATTGGACTTACAATCTGAGTTTTAATTAAAATCCAAGGGCAGGGCACTACAATTTAATTAAAATGTCTCAGTTTTAAATTTTTAATTATATATTTCTTTGTGTAATTGCTTTCCTTCTATGGCTATGCTAGTTGGTGCCTTTTAAGACGTCTACTATCTTATGGTGTGCGCTTAGAGACACTATAATGTTATGTTCTCGTATTTTATGACTATTTGCAATGTTATTCGTGGTTATCTTCATATTTAATTTCCTACTTAATGTCATTATCTACTTTATTTTCAAAGAAATATGATTTGGGAATGATTTTGGAGCATTTTATAGCCAAAGTGCGCCTCGCGTCTGAAAAGGCCGCGCCTTCGCCTCGAAGCCCGCGCTTCGGGCTCCAAGACCCTTTGCGCTTTTTTGCGTCTCGGGCTTTTTTAATCTAAGCTTGCACCATGGCATACTTTGAACGAGGCATCCTCAAAAGATCAGGAAATTGAGTCCTTAAAGGTCGATCCCCACACCAAACATCATGTCAAAATAAAACCCTTAAGCCATCCTTCAAGTCAAAATGCACTAAAGATTTGAAACGCTCAAGACGTGCTAAGATAGATTTTCAACAACCAACACCGTGAGAATAAGAACTCTTCTTACCTCCAACCCAACTCATCGACCTCATATTTTGCCTTGATCACATTTTTCCACATAGCGTCATCCTCCTTTGCAATCCTCCACAACCACTTGGTCTTCGAAGCTTCGTTCATGACGTGAAGAGGTCTTATGCCAAGTCCTCACTCTCGTTTAGGACGACATATTTCATCCCCATTGACCCAATGGACGCCATTACAATTATCATTGGTATTGTAAAGAAAGTCTCTCATGATTTTCTCTAATCAACTAGCAATTCTAGCTGAGATGGTGAATAAAGGCATGAAGTAGATAGGCAAACTCCATAGAGTGCTTTTCAAAAGGGTCAATCTATCCCGTCTAGACAAAAGCTTAGACTTCCAACCTGCCAATCTCTTATAAAACCTCTCAACAACTGGTCCTAAACCGCTTTGCTCTTATAAGAAGCACCAAGAAGAAGACCAAGGTAAGAAGAAGGCAGATAATCAACTCCACGCCCAAAGAAACGTGCACATTAGGCACCTCGCCAACAGGAATGAGTGTACTTTTGGATAGATTGACACTTAGTCCAAACATAGCTTCAAAAAGAAGAAGGATGCACCTTAAGTAATCCAAATTGCTCTCGTCAGGCTTGCCCAAAAAAAGGGTATCGTTGGTAACAAGCAAATGGGAAATCAACCAACCCTCAATGTGAGGGTTGCTAATATGAAAGCCATTCAAGAAACCGTCCTCAACTGCTTTAATCACCAACTTACTAAGAGTCTGTATAGCCAAAATGAACAATAAAGGCGACAAAGCGTCACCTTGCCTTAGACCTCTTGAATTTGAGAAAAAAACAGATGCTTCACCATTAATCAAGATAGAGAAGAGCACAGTGGAAATACAAAAACAGATCCAATTCCTCCACTTGTTAGGAAAGCCCCATTTTTTAAGAATAAACAAAAGCAAACTCCAAGAGACATGATCGTAAGCCTTCTCAATATCAAACTTACAAAGAATACACGAAATCCCATATCTGATATAAGAATCAATACATTCATTAGCAATCAAAGCAGCATCCAAAATTTGACGACCAGGAACAAAAGCATGCTGGTGGGGACCCACAACATTTCCAACAACTTTCCTCAATCTTGAAGCAAGGATTTTGGCAAGAATCTTGTATACACTCCCTACAAAACTAATGGGCTTAAACTTAATATCATCTACTGCAGCCACTTTTAGAATCAAACCAATAAAAGTAGCATTTAAACTTTTCTCAAAGACACCTTTATTATGAAATTCAACAAAAAAACCTGTAATCTACCCCTTCCTAGCAGTCTAACAATGCTAGAAAAAGGCTATATTAAAACCATCTGGTGCTGGAGCTCTCTCGTTGCCTAACTCACTTATGGCATTCCAAACTTCAACTTCAGTAAAAACTTTGAAGAAAGAGAAATGTAGCTTTAGAGATGCTGAAGAGACATCTCTTGAGCACTAGTATAAACAAGTGATAAAAACTTTGTATTGTTGGGACAAGGAGGAACTTTCTTCTTTCTGATAGGTCTTGTTTAAGACTATTTTACATAAGAAATACTATGAAATGCATACGTTTGGATTGGGGTTAATGAAGGGGATAGTAGGGGAACAGCAGGGAAAGGAGGGTAATTACCTCTCTTCCCCCTTGTTTGGGAAAAAAAGAAAACGAAAGAGATGGGGAGCCTCTCACCCCCCATTAACTCAATTTTCATTCCCCTCCTAATTGAGGGGAGATGGAGGGGAAGGGAAGGGAAGTGATAATAATAATAATAATAATAATAATAATAATAATAATAAACACTCTTCCCTTCCCCTCCTGTCTCCCCCTTTTTTTGGGTAATCCAAACATCGCAATTTTAATTAACCCCCATTCTCCTCCACTTTAAATCCAAACAAGGTGAAGCTACATACCTCCCCCGTCCTTCCCCTCCCCTCCTTTTCCCTCCCCTCCATTAACCTCCCCTTCCCTCCCCCTCTTATATCCAACCCAATGAAGAAGTCACTCTATTATGAATTATTAGTCACCCCAAATCTTTTAAAAAGTCACCCCTAAATGAGTACATCTCACGATAATCCTTATGTGAAACAGTCTCACACAAGAATGTGTTTCTTCTTTACTAGAAGTAGCTGAATTTGTTGATAGCCTTTGTTTTGGATGTTAACAATTAGCACCTTATACGATACTTCCTTTGCATCCATTCCTTTTAGTGTATTCAATAAAATTTTTTCCTGACTAAAAGACAGCAAAATGGAAAAAGGTGTGTCCATTGCACACCTTTCTGAACCTAATCAGGCATGTCTCCACGGTATCAGCTTGATATGGTTCATTTGAATTTATTGCTTTATTAACTTTCTTAAGACGTCAGAAAGGAATAAAAACCAAGGAAAGCCAAACATTTTTCCTATATTTCTTTCCCACTCTTCAAATGAAGGTGTACTGTAAACACATGGAAGAGGTGAAAAGGGATTTTGTCTTCCCTTTTTTTTGGTTTGGAGGGAGGGGGATGGGGGAAGTCGAAGAAGATTTGAACAAAAGAAGTAAGAGTAAACTAGAAGATGGAAGCCAAAAGTGACGCAAACAATAAGAGGAGGCAAGAGCAATATACAGGATTATGGCATAAGATTATCTAGAGGTTTTATTTGTTCAAAGACTGTATTTTAATTATTAGGATTATTTTGTAGGTGGTTTAAAAGTTATATTATGAGTAGGAACTTAGGAAATATTATCTTTCTCTTTATGTTTATTTTTGTAGGACTATTTTCAAGGGTATTTCAATCTTTATAATATTTTAGGCAGTATTTTTGCTAGGAAGAAGTTATTACTCAAGTGTTTAGGGTTAGCTTGTTTCACAAGCTTGTCTACACATATATAAGTGTTGTTACGTGCTATTTTATAGATATCCATTGAACTAGGAAATTTCCAGCACACATTATTGCTTTCCTTTGGCAATGTGGACTCATGGTTGCTTGTGAGTGAATTTCTGGAAAACCCTAGGCAGATCTCCTTTGTTAGGTGGACTCCTAAGAATTATATCTTTTATCTACTGTTTCTTTTATTTTACCCTTATTTCTTATCGAATCCCCTGCTTTGAATCCCAAATTTCCTAAAACTAACAAACAAGTTAGGTGGGTCAATTTTTTGCTCATATCGAACTTACATGGGTTGAAAATCCACCAACTTGAACCTAACTTGTTTATTAAACATGTTGGACAAACTTGACTTCCACCCATTTAAGTTATAGATGAATTGACCTAAACAACGACCCATTTATGTGCCTAAGATAAAGGGGCCATGTTCAGGTCACCTGTTCACTCATTTACCTGTTTAGACTTTCAATTTGTATAGAGTTTAAGCAACCCATACCAAGCAGCCATTGTCTAAAATATTTTCACAATTCACTTGAAAATTCCTAATTCTTAAATTAAAGAGTGAACGGGTACATGACAAACGGCTAAAAAAGTTGACAAATGGTAAATTGGCTAAATAGGCACGTTTTCATGTCAAGAATCTAAACCGGAACCCAGCCCAATCAACTAACTGAGTTTAACGAGTTTAACTTTCTATTCAAACCTACCTAAGTTCATGTCCAGTTCAGGTTAGTAATTGTGTCGGATCACCTTTTCCAACTCTGAAATTCCTAATTCTTAAATTAAAGAGTGAACGGGTACATGACAAACGGCTAAACAAGTTGACAAATGGTAAATTGGCTGAATAGGCACGTTTTCATGTCAAGAATCTAAACCGGAACCCAGCCCAATCAACTAACTCAGTTAAACGAGTTTAACTTTCTATTCAAACCTACCTAAGTTCATGTCCAGTTCAGGTTCGTAATTGTGTCGGATCACCTTTTCCAACTCTGAAATTCCCTAACTTTGCCCACCATTCAACCTGTCGCGCGGCAACAAAATTTGGTAGCTCCTTTGAAGCATAAGGTATTCAAATGGAAAATTGTTTATTTGGTTGCTCCCTCAGTGGACCTACAATTTATTTCTTGTATGGTAACTAGCAAGTGATTTTTCTTAGGTTCATACAAGCAATTGGCTGACCCAGTTATAATGACTATCCATTGTGATACTCTCAAACCAAATGAAAATTGAGATGACTTGCGAACTAAGAAACCCCATGTAGCCTCGCAGGTTTTTCTAATGGCAGATTCATGACAGCAATGGATTTATCTAATCTGGCACGGGTGTGTCAGCACCATCTCAAGTGTTTCTCACTTTCCCCTAATAGTGTAACATGTCTGATGAACAATCTATGCACTGATAAATTCAGCAACCATTTTCAGATAATTAATATGTAGGAATATATGCGTCCAAAACTGCTCAAGTGCAAAAACAAAGAGGCCATAGTTCTTCATTACCAAAATTCCACATATGTTGCCGCACAGAGGTGAGGAAGCACATGTTCAGAAAAATATTGGATGAAAATTAAAGGATAGAAAAGGACCTTGACTGCATCAGCCATCTTTTCCCAATCGTCAATCTCATCTCCTGCAAAACTCAGGCAAATCCTTTAATGCAAAACATAGGTAAATAAAAGAAAGATAGGAAAATATGGTTTTTTGATTAATGGAAATTTAAATAACCATCAGAGGAACTTCTGTGGTATGCAAGCTGTAGAATGAAAAAGGGATCCTTGTTTCTGGATGACTCCTCCAAAGCTGCATTATTCCAAGGAAAAGTAACAAATTTTGATGATGAAATTAGTAAGAATCGAAATCAAAATGCATGACAAAAATTATTTCTTGTCCCACTTCCGATCCATAACCACAGACTATACTCCAAAAGAATATTTCCAGTGACAGTCGCCCTCATTTCTTCTTTTATTTTTCCTTTTTTTGAGGTTGTGGCGGAGGGGACAATGAAATGAGTCCCCCAACTTCACAGGAAGAAGCTGAATTTTGAATACAGGCAGCAACTAAAAAGTACCTTTTTTGCAGCTTGTCCATTCTTTCTTGAACGTATCTGGGATGTGATCAAACCAGTGCCCGTTAAGTTCAGTTAACAGGCGTTCACGAGCTAGTTGAAATGAAACCTGCACGAATCACATACATCACAGTAAAAGTGAGATTGCACTCACAAGTTCATGGCATGTTCGGAGTCCTGAATGGTCTACAGCATGGATTCAAAATGTGGCCAATCCGTAACGTAACAGCCACATCGGAAAGGATTTTGAGTTGACCAAACCGCATCTCTGCCGCGATATGGAACACGATTTCGGCAATAGAGCAGTTTTTCCACATCACGACCGCAACCGAAACTACATTTTCAATCCTTGGTCTAAAGAGCTGTTCCCCCAAGAGAAACTTACCACAGAATATAATCGGGAAATTCAATAATGAAACTAATTACTTTATTCTCTTGAAGCATTTTCTTCACTGGATTGCAATTAGGTAACTCCCCAAGCGATGGTTACGTATGTCATTAAATGTGCATCTTCCTTTTTAAAGAGCCCAATTATTAGAACACCGGAGTTAGCGTGCTTGGCTTAGACCATAGAGCAATACCGTGGCTCATGTGAAGGGTGGTGAAACATGCTAAAAAGACTTCTAATGATCTATGGAGTCAATTGCAATTGAAAGAGCAGCTTCTGCTAACTGTCTATGGTCTAGAAGAGGCCAAGGCATTACACGGTGTCATCAAAGTGGAAGTAGATCAGGTTGTGTATTACTGGCTAGAAGACGAGATTTTAGGAGTGGAATGCAGGTGAACAGGACATGTAAGTCGAGCCATTTGTGAGGCACAGCAAGGGCATCGTATTCTGTACATGGGGGTGTATATAACATTATTATAACACCATGAGGCATAGTTAGATGCTCAAAGGAAATGATTGCTTGTATCACCCAGGGTCGAACTTTCTATTCAAGGTGTCCATTGCCCACATTTGAGCCGCAAAGTGGAGGTCTTGTAGTTTGATAAATGGATATCAAATCTTATGAACTTAGTATATTTCACACAAAATGCCAACATCGGACAAAGTTGCAACCGAATCTGTGATACCCAATTGATAGAGGTTGGGGGGCAAAAGGAAGAGAAGGGTTTTAGAGAGAACAAAGGAGAAAGGTAAGAAAGGAACAAGAGAAAAAGATCAGAGAAACAGCATACCATATTCAATCATTTAATAATCAATCATAGGCTATAAAACCATCGGATAAATATATATTACGCTAAATAACACTCTTAGAGCAGTATTGAAAACAATCCTATAATAGATTAGGAAATTGAACCTCACCTAAACACCAATAAGTACCCTTCTTTTGACTTCTCTAAAAGGCCCTATAATATCCTACATGGAAAATAACATAACAAAATAACAACTAACCAAATCCGAGATTAGTTCCACAAGCAATATGGAACCCACAAACAGCCTACCCACTATATTTTTGCCACCAGTCTCCATGTGACTGCCACTGTCTGCCCTTTTTGGACTAGAAGTGACATTGCGCAGAAGGACCCAATGTGACCGCACATTGCAGAAAGAAGTCACCTAACTATCCAATGAAACAAGGAGAGCTCAACTGGACAGCACACAATCAACTGAAAGAGAAGTCCAGCGACCAGGCTCATTGTCCTTACTGAAGCCCAAATGTGGAATGCCTTATTGTTAGGGTTGTGGGTATGGAGGCTAACAAACTTGGTCTCTTTCTCACAAGCTGCGGATATAGGATAAAGGCCCCTAACTTTTACACATGCAAACGTTCTTTGGTGTGACAAAGTGTCAATAATTCCCACAGTAATGCACCGTCTGACTTTGCTTTTTAGCAGCAATTATCTCTTATTGTAGTAGCCGTTGTTTGTCAAAGCTACATCCACTGGATCTATCCTATGAAGATCACCACAGAGACCAAGATATGTGCAATTAGTCAAGTGGCGGGGGGGGGGGGAAGAACATCTCAATCGCTTAATGGCAGAAATTCCAGGGAAGAAGGATTATTCTCAGAGAATGTCCTCCCCTTCGCATTTTTGACTCTATCCTAGGTCATTGGTAACATTGTTGGTCTCCAACTTGGATGGTGATTCCTCTTCTTCAGGTTCTGCAATTTTCTTCTTTGCTTCCATCCCTTATCCCTCCTTCCCAATTGCTACGGCCTAAGAGGACCAGACAGTACTGCTGTTGACTGGTTCAAACAGGAAGTGGGCGAAGATCTGGTCCGAAACCCCTCATCTAGAACAAGTTCAACCAGCATACCAAGCATGTCAAACTGGCTGTCTTGGTCACGTACCAGCAGCTGCTGCTTTTCCTCCTGTGCAAAAAGCAAGGTTAAAAGGCTACTTGATGGAATCTACCCTGTGACAACTGAACACTAGCTCCTTGCTCCATGCTTGCTCCTTACTTGAATGTGTATTGAAATGTACACAGGCCTTAAGTAATTTGGAATCAAAAGGTTCTCTTTACAATAAAGAAATGAGAAAGCATGGTGATCCACCAAATAAAGATGATTGGAAGAAAGTTGTTGCATTGCTGCCCTCTTTGAGAATCCTTTATGAAACTACTTTGAAGTTGTCTGGGCCTCTTTATGTGACGGGTAATTCTTATGTACTTCTTTGCTTCCATCCCTTATCCCTCCTTCCCAATTGCTACGGCCTAAGAGGACCATAGTACTGCTGTTGACCAAACACAGTGGGCGAAGCCTGGTCCGAAACCCCTCATCTAAGAACATCTCAATCGCTTAATGGCAGAAATTCCAGGGAAGAAGGATTATTCTCAGAGAATGTCCTCCCCTTCGCATTTTTGACTCTATCCTAGGTCATTGGTAACATTGTTGGTCTCCAACTTGGATGGTGATTCCTCTTCTTCAGGTTCTGCAATTTTCTTCTTTGCTTCCATCCCTTATCCCTCCTTCCCAATTGCTACGGCCTAAGAGGACCAGACAGTACTGCTGTTGACTGGTTCAAACAGGAAGTGGGCGAAGATCTGGTCCGAAACCCCTCATCTAGAACAAGTTCAACCAGCATACCAAGCATGTCAAACTGGCTGTCTTGGTCACGTACCAGCAGCTGCTGCTTTTCCTCCTGTGCAAAAAGCAAGGTTAAAAGGCTACTTGATGGAATCTACCCTGTGACAACTGAACACTAGCTCCTTGCTCCATGCTTGCTCCTTACTTGAATGTGTATTGAAATGTACACAGGCCTTAAGTAATTTGGAATCAAAAGGTTCTCTTTACAATAAAGAAATGAGAAAGCATGGTGATCCACCAAATAAAGATGATTGGAAGAAAGTTGTTGCATTGCTGCCCTCTTTGAGAATCCTTTATGAAACTACTTTGAAGTTGTCTGGGCCTCTTTATGTGACGGGTAATTCTTATGTACCTAAATATATGGAGTTGGCTATTTGATATCGGATTATTCTAAGAAAGCGGATGAGAGCATAGGAACATGACCTTAGTTTTAAAAAGCACAGGTGAGGCGCGCCTAGGCAAGAGGCGCAAGCACTGGTCGCCAACTGTGGTGGTGGTTGCCAGCGTTTTTATTATTGCTCTAGGTGCCTGGAACATTCTGCTGTTCTTTTCTGCTTCTTCTCAACTACTTTTTCTTGATTTTCCTTTCTTTCTCCCTCCATCCATCCCTCTTTCTCTCCCACATCTCTCTCCCTCTCACTTTCTTGTTCTGGGCCCTCTTGTCACTATAAGTATCAAAAGGATGTGTTTTCTTTTAATGTTTTTATTTGGATATTGCTAGGTAAGTGCGTTACATACTAAAAACTATTTTTTTATCCTATCAATATAAGTTAGATTTCTTTGTGGTATTTTAGTGGTATTAATCTTCGTAAATTTCCAGAATTGTTGTTATTTAATACCATTTTGATTTGTATTTAAATAATTTAAGGTATTGTTTTAGCGTATTCTAAACTATCTTGTGACATTTTTGACATTCTAATGGCTTACGTTGATATTGAATGCCCATATTGATTGCAATTATATAACTTATTTGGGAAAAATATATCTTTTAAGTAAATTCCAAGCATGTTTGTATAAAAGTGCACCTCGTGTCTGTGACGCGGGCAGCTTCGCCACGTCTCCTGTGCACCTAGCGCTTTTTTAAACTAATAATATGGCATATCAAATAAGGGCCAAATATGGCAAGTTCTAGGCAAACGTTGATAATATCAACTTATCAATGTCTTGTTGTTCGTTGCTTTAGTCCTTGACCCGAGGTACAAAGTGGATTATGTTGAATGCATGATAAGGAATACTTATGATGGTAAAAGTGCCAATATGTTGTTTCTCAAAGTCAAGCACACTTCAAGATCTTTGTTTGATCATTACTCATCTAGTGTTCCTAAACCAATGCAAAAAACGGCAGCATCGAGTTGTGTCACTTCTTCTATTGTTCTTGTGATGTGGGCTTAAATGATGAACAAGTGATGGATGTGAACAAAGTTATGAGCATGAGATACAAGAAAAACAAGGGAACTATACAAGGTGAAAAGAAAAGTGAGTTAGACAAGTATTTAAGTGATGATTGTGAAAAGGCAAATGACAATGCATTTAAAATATTGCAATTTTGGAAGGATCAACACAAGAGATACCATATTCTTGCCAAAATGGCTCGGGATCTACTTGCAATGCCCATTTCTACTGTCGCTTCTGAGTCCGCGCAGGGGGTTGTGTTCTTGATTCTTTCGCACTTCCTTGACCCCTCGAATGATGGAAGCTCTTATTTGTTATTAGTATTGACTAAAAAGCTCACATAGTCCTCTTATAATAGGAGATACCTTTCTTGAAATGGAGGAATTAGAGAAAAATGAGTTTTCTATTTCTTATTTATTATTCATTCATTTTTGTTATTGTTTTTGTCACTCTTAATAGTATATATACATCATGCTAAATTTATTTTACATGAATTTTAATGTTAGGGATGAAAGCCTTGTCTTTGGAGCAACCCACAATTATTATCGATGAATCCATTGATGTCACAGAGGACTCATGAAGTGTAGCTCTCAACCCTCTTGTGATGCAAACTCTATCGTCTATTATTTGTTGGATATGTTAGATACTAGATATTTCATACATTTTTTGGTTTGTAATATTTGTTGGAAATTATAGTTGCCCATTCATGACTTGCAGCACTAAGTAATCCATTACCCCCCGGCCCCGAGTTCTAGAATTTTATATTTGAAGGCGATGGTCACTTAGATAGCCACGGGAAAAATGGTAGCGTGCATTATGAAGTATGGACTTTGGAAATGTCGCTTTTTAGTTTTACTATGCTTTTGATGAGTTGACTTTGATCAAAGGTAAACAAAAAATAAGCAAATAACCAAACAGTAGCTACTAGCAAGAAATAGAGGCCACAAAACTATAACTAAGACTGCGGGAGTTATAGAAAAAACCCAAAAAAAAAAAAAAAAAGAAATTTTGGGGGTTTGGAAAGCAGTTAAGCCGAACCAAAATTCGTGTTAACGAACCGAAAAGCCAGTAAATTGGATATTTTGGTTAAGTTTACAATTCATATTTTTGCCGAATTGAAAATTTCGGTTAACCGATAATTTCGGTTCGACTCACGGTTTGAGTTTTTTCAAACCGAAAAAGTGGTTAATCGATTTTCGGTTGACCAAAAATCCGATTAACTGACTTTGAGAACCCCTACCATGGATTCAAAATGTGGCTGAACCACGATGAAATGGCCACACTGGAAAGGTTTTAAAGTTGGACGAACTGCGTTTTCATGCCGCAATAGCCGCGATTTGGAATGCAATTACCGTACTAGAGCGATTTTGCCGTATTGCGACCGAAACTGAAATCGCGATCGAAACCGCATTTTGAATCCTTGACAGCTACTGAAGGTAGTGCGCCACCAACCCAAAAACTCCAAATACTTCCCTTCAGACCCCACTATGGCATGCGTAATATAAGCAACAGAGAAGAGGAAAGAAGGAAAGAGAATTAAACTACTTGTCTAAATGAACAAAAGTGCAAGGCAAGAAACAAGCCACACAAACAAAATGGCCCCCATAAGCAACTTGATGGACAAAGCTGGGGGGGAGGGGAATAAAAACAGCTAGGGGAGAAATTGACTCACAGGAGGTAGAACAGCAAAACTAACATGCTTAAAGAATCGAGAAGCCTTACGATCATGTTTATTTGGACTTCCTCGTGATTACTCTCAGAAAAATGGGCTTCCTTGGCAAGTGGAGTTAGTGTTCTTTTTATATCTCTACCATCCTGATGCAGATGAGGAAACAAAAAGGAATCTGTCAAGGGCTAGGATTCTAGGACACAATTTAATATTTGATAATTTATTATATTTTGATATTTTTGTGTAATTTTTGTAGGTCATTTTATATGGTATTTAGAAGAGCCAAAATAAGTACATTTAGGGATATTAAGTGGTCTAGAATAATCAAAGACATTATGTGGTCTAGGATATTACTTTCAAAAGGAGTTTTAGGATGTTACTTGGGGAAGAAGTTGTTAATTTTGTCATTTTCTCATTAAGTAGATAGGGTTATCTTCCTGTAATTAAAGGGTTGTGGAGCCTTGTTTGAATGATTGAATGAAAATTGAATTGGGTGATTATAATCAAAGATGTTGATCTTTCTCCCTTCTCCTCTCTGGATTTCCCTCTTCCTACTCTAATTTCCTTCCCCTCTAAATTCCCTTCTTCTTCCCGTTTATCCCTAATGATCTCTATCATCTGGCATCAGAGCATCCGTTCGCTATCACTTTGGCATCAGAACCTGAGCGTTACGCACTGTTCTGTACCTTGGTACTGCTGCCATCATTCACTTACTCAGCTTGCTCCAATCCTTCACACCGGTAAGGTTTGATCTTTGTCTTTCACAAAACCGAAGAAGGGGAGGAGAGTTCCTTGCGGCTGTCTACAACAGCTGCCCCTTTGCTGCTATATCACTGCTGCTTCTGTTCTTTTCGCTCCTGTGCTACTAGCAGTGAGTTGTTACAGCTGGAAGTTCTTGTCTTCACCTTTACAGCTGGAAGTTCTTGTCTTCACCTTTACAGCGCACTCTCAAAGACAAGATTATGCTTTGCGTGCTGGTGCTATTTTGAGGAAGCTAAGGCTGAAACTAAAAGGAAAGTCTGTGCACTCCTCTGTTCAAAGCAATGGCATGGGAATAAAGAGTCAAAGGAATTGATTAAAAAGGAAAGAATCCAATAAGAGAATGGAAGAAGTCAACCAGACATCTAAAAATGAGTTCGGTGAGATGCTTAGTTCTTTTAATGCTGTGTTTGAAATGATTGCTGCTAGGAGGATTAAGCGTGATGAGTTATTCAAGAGAAAAACTAAAGAAAATTTGATGAGTCCGTAGAACTTTGAAGTTCTCTTGGAACATAATACCAGCTACGCTCGTACATGAAGAAACAAAAGAAAAGGCCAATAATCTTAGCTTTAATAACTCTGACAGAGGGTATAGAAGATGTTATGGAAGGTAGAAATCAAGGATTCTACACCAAAGCAAGAAGTTCAAGAGTCATTTGAAGTAGAAAGTCAGAGTCATTTGAAGTAGAAAGTCAGATTTTGCACATGAATTAACACATAAGGATGTTCTGTCTTCTGGCTATATTATCGATTCCTATCTCTTGGTTGTCAAAGATGTACATGCGATTCTCTCAAGGTTGCTCCTCATGGAGAAAATTCGAAGATTTATACTTGCTGCTTCTTCTTAAGCACCAATGTTGGTTTATTCCTCAATTTCATTGTACAACATCATTATAAAACTCGAGGGCAAGTTTTTTCCAACCGGGGGAGAATGATGCGGGCGAGGAATAAAGTAAAGGGAATCTGTCAGAGACTAGGATTCTAGGATATAATCTAATATTTGAAAGGTTATTATATTTTGATATTTTTGTATAATTTTCATTGGTTATTTTATATGGTATTCTAGAAGAGTCAAAATAAGTATATTTAGGAATATTATGTGGTCTAAAGTTATTGAGGACATTATGTAGGTTAGGATATTCCTTGTAGTCTACAGAAGAAGTTTTAGGGCATTCTTCGGAAGGAGTTGTTAAATTTGTCCTTATCCTGTTAAGTCGCTAGGGTTATCTTCCTATAAATAAGGGTTGTCGAGTCTTGATTGAATGATCAAATGAAAATTGAATTGAGTGATTATAATCAAAGATGTTGATTTTCGTCACTTCAGTCTTCATTCCCCTCTTCCCTTTCCCTTACTTCTCTCTTGATTTTCCTCTACCTCTCTAATTGCCCATACTCCTCCCTGAATCAAGAGGTATATTAAAAGGACACCAAGGGGATGTCACCCATGTACAAAACAAGAAAATACAAAAATATCATGCCCTTAAGCTCTCGTCCATAATGCAATTTACAAAACCCAAAAAGTTCAAATTTTTGTTAGCTTTTAGCCCGACAATCCAACTATACAACAACCTCAAAAAAATCATATATATAATATAAAACTGAATGGGTTGAATGAGTTAATGGTGTTTCGACAAGTGGCGAATTCCTATTGGCTATCTTACATTTATGCAAAACTATGTGATTATGCTTTATTTGATTAATTTAACCATCATCTATTTTATTACCAATATTAAATAATTGCTTTTTATTCAATTGTTCTACCGGTTAGAATTTATAAATTGATTGGTTTGATCTTCCAGTTGTCATCATTCATTATCCAAGTTTGAAAAGACGTCTCCCCTAGACCAAATGACATTAAACATATACCAAAAATAAATAAAAAATATGTATATGAAGTATAGAAGGTAGGAGAACAAAATTTATGTTGGATGTTTTTTATAAAATAACAAAAAAAGAAAAAAAGGTGAAAAAGTTAGCATCAAACGGTATATACATGTAATGATTATGTGTTTAACTTTGAGATATGTAAATACATTTATCATATATGATTTGATGTTTTTATATATCTTCTATTTTTCTTTTTTGAGTAAAAGGGTCTTAAATAATGATGTTTATTTTACAAATATAATAGGATCATTAGACACTTATATTCGTGAGATTTACTTTACAAACATGTCCGCAAGGACCCCTAACTAAATTGTAACATATAGGAATTGAGACCCAAACTTGCCTTATCATCAAAATGATTCTCTATCTTCTTAAGAACTAACTACAAATTGATACACTATTATACATATTAAATTACATGCAATCCTTCAATTTCAAATTCCTTATTATATGATAAATACATTTACATGCTTCAAAGATATATATTCAATTATCATATATGTATGCCGTTTGACACTAACATCTTTACCCCTTTTTTCCCTCTTTTTGTTATTTTTTTAAAAAAACCATACAATACAAGAATTATTCTTTTATCATGCTAAAATCGTGTCCAACTAAAAACAGAGTTGTCAATCCAAGCAGTATGTCAAAAATAAAATAATCTATGTAGATATTTTTTAGTATCAATTAGTTAAACATATTAGTGCTTGTAATTAAAATAAATGATAAAATCACATATTCTTTGAAGAAAAATAATATGATCATATAATTTCCTACACATATCCGTGGGAAGCACGGGATATACACTAGTACAGCAAAAATATGTCGATTTCTCTCCTTCCAAGTAGCCCACCAAATAGCCAAAGAAGCCATATTCCCAACTCTAAGGACCCAACTCTTCTTCATCCTTCTCCTCCAAGCCACTACTATATCTCTTACATACCGGGCAATAGAACTAGCTACTACTTCTATATTAGCTGCATGCTTATATTAGAAACATTCAATCAAAAACATAAACTTAGCATTTGGCTGGGGAGAAAATTGTAAATAGTAATGTGTCAGATTGCTTCTCACTGTGCCACTGTGTCCGAGTCGAGTCGTGGTGCGCTTTGTTTGAGTCTGCACTTTTTAAGTTGGTGGCTAGGAGAGATGGATGAAGAAGAGCTGGGTTTTAGTCTCGAAGATGCTTCCTTTGGCTATTTGGCAGACTACTTGGAAGACAAGGCATCAACAGATTTTAAGAGCATTGTCCTTTCACAAATCTTTTTGAGAACTACTCCCTTCGTCCCGTTTTGTTTGCTTATTACTCCTTTCATGGAGGTCCCAAATTGTTTGCTTAGTTTCCATATGTAGACAATTAGTTAGGATTCATTTCCTTTTATACCCTTATAATAATAAAGAACAATTTCCAGAAAATGAAAATGAATAAAAATCAATTTTCATAAAAATAAAAAAGTGCATTTTCCAATAGCTAATGATTCAAAGATAGTTTGGACTCTCTCTCTCTCTCTCTAGTCTCTCTGCTTCATTAAAGTTACTGTAAACAGAACAGTCAGCTCTGACACCTCGAGACTGCTACTACACCTCCGACGCCCCGCTGGCACCTCGCAAGCACACCCACAAGTTTCGGCCATATCGAGAAGAAGACTGGTGGTGTTCGTAAGCAGGGGAACCGAAGGCAAACGCTATAAGGCCCTATGCCCGACTTGGACCTGCGTTTTCCGACGAGGTGCGAAGCCCAATTCTGCGCCTCACGTTGCTGGAGGCCCTATTCCGACTTGGACCTGCGTTTTCCGGCGAAGTGTGAAGCCCAGCCCTGCGCCTCACCCGTTCGACGGCAAACTCAGAGTCGGCAGTGGCAAGAGGCGACCCACGTTGCTGGAGGTGAGTATTTTCCGGCTCCTATTGACACAATTACCTTGCCTGTGACCGCTGAACCTACCCGGAAACCGCCAACCGTGGTCTGCACAACCTCACCGTCTGCTATCAGCTGATCCCCGACCTCCCCACTCCTCCTTCGTGGTGCCTCTACACCTCCCCCGTGATCCTGTGTGTACTGAATTGCCAACCCCCCCCCCCTTTTGTGCTCCTTGTGATCGATTTTGGGTTATTTTGTTTATCCTTAGGCCTTCTATTTCATTGTGGTTCCATTTGCTAATTGCCACCAACTTGCTATTTTATAGTGGTTCTATTTGCTCATTGCCGCCAATTTGTTATTTTAAGTACTATAGTATTATTGAATTATTAGTGTTATTTTATTAGTATCCTTGTAGTTTATTATTTAGGGTCTTGGTGACTCCTATTAGTATTGTTTTACTTTGCTTTTGCGTACTTGATCTTGCTGCTATTAATATAGTGTGAGAGTTAGTTTTTGTTTTTGTTTTCGTTTTAGTTTTAGTTATCCCGAGCATTGTTTTCTTGTTGCTTGGTTTAGTGCTTACTCCCTTTATTTTGTTATCATTGTTATCAAAAAGGGTTATTGGCCCACTAGTATTTCCCCATTGATTTTTTGCTCATTCATTCTCTACTAACTAGTTGGGTATTCTTGCCAAGTAGATTTGTAGTTTTCGAAACTAATTTTGTTATTCTTTCTAGTTAGCGTCTTTTCGCCTTTTAGTTTCAGTACATTGTTCTTTTCCTTTTCCTGCTAATTTCAGTGCCCACCCTCCTGCACATTTAGTTAGGTTTAGTACTAGTGTGTAGTATTTACCTGCTATTTTCATTCTATTACGCTCATCGTAGTATTTTATTATTACAGGGCTCTATATTATTATCGTACCATTTGTATTATTTATTAGTAGCTTTGTTTGCATTTATTATTATCTTTACGATTCGTTTTTTCTAATTTCATTTCTATTAGTGTCTTCTTTCTTTTATTATTATTAGTAGTATTTTCATTGTATCTATTGTCTGTGTTGTTGGGGGTGGGTGCTGGAGCTTAAGCTAATGGCGAGCAATGTAGTAGCTTCGCTCAGTCCTCCGGGGGGATTTGGGACTAGGAGAGGCGTAGGGTTTCGGGAGGTGCGCGTAGCGTCTTGGAATATTGGGTCACTTACCAGTAAGTCGATAGAATTAGTTAAGTCTTTACATAGATGTAGGATTAATATAGCCTGTGTTCAAGATACTAAGTGGGTGGAGGCTAAAGCTAGAGAAGTTGATGGGTATAAGCTGTTGTATTCAGGGTCTAGCAAGGCTAGGAATGGAGTTGGTATTTTGGTTGAGAAGGAGTTGGTTGACTTTATTGTTGAAGTGAGGCGTAAAAGTGATCGTATTATAATCATTAAGGTAGTGGTCGGATCAGAAGTCCTAAATGTGGGTAGTATTTACGCACCTCATATGGGTTTGTCGGACAATATTAAGAAGCAATTTTGGAAGGATTTGGATTTGGTAATTCAGGACGTACCTCGGTCCGAGAAACTTTTCATAGGAGGAGACTTTAATGGTCATATTGGTGCCGAAGCAGATGGGTATGATACAGTTCACGGAGGTTTCGGGTCTGGGGAGAGAAACAATGACGGAGTTTCTGTGAACTTTGCGGTTGCCTATGAGATGTTAGTGGTAAACTCCTTTTTTAAGAAGAAGGAGGACCACTTGATGACCTTTAAGAGTGGTTCCATAAAGACTCAAATTGATTACTTTCTGGTTAGGGCGGATAATAGGAGGTTTTGTAAGAATTGTAAGGTGATACCAAATGAGTTTTTAAGAACTCAGCATAGGTTGTTAGTGTTGGATGTGGAGCTCAAAGATTCAAAGTGGAAGAAAAGAAGTGTTGGGGAACCTAGAGTTAAGTGGTGGAATCTTACTAAGAAGAACGCTATGAAGTTAGCAGAGAGGATTACTGAAGAAAGAGCTTCGACGCAAGTAGAGGATGCAGACACAATGCGGGAGGCAATGGCAATACGTACTCGAAGGTTGGCTAAGGAAATCCTAGGTCCATCTAAGAGAGGTGGCAGCAGAATGAAGGGAGCCTGGTGGTGGAACGAGGAGGTAAAGGAGAAAGTCAAGGAGAAAAAAGAGGCATACGCGGCTTTAGTGAATAGCGGACCGGATGAAGAAAAGGAGATTAGTAGAGTTAGTTATAAGACAACAAAAAAGGTAACCAAGAAAGCTGCTGCCATAGCTAAGAGCATGGCTTATGATAGGTTATATTAAAAACTGAATACCAAGGAAGGTGAGAATGAAGTCTTTAAACTTGCAAGAGCTAGGGAAAGAAAAACAAGGGATTTGGGTGTCGTGAGGTGCATCAAAGATGAAAATGATAAGGTGCTGTCTAAGGATGCAGCAATCAAGGAGAGATGACAAAGATACTTTCCGAACTCCTCAATGGTGAAGTGATGCAAGATTTTCAAAGTACGGAAAGAGAAAGTATTGAGAGTCATCTTGATCGTCGATTGTGTACACCCATTAGCAGGGACGAGATTAAAGAGACTTAAAAAATATGACCAATGGGAAGGTAGAAGGTCCAGATCAGGTACCGGTGGAAGTGTGGAAGTGTTTGGGTGAAGAGGGATTGAAGTGGTTAGCAAAGCTTTTCAATGTTATTTTTAGGACTGCTAAGATGCCCAAAGAATGGAGGTTTAGTACAGTCACCTCATTGTACAAGAACAAAAGGGACATTCACGATTGTAATAATTATAGAGGTATAAAGCTACTCAGTAACACCATGAAGTTATAGGAGATGATGATTGAGAGAAGTTTGCGGAATCATATTTCGATATCAGAGAATCAATTTGGTTTTATACCTGGCAGGTTGACCACAGAGGTGATTTACCTCCTTAGAAGGCTCATGGGATTGTACGAAGATAGAAAGGTAGATCTTCATATGGTGTTTATTGACTTGGAAAAAGCATATGATAGAATTCCACGTGAAGTGTTATAGAGATGCTTGGAAAAGAAAGGAGTGTCACATGAGTATATTCGAGTTATTAAAGACATGTACGAGGAAGGTAGAACGAGTGTCAGGACGCCAAGAGGGGTTACCAATGACTTTGTCGTTGGTATGGGCCTGCATAACCCTTTTCTTTTCACTCTAGTTATAGATGAACTTACAAATGGGATTCAAGATGAATTACCATAGTGTATGCCATTCG
This sequence comes from Carnegiea gigantea, assembly GCA_029747015.1. Classification (NCBI taxonomy): domain Eukaryota; kingdom Viridiplantae; phylum Streptophyta; class Magnoliopsida; order Caryophyllales; family Cactaceae; genus Carnegiea; species Carnegiea gigantea. The sequence goes on from JAKOGI010000634.1 coordinate 341,434, forward strand.
TAGATGACATTATTCTTATTGGTGAGACCAGAGAGGGAGTTAATAGCAAGTTAGAGCGATGGAGACATTCTCTTAAATCGAGAGGCTTTAGAGTAAGTAGATCGAAAACTGAATACCTACTTTGCTGTTTCAATGGGACGAAAGATGCAAGGGAAGAAGTCACCATTGATGGGATGGCGATATCAAAGGTCGAGAAGTTTAAGTATCTAGGCTCCATCATTCAACAGAAAAGAGATATTGACGAAGATATTAACCAGCGCATAAAAGTGGGTTCGCAAAAATGGAAGTATGTTTCATGTGTGCTGTGTGATAAGAAGATGCCTATAGGATTAAAAGGCAAAGTTTACCATATGGTAGTTAGACCTGCTGTGTTGTATAGATCGGAGTGCTGGCCTATAAAAAAGACAGAAGTTCAAAGGTTGATGGTAGCAGAGATGAAAATGATTAGATGGATGTGTGGTTATACTAGAATGAATAAAATTAGTAATGGAGTAATTAGAGACTTAGTTAAAGTGGCCCATCGAAGATAAGATGAGATAAACAAGGCTGAGGTTAGAGAGAGAGAGAGAGAGGGCGAAAGCTACAATAACTCCCACTGGTTCGAAGAGAGACACAGAGAGAGAGAGGGCAGGCTGTTCGGGGGTGTCTCAGGGCTGACGTGAGGTCATCGGAGGGCTACCTGGGGTTCGCTGGACCTCGGGTCTCCGGGAGCCGACGTCGTCTCTGCTCACCGGCGGTCGGGCTACTTCATCAGCCTTCTCACTCTTTTTTCTTCAGATCTTCTCATTTCTTCAGTCCCTTTGCGGTGGACGCCGGCTTTCTCTGTTGCCGACGGCGAGGCTTCCACCGGTAGTCTTGTCGCCGGCGATCTTCTGAGGGCAGTGTAGTGTGTTTTTCAAGTTTGGCTCGCTCCCTCTGGTTTCCTTCTTACTTGAGGCGTCCATTGCATCGGCCGGAAGTTTCTGTCGCAGCCGGTGAGGCCTATTGCCGGCGTGACTTTTTCGGTCGTCGGAATTTCATTTTCTGCGGTTTTCTTTTCAGAAATGGACGCCTGAAGTGATCTTGGGCCAGGTTTGTTCTTTTCTCATTTTCTGGAGTTGCTGGGATTCTACCTGGTTAATGTTCTATGCTTTTTAGTTAGCTTGCTATGACTTTTAGTATGAGAGGAGGCTGCAAGAGGTTTATGGCAATTGAAAGCAAATCCCTTGATTTTACTATTGTTGGGACTGCAGAGGATGTATTGAAAATTTCTGAGAATGGAAGGGGGAGGAGAACTTCAGTTTTCTTACCAGAGCATGTTGCTTTATGGTTACTAAGGGCCTGGGCAGATTTTATAAGTCCAAATCCTCCAATTGGTGTAATCAAGTGTGCCAAGGCTCTAGTATTTTTCTTTTAGAATCTAAGAGAAATAGGGCGGGAAATTTTCTGCAGTTATCTGTTATAAACAAGGGCAAAAGAACTTTTGTTATTTTCCCAGCAGGATGGAATGAGAGAGGTTGGGCAATGATCTTTGATGCTCTTACCAAGATGGTTAATCTAGCTTTCTCGGCCGCATCAGGAGCACTAAGGAGGCCTCCACACCAAGTGACAATGGCACATGGAGATGCACTTCCAAGTCCACCTCAGTCTCCTTCTCCACCTCCGGGTTGTTGCCCAAAATGTGGTTTTATTGGTGAACCAAAATGCTTCCCGAGTTCGGTCCCACATGTTGTTGTCTCTATGCATGTGAGGAATGCTAAAGAAGCCGCCGAAGAGCTTGCGTTATCCAGGCATATGCAAGTGGACCGAGGAAAGTAAAGGGTTATTACAGAGCTTCGTGTGAGGGCATCCAGATCTGTCAGCACTCAAGTTTACTCTCGACGCAACAGCTTTGGGAATAGAAGAAACAGGGTGCGTGAGACTAATGGGTGGAGCAATGAGGGCAGCGTCTGTAAAATTTGGCCTCCAAACGCTTTGCTTGTGCGTGATACAAGCTCTCCTTCCACAAATGAGGCTAAAGGTAATCCTGCACTGTATGAAGCTAAAATTTGTGGACAGGCGACTAGCAACTCTTTTGTTCCTTTGGCAAGGGATGATGTAGTCTCTCACCAAATCCACAGGGGTTCTCTTCTTTTGGACTTTCATCCTTTACCATATTCCTTGAACCTTACCAACGAGCTGGCTCCATCATCTTCTAGGAGCTTGCCGTGGTTATGTGAGGAGAAGGACCAGGCCCACTCCTTAGTGGTTAGTGCCCCATCTTCTATGTTCTCTATGGGTAATCACACATCACTGTCACCGCATAATTGCGGGTTGGATTTATGTGGTGGTGTTCCCTGTGATTTGCCTCGGAAAGTGGTTCGTGATGCAATTGCAATGAGTGTGAGCTCTCGCAATAATGCTCCTACCTCCAGGGTCCGGGACACAACCCAAGAGTATGCTAGGCATGAGTGGCCGTTGGTGCTAATGGGTAGCTGCTTAAGAGTTAATGATTCGATAGAACCACTGGCCGTTAATTACTCCTGTTTTCAAGGCCCTAGCAATTCCTATCCGGTGGAAGATTTTTGGGATAGCAGGAATGTTAATTCTGACAAGGTTTCTAAGAGGGTGGCCTTCAAACTCAAAAGCATTGCCGCCTGTATTGGGGTGGCTTTCTCAGGTTATGAGCATGAGGTGATTCATCTTCTCTCTAGAATCGACATAGGAACGTTACGCCCAAGCCAAAGCCAGCTGTCCAAAGAACACCACCTTCTTCCAGGAGGCAGAGAGAACAACAGGAGACTAGAGTTTGGAGTTAACTATGATAGGTCGTGCACCTCTACTAGTGGGTTGATGGTGCCTTATGTTTAGGTTTATCTCTTGGAATGTGAGGGGTATTAATGATCGGGACAAGAGAGCTTTGCTTAAAAAGTTTTTGAGGGACTGGAATTGTGATCTCATTTGTATCCAAGAGACAAAACTTCAGGAAGTGGAGCTTGCTGATATTCGTAGCATTTGAGGAAACCAAGCCGCTGGTTTTGCGGTTCTCAAAGCAATAGGGGCAGCTGGAGGAATTTTAGTTTTGTGGAATAAAAATTCTTTCCATTTGATTTCCTCTTTTTGTGGTGAATTTTCAATCACATGCTTCTTGCAAATGGGGAATGGCAGCACCACTTCGGCCTTTACCGGTGTTTATGGTCCGCATGTTAGAGTTAACAAACTCAGGATGTGGGACGAACTGTGACGGATTCCGGATGGTTGGTCCGGCCCGTGGTGCATAGGGGGGATTTTAATGAAATTTTGCATTCTTAAGAAAGGAGCACAGGTGTTCATCCCTCGAATGCAATGGTGGAGTTTCAGGATTTCATCAATTACTCAGCCTTGTTGGACCTACCCTTGAAGGGGGGAGACTTGACTTGGTCTAGGAGTTGAGATGAATCGGTATGTTCAAGGTTAGACCATTTCCTAGTGTCGGCAGATTGGGAGGAGCTCTTTCCAGACATGTTTCAAAAGAGGTTGCCAAGGCCAATTTCGGATCACTTCCCTATTTGTCTTGAGACAACAAGGCTAGAAAGGGGTAGGACCGCCTTCAAGTTTGAGAATATGTGGTTGGAATTTAAAGGATTCTCGGATCTTATCGAAGAATGGTGGGGGAGTTTCAAGTTGACGGGTATGCTAGTTATATTGTTGCAACCAAGCTTAAGTTTGTCAAAGACAATCTTAAGAAGTGGAACAAGGATGTGTTTGGAGACATCAAGACTCAAAAGTATAATCTTTTGGGAATCATAAATTCCCTCGATGTAAAAGAAGAGACTTCTAGCCTTACTAGTATAATCTTTTGGGAATCATAAATTCCCTCGATGTAAAAGAAGAGACTTCTAGCCTTACTAGTGTTGAAATTCAGCAAAGAAGGGATGCAAAAGAGGATTGGGCTAAAATTATTTTGATGGAGGAAATATCTTAGAGGCAAAAGTCGAGCGCCTTATGGCTTAAGGCTGGCGATCGTAACACCAAATTCTTCCATAGGGTTGCTAATATGCGTAGGAAGTTTAACTCTCTGTCTTGTGTGGTGGTGGATGGGGTTCAATATGATGCTCTCCCAAATATGAAGCCTGCAATCTACAACTTCTACAAATCTCTTTTTTCCGAGACAGAACCGTGGAGACCTAGAGTTGATACGTTGCCTTTGCCCTTGTTACGAGACTCGGAGAAAGAGTTTATTGAGATGCCTTTCAGTGAAGAAGAAGCCACTAAAGCTCTTCTAGATTGCTGTGGGAATAAGGCCCCCGGACCGGACGGTATGACTATGGCATTCCTTCAAGGCAATTGGGACACTGTTAGTGGAGATGTGATGAGAATGTTCGCCGAGTTCTTCTCCTCAGGAAGATTCATGGTCAGCCTTAATGCCACTTTTATTGGCCTTATTCCTAAGAAAGCAAATGCTGAGAATATTAGATACTGCCGGCCAATCAGCCTGGTTGGCTGCATTTATAAATTGCTTTCGAAAGATTTGGCCCAAAGACTACGAAGCATCATTGGGAATCTCATTTCAGAGAACCAAAATGCCTTTGTTGGAGGTCGTCAAATCATTGATGCTGTGCTTATAGCAAATGAGCTCAATGATTCTAGGGCTAAGTCAGGAAAGCCGGGTGTGGTCTGTAAGTTAGACATTGAGAAAGCATATGATCATGTGAATTGGGATTTTTTTTTTTTTTGGGTTGTATGTCATAAAGAGAATGGGCTTTGGGGAAAAGTGGATTGGATGGATCCGACACTGCATATCCTCTACATCCTTTGCAGTTCTTTTCAACGATTCTCCTACGGAGTTCTTTTCGGCTTCTACAGGTCTTCGTCAGGGAGACCCCTTATCCCCCCTTTTGTTTCTGCTGGTCATGGAAGTATTTACAAGGATGCTTGATGCGGCATCTAGTGCAGGGCTTATTTTTGGGTTTAAAGTGGGCTGCCCAAGTACGACAACTTTGAGTGTCTTTCATCTGCTTTTTGCGGACGACACTACTGTTTTTTGTGAAAATGATTGTAAGCAGATGGTGAATCTTCGGTGTGTGCTCACTTAGTTTCAGACGGTTTCGGGTCTTAAGGTAAACTTGGCAAAGAGCTCTATCCTGCCTATTGGGTATATGGACAATATTCAATTGCTTGCAGGTGTTTTAGGTTGCAAAGTTGATGCCTTTCCGACTACCTACCTAGGTCTCCCTCTCGATGCTAAGTTTAAGGAGAAAGCCATTTGGGATCCAATTATCGAGAAGTTTGAGAAAAGACTCTCTGGCTGGAAGGCTATGTACCTTTCAAAAGGGGGGAGACTAACTCTCATCAAGAGCGTTCTCTCAAGCATCCCCACTTACTTCCTCTCTCTTTATCCCTTACCTTCCTCAGTGGCCATTAAATTAGAAGCAATCCAGAGGAATTTCCTTTGGGGTTCTTTTGGGAGTGACTTCAAGTTTCATCTTGTAAGATGGAACATTGTGAAGCAACCAATGCTTTTAAGAGGGTTAGGTATAAGGGACTTGCGTCTCTTTAATGAGGCCCTTCTTTTTTTTTTTGATCAGGAAAATAAAAGAAATAATATTAACAAAAGAATGGATGCAAAGATAGCATCGTACAACAGCTATGTACAGCCCAAATGCAGCATATCCACAAAATCTAAGAGATCAAGAGGAGAGTTACAAAAGTTCCCTTTGTCCCAAAAATAGAGAGCCTTGATAAAATAATCTTTAAAACATTGAAGTGGCATCTCCTCATCCTCAAAGACTCTTCGATTCCTCTCACGCCAAATGCTCCAAAAAATTGCATGAGGAAATAATCTAGCAATCTTCATCTTCACTTTTCTACCAAAAGAGCCCTCCCATGCATAGAGATGTTCCAAAATAGATTTGGACAAGACCCAAGAAACTCCCAGGCAACTGAAAGCTAGATCCCAAAAAGGTCTTGCAAACGGACAATGAAGCAATAACTGCTCCACCGATTCTGCTGTAGCCTTGCATAATGGGCACCAATTCACCAAGATCTTACCCCTCTTTTGCAAATTATCAAAAGTCAAAATACTGTCATGGGTAGCCTCCTAAACAAAAAAGGACACTCTAAAAAGAGCCAGAGATCTCCAAATGAGCTTCCATGGAAAAGGCCTTTCCCGTAAATGCGAAGAAGTGGAAGGCACAGAGGCAAGTCACAAATAGTAAGACTTCACCGTGAAGCTCCCTTTAGGATTGAGATCCCATTTGACTAAATCAAGAGGGGATTGCCTGATGAGCATCCCATTCAGCTTCCTCAGCAAGCTTAAAAGGGAGGCGACATCCACTAAGGCATCTCGAATAAAAATAGGTGACCAAATGCTCGAACCTGACACATTATCGCAATAATCAGCCACAGTAGCGTCTTTATTCTCCGCTAGCGCAAAAAGAGAAGGGAAAAGGTCCCTCAGAAGGGCACCTTCACACCATCCGTCATGCTAAAACAAAATGGTAGAGCCAATACCCACCTCAAAAGATAGATGAGAGACAAATGTATCCCATCCTTTACAAATAAATCTCCAAAGGCTAACCCCATAGGGACCGTTTGGTCTAGACAGAAACCACCCAAGTCTCTCCTCCCCATACTTTGAACATATCACCCTCCTCCAAAGGTTGGACTTTTCATTCATGAACCTCCATAGCCACTTACCCACCAAAGCCTCATTAAAGAGCTTCAGGTCTCTGACTCCCAACCCTCCTTCTGACAAGGAAAGCTTAACAATGTCCCATCTCACCAGGTGATACTTGAAAACATCACCAAAAGATCCCCAAAGAAACTTCCTTTGAATGGCTTCCAACTTGGCCGCTACAGAAGCCGGAATTGGAAAAAGAGACAGGTAGTAAGTAGGGATGCTAGAGAGGACGCTACGGGTGAGAGTGAGTCTCCCACTTTTGGAAAGATAGTTGGCTCTCCATCCAGAGAGCTTTATCTCAAATCTTTCCACTACTAGCTCCCAAATAGATTTCTCTTTGAATTTTGCTCCCAGAGGAAGACCTAGATAGTAGGTAGGAAAAGAATCCACTCGGCACCCTAACACACCCGCTAGCAAATGGATATTGTCCGCCTGATCCACCGGCAAAATAGAGCTCTTAGCCGAGTTGACCCGTAGCCCCGACACTCCCTCAAACCATATGAGGATACAACGCAAATTCACCATTTGTTCACAATCATTGCCACAAAAAATGATTGTATCATCGGCAAAGAGAAGATGGGATACATTAATGATAGTTGCATTCCTTCGGCCCACTGAAAACCGCGAAAGGAGACCAGCTGAAGTGGCTGCGAAAAGCATTCTCGTGAAAACCTCCATGACCAACAAAAATAGGAGAGGAGAGATAGGATCCCCTTGGCGAAGTCCTCTAGAAGCTGAAAAAAACTCTGTAGGAGAGCCATTGACAAGAATTGCAAAGGAGGCCAAAGATACACAATGTCGAATCCAAGTGATCCACCTCTCCCCGAACCCCATTTTGCTCAAGATATACAACAAAAATTCTCAGTTAACATGGTCATAGGCCTTTTCAATATCCAGCTTGCAAATAACTCCCGGAATCCCGGACTTGATTCTCGAGTCAATGATTTCATTTGCAATGAGAACGGCATCCAAAATCTGACGATCTCCTACGAAGGCGTTCTGATTCTCTAAAATAAGAGACACAGTTACCCCTCTCAATCTTTGGGCCAAAACTTTAGAAGGAAGCTTGTAAATACAACCGATCAGACTGATTGGTCGGTAATCTCTAATATCCTCGGCATTAGCTTTCTTAGGTATCAAACCAATGAAAGTAACATTGAGGCTTGTCACAAATTTCCCCGTGTGGTAAAACTCTAAAAATATCCTTAGAACATCACTCCTAAGAGTGTCTCAATTCGCCTGGAGGAAAGCCATAGTCAAACCATCTGGGCCTGAAAATTTATCACCACAGCAATTATGAAGAGCTTTCAAAATTTCCTCCTCCGAGAACTCCGACTGAAGTCCCTCTCTAGCAGAAATAGTCAAGGAGGGCATTCTCAAGTTGTCAACCTTTGGTCTCCACACTTCTGACTCAGTGAAGAGGGTTTTGTAGAACCCATGGATGGAAGATATCATTTCATCCCTATCCTCATACCGGTTCCCATCCACAACCACAACAGACATAGAGTTGAATTTCCTACGAAGAGTAGCTACTTTATGAAAATATCTTGTATTCCGATCTCCAACTCTAAGCCATAAAGCCCTCGATTTTTGTCTCCAGGAAATCTCATGCATAAGAATGACTCTTGCTAGCTCATCTTTGTCGGCTTTTCTTTGCTCCAATTCCTCATTAGAAAGACCAGAGGTTTCTTCTTTAAAGTCCAGTTGGTTAATAGAATCCATGAGGTTGTACTTCCGAACCTTTATATCCCCAAAGACCTCTCTGTTCCATTTCTTGATTTCCACTTTGATCACCTACAATTTTTTCGCAACCACGAAACTCGCATAACCCTCAACACAAGCCTCTTCCCACCATCTCTTAATAAGATTCCCAAGACCCTCAACTTGACGCCACATATTCTCAAATTTAAAGGGGATTCTCCCCCTCTGAAAATACCCTTTTTCTAAACAAATTGGGAAATGATCTGAAAGAGGCCTAGGCAGCCCTTTTTGAATAGCGTCAGAAAAATGATCCTCCCAATCTAAGGAGATGACGAAACGGTCAAGTCTTGAGCGGGCTGAAACCTCGCCACCTCTAGACCAAGTAAAGTCCCCTCCTTGTAAAGGCAAATCAACAAGAGCGCAGCTATTAATAAAGCTATGGAATTCCTCCATAGAATTAGAGGGACTAAAACCGGAGCTCCTTTCATGAGCGTATAAGATCTCGTTAAAATCCCCACCTACACACCAAGCCCCGGACCACTTGTCCTTAATAGAACAGAGCTCTTCCCAAAATGTCAATTTGTCACTCCTAGATTGAGGGCCATACACACCTGTAAAAGCCCATTCAAAACCACTCTCGACCGAATGAAGAATGCACGTGAGCGAGAAGTCACCACAAAAAGTTGACACCAAGCGGTACACACTCTTGTCCCACATTACAAGGACACCCCATGACAAGCCCACTACATTAAGAGCTACAAAATCAACATATTGATTTCCCCATAAAGCTCGAACATCTAGGAGAGAAACAACCTCCATTTTTGTCTCTTGAAGGCACACAAGGTCACATTTCCAGTCTCTCAAAAAACTTTTAAGCAAAGTTCTCTTGTCGCGGTCATTAATGCCCCTCACATTCCAGGAAATCAGTCTAAACATAAGGTACTAGAAGCCCACTTGAAGAGACATTATCTCTGTCATAGTTCACTCCGAATTCAAGCCTTCGAAGTTCTCTTTGTTTTCTAGTAGTCAGGGATGTTCTAACCACACTATGCTTAGACACACGGTTGTTCTTTTCAATTCTAGACAGAAGTTAAATCACCTCAGTCTCATACCCTGAAACGGCCACAACAATACAAGAAGCTATACCTTGGATTTTAGAGGCTACCCATTTAGAGACCTTATCAGAATTCACATGATGACCGTCCCATACATCTTCAACAAAAAAATTCTCATTGGAGTTTTGAATGAAAGAGAAATCGACTGCAAGAGGGGCTTCCAAAAGTTCCGACCCTGACTGGGGCCCCCCGCGGACGAGGGGTCATGCATTTCTAGCTCCCCCCTTGCACCATCATCTCCTGAACAACCTTCCAAATTCGGCGGTACTGCACACAGGGCAAGTGCATCACTTAAAACCTCACGGGGAGCACTAACATCCAAGCCTCCCCCCAAATGAAAAGGACTCCCCTCCATAGAAAGACGAGATGAGATGAGAGGATCGCCAAGACCCCTGAACCTAGGAAGAATGGTTAGGGTCGGGGGAGAAACGGGGGGGGGCAACATTCGGGTGTAAACCCATGTCAAGACCCTTCGATGCGTCTGAGACTACAACTGAGAGGTCCTTAGTCCAAGCAAAACCCATATCCCTGGAAAGCTGACCATAGATTACCGCTTCAAACCTAGGAGGGTCATACAAAGAAGTTCCAGCTGAGGATAAGGAGTCCAACTGGGAATCAGGGATAGAAGCAAGGAGAACATCTGCTGAAGCATCAACTCCATCTGAGTCTACCTTCTCCGACAGGATTCCCCCCTTGACCCTCCACTTAAAGCCAAGGGACCGATTCTGACGAGAATAAACCTTAGCCCTCTTGGGCTCCAAATCGCAATTTAGGCTTCGCTGGTTCAACCTAACAGTCCCAGAAGATAAACCCCTCCTTTGCACCGCCAACGGCTCGACCTGATCAAGAGAAAAACCCTCATCACTCACCTCCTTACCTCTCCTTACAGCTGAAGAAGAAACCACCTCCGCATAAGACCGGCGAAATGAAGCTGGCTTTCCCTTGAAACCACACTTGGGGCAGCCGTCAGTTAGGGGAGGGGGAGGCGGAATCGTAACTAAGGAGGATGAAGGGGGGGCCGAAGTGCTCGGCTTAACTGGAGGAGCTAATGGAACCTGGCCAACTAGTTCCGCAATAATACCGAACATGTTGGACCACCCCCATTCCTTCCATCCTGTAGGGAGAATCACAAAGGAGCGTTTCCCCTCAGAATTCACTGAAAGTTGAAGGTACTTTCCAGCTCGATTACTTCGAAACTCCAGCCTAAAAACTCTCGAGCCTTTTCTCATTTGGTGGCACCAATTGGCAGGCTGAGAAGTTCTAAACCTCGTCTAGACTCTTAACAGCCATAAAACAACATCTCCAGGTAACAAGATGGAGTACCTCCTTCCCCTACCATTCTCAGATATTTTCAAAATATCCTCATTAGAACCCACCACACTCAAAACAAAAGACTTGCTTTCAATAGCCAAAAGCTTCTTGTACCCCCTTCGCATGATCAACAAAAGCTAGAGAAGCAAGCACAAACTCAAGCACAAGTGCTGCCCCGGCTTATGCAACAAAACCGAGGCTGGATGGAGATCCCCACAAAGCCAAAGGACAGAAAGGGGAGAAAAAGCCGGAAAAAATGAGCAGCAGTTTTCCGGTGAGGCTCTGGCGACCGGAAAATTCGCCGGCGACCGGAGTCACAGTCCGGCAACGACAAAAAGTCCCGGCGAGCCCGACCCCCTGAGCGGCGAGGTCCAGAAACCTCCCCTTACGCACAGAACCGTGAAAAGCACAAATATCCCTTCGAAATCCCACCAACCGGCGACCGGCGAGGGAGCACCCGGCGACTCCCGGAGACCCAAAGTCCACCGGACTTCAGGTAATCCTCCGATGGCCACTCCAAGCACCCAACCTTCACCGGCCAGCAGCTGGGTTCGAGACCCCTTAACAGAGAGAGAGAGACTGGAGATGACCGTTCAATGAAGCTTCCAAATAGCCCGCCGGTGAACTTCGAAGATGGGATCGACGGCGACAGAGGCTAGGCTTGACTGAGGTGGCCGGCGGCAGTGAGCGGTCTTAACGGGGAGGGGATGAGGCGCGGGGCACTTCGCTAATCGACAGAGCTCAGCTTCACTTCATCAATTATGGGTTAAGTGGCTATGAAGATTTATGAATGAAAAGGGCAATCTGTGGAGGAAGGTAGTTACCATTAAATATGGGGACGATAGATTTGGTTTGTCTCCCTCTATTGCGAGAGGCTCTTACGGGTATAGTCTTTGGAGATATATCTCCAGAGGTTGGGGGAGATTCTTCCCACACTGTTCCTTTGAGGTGGGAGATGGCACTTCAATCTTTTTTTGGCATGATCGCCGGTGCGGCGACTTTCCTATGAAAGACTTGTTCCCTAGGCTTTATGTTTTGGCAGTGGACAAAAATGCCTCTGTTGCTGAGTATCGGGCGTAGGTTCATGGTAACAGTGTGTGGGCACCTGTTTTTGTTAGAGATGGTTTCGTTGATGATGATTCCTTAGTTAGCTTTTTCAATAAGCTTAATGAGGCCAAAGTAGGAGAATCTTCAATTGATAGGGTGCGGTGGGATCTAACCACTCAGGGGTGATTCACTGTTAGATCTTTTTATTTGAAGTTTATTGATGGGAAGTTTCCACCACAGGAGATTTTGCAATCTCATTTGAGAGTCCTTAGCCCCCTTGAAGGTTTCATTCTTTGTATGGGAAGCTACACATGGGAACATTCTAACGTGTGACAACTTACAAAAAAGGGGGAAAGTTTTGGTGAATAGATGCTTCATGTGTAAAAGGACCTGGGAATCTACAGATCATTTATTGCTCCACTGTCAGGTTGCAATCATTCTTTGGGGTCTAGCTTTCAGTTGCGTGGGAATGTCCTGAGTTGCTCCTGACTCTATTAGGAACCATCTTTTGGCTTGGGAAGGCTCCTTTAGTAGGAAAGTTAAGAAGAAGAAGAAGAAGGAGGAGGAAGTCATGATCCTACCTCTTATCATTTTTTGGAATATTTGGAGAGAGAAATAGAAGAGTTTTTGATAACGTAGAAACTCCTCTTCAGCGTTTGAAAGAGAATTTCATCAAACTTCTACTTTTGGAAGAATGGAAAGTTTAGCTCTTCCTTTATTGATTTGGCAGATTGTGTGGATAGTTTATACTTAGGTTGTAAATAGCCTTGTATACAATGCTCACATTGCTCTCTGTGCAACTGAGCTTCTTATTTCTATATAATATATTACCTTTTCCTATTAAAAAAAAAAAACAAAAAAGATGAAATAAACAAGGCTTAAATGGCTTGGCCATGTGAAAAGGAGGAGTGTGGAGACTCCAGTGAGAAGACGTAAGAGGATTAACATCTGCGAAGGTAAAAGAGGGAGGGAACGACCAAAGAAGAGTTTGGACGAGGTGATTAAAGAGGACGAGTTATAGGGTTGACGGAGGACATAACTCAGGATACGAGACTATGGTTGGATATAATTAGGATCTTAGATCTCAGAGAGTTAGCCTCGTAGTTGTCTCTCGATTGCAGTAGCGTAGATTTGGTTGTGAGTTCTTTGTTCGTATGTCGTGTTTGTATACAAGTACTACAGTCATCTGGGAGGAGAGATTGTTTGTCTACCCCTATTTATCGAGGTATAGTACCTTCCCCTGCTATGTTGTACTTATATTTACATAGTTACTACTACCTGATTTATTAGTACTTCATATTTCATTCTCTGCTTCTTATCCTTAGTTTCTCTCTATAAAATGTTTTCACAAAATCCTTCTTTTATAAAATGTTTTCACAAAATCTTACTTTGTAGGTCTTTTGGAATCAATCTCTCTACGGGCAGGGATGCCGGTAGAGCTAAGGCGACCTACATCTAGCTCTCCCCAGACTCCGCGAAAGCAGGACCCACACTGGGAGGTGGTAGCGGTGGTGGTGGCGTTGTAATGATTCAAAGATAGGCACATGCATCTTTTTGAAGGGCCTTATTTTCTGCAAATTATCAATATTATTTTAATGAGTCGACATTACTCAAAGACTTAAAGCCTGTTTTTTTCGTAGGTAAATTGGAGTTGGCAAAAGGGTGAAGTTGATTGCAGTGGGTTGAAGTGGGTATTTTTTGTTGAAGTGGGTTGAAGTGAGTTGAAGTTGGTATATTTTGTATATTGGTTAAAATAGTGAGAATAAAATTTTGAAGGAGGAGGGTTAAAATTGGTTGAAGTGGGTTAAAATTGGTTAAAGTGTGTTGAAATTTGTATTTTTTATTAAAGTGGGTTGAAGTTGGTTGAAATGGATAAATCTAAAAAGACCAACGAAAAGAACAAGCCCTTAATCCTAACAACCAAAGGTATTATTGGCAAGGGCAAGTTTTTTGACCAAATCCTTAAAATACATGTTTTGTCAACCTATGCAAACAAAATGGGACAGGAGTATAATATTACCAAGAGAGCTGCACGACATGATGATTTTTGTAATTGCCCTTTTTGTACATTGGTCATATTCTTGTGGCGTCATTTTATTACAATTTTTTATTACTGATCAAATCTGTGTGTGTTGGGGGGGTTATAAGACCTAACTACCCCCTTTTTTTGACTTCCACAACTAATCCCTCATCGTTTCCTATATTTCTGAATTCCTAGACCTTATTTGGATGCTTTCCACACTCCCCAAATTAATCTCCCCTTCAGTTTCTCTCTTATCTTTTACCTCCCAAGTCCTAACCAATAAACAATGGTCCATCCCCCCCCCCCCAAGTATCCTCTCTAGTGCCTCCTCCGTATGAGAAAACCCACCACTCTCTTAGTCTCTTCTGTAGGACTATGTCCTAGTCTCTCTCCGCCTCTTAAATCAGCCAATGCTGCCCTTGAACCCAACTATAATGCTCCCACTATCAAATGCCCACCCAGAAACCAAACCACCAAATTCCCCCACGAAAAGTTCTTTTAGCATTACAAAGCCATCATCAACCTTGATTTTCCGTCGCATTAGTCCATCCCCATTCCCCGGTCACCCACATCCATGTTTATAAATTAGTCTTTGACCTGTCTTTATTAATTCAAGAATTTGCTGGTTGTCTTAGTCATTTGCGATCAATAACTGTGGAAAACTGGAATGTGGCTCATCGCATTTCACGTTCCCAAACGAACAATGATATGGAACAAGGATCTAGTTGTGGATCCCAAGGGTGCACTCAATCAGATAACTATAATTTGAGTTTCTAGGTTCCATTGTGAGTTCCAGAGCCCATGGAACTCAACCATCGAGACAGATTTGTTCTAGAGCATTGATTGAAGACCCTACAACATCTCCTCGACAGGTGAAGGGTCTGGTTAATTTAGTGGGAAGGAGAGAAGCAGCACTTCAACCTTGGTTCACCAATAAATATTCTTTGATTCATACTTAATTAGCCAGTATGTGAACTTTTGTCTATACAATCACCTTTTACAAAAAGATTTCCACCAATGCATCAATTAATCATTATGGACAATCCCAGTAAGTGAATTCTCATGCAGCAGTCACTATGGAAAATACCACTAAGCGGCTGTGGAACCAACCATGTTCATTTGTGAACTCGATTAGACATCGCAAAAGAGTACGATCAGATTGCAAAGGAGGGAAAAATGGTTACGTACATTCAGTCGAATGTTTATATTGAAAAGGTGCAATTCTTGATGATTGAAAGATGATCTTTGCAAGTTAATAAGCTTCAGCAGAAACCATCCTGCATGCCATTGGGTAAGTGGCAGCGATGATGGTGTGCTTTGTAAGAGCTTCAGCAAGGCATTCAGAATCTGCACATTTACAGGTTCCTTTTGCTCATGATTTGCAGAATGGAAAAACTAGACAGCAGATGAGGAGGGACACAAGAATTAACTATCAATGACAGTAATGAAACTTCCAGGACATTTTAAAAATAAGGAACCAAACCTGAGGCATGCATTGCATCAGGACACTACCATCGAATAGCTTCAACATAGCTGTATCATCACTCTGCAGGCAGGAATGCATTAACCAATAGGTAAAAATTGTCAAACACCTGCCTTATCAAAACTAATCGTCAAATCTTAGTTTTAAAAGGCGCGAGGCGCATCGAGGCGCCAAGGGTCCTGAGGCGCGAGGCGCGAGGTGAAGGCGCACGCATCATAGACGCGAGGCGCACTTTTATGCCAAAATACTTCAAAATCAATCCCAATGCATAGTTTTGACAAAGAAGCTAAATAATAATATGAAAGAAGTGATTAGACAACAATTAAAGTTTAGAAAACATCGCAAATAGTCTTAAGGACACGATGATATCGTATCAGAGCACCTGGAATCACACATATAAGTTACAACAAGTCTAGAAACATACAAACAAGCACAATACACAAAGCAAAATAGTCCCTTAAGTCTCCCAAAGGTCAACTAAATGTCATCCTCATCATCATCCAACACCACATGCTCAGGCTCAACATCATCACCAAACACCTCATCTTCATTTCCAATGTCCTCTTCCTCTTCTTCCTCATCCTCTTCATATTCCTCTTCCTCATCTTCATCAATCAATTGAACTCGCTCTCAGGAAGATTTAGAAGCGGAGGCGGGGGCTTTGCCTTTGTCCTTTGCCGAAGTCTTAGAGGTTATAGTGCTCTTTGATACCCTACCTCTAGTCCCATAGCGAGGCTCATTTGCCCCACAAGCTTGGGCAACAGCAGCCCATGTCAAAGTGTCATCCTCAAACACAAGGTCATCCTCATCCGAATCTCCTTCCATTCTCCCAAGTAACCACTCATTACCTTCATCAATCTCTTTGAGAAGGATGGGATCCCTAGAGGTGCTCTCTTCGCGTCTTCACTTCAAAGCACGATTCGATTTGACAAAAACCAAGTCCTTCAATCGAGATTGTGCTAATCTGTTTCTCTTCTTGGTGTGAAGCTGTAAATAAGTACACTTCATTAATCTCTAAAAAGGTAAAAAGTATTTGGCTATCAAAGAACAAAATGATTTTGTGGATGTTGCAACTTACATGTTGGAAAACACCCCAATTCCTCTCGCATCCAGTTGCACTACAAGTGAGGCTAAGGACCCTTATCGCAAACTTTTTCAAGTGAGGTGCCGAGGATCCATATGAACTCCACCACTCAGCTATTAGAAACCAAGAAAGGAAACAATTTAATTGAATTTTTGTGCTTTTAAAAAAAGAATAAACCTAAATTGAATATTGTGTTAAATATTCTTACCGGGAGCTAGAGTCTTCCTTTGCCTTACGGCCATGTTGATTCCAAAGAGATCTTGTGCACTCTTGTATAAATTCAATTCCTGAAGAATCTTATCTTGGGTCCCCAATTCCGGAACCAACCTCGAAATGCAATCATACAAGCCCCTCATCACTTCACTACAATCTTCAATAGTTGGGTTTGAATAATATATTTCGGGATTTAGAAAGTGTCCAGCCGCATGCAGAGGTTGATGAAGTTGACATTCCCATCTTGTATCGATGTACTTAAAATGCCATCTCATAATGCTCTTCCTTGTGTCCAAAACTAGTAGCAATAGCCTCCTTAGCTCTATCCATGGCCTCATAAATGTAACCCATAGGAGGGTTTTTTTCTCCATCTACTATTCGAAGAACCTTAACAATAGGGCCTGTCAATTTAAGAGCATAAAGAACATTCTTCCAATAGCTTTCTTGCAAAAGATAAGATGCCATCTTCTTTCCCCCGGAGTCCTTTGACCATTTGCTATCATTCCACTCTTGAGAAGTCACCATTTTTCTCAAATTGTTCTTTTGTTTGTGAATGGAGGAAAGAGTGATGAAGGATGTAGCAAATCTGGTGACTGCGGGTCTATGCAAGTTCCTCTGGCCAGTGAATCTCCTCATCATGTTTATTAAGGCAACCGAGCTATGTATATAAGCATTAATGGCCATACTCTTCCGTAAAGCAATCTTGACTTTTGGAATGTTCTTTCCAATATCTTCTAAAATGAGATCAAGACAATGAGCGGCACATGGAGTCCAATAAAGATGCGGTCTCTTAGCCATTAGCAATTTTCCTACAATCATTTTTTATAAGAATAAAATTAGAATTTAAAAATTAGAAACAAGATACATAATTACATATGTATCATTCAAGAATTACGACAAAGAAAATTAAGGCTCTTAGTTTCTTGCCCGCCTTCACATAATTAGATGCGTTGTCGGTCACAACTTGGACCACATTCTCTTCTCCAACTTCTTCTACCATATCATCAAGAACTTTGAACAACAAGTTGGCATCCTTTATAACTTCGGAAACATCCATAGATCTAATAAAGACCGAACCTTTGAGAGAGTTGACAAGGAAGTTGACAATATCCTTTTGCACGGTTGTATCACGCCAACCATCGGATAAGATTGAACATCCTTTATGTGCCCACTCTTTCTTGTGCTCTACCATTGCCTTTTCGGTTGCCTCCACTTCTTTCTTGAGGAAAGGAACTCTTAGCTCATACATGGAAGGCGGTTTCAATCCGGGACCAAATTGACCAATTGATTCACACATAATAGCGAAACTTTCTAATGTGGCCACATGAAAAGCAATTCCGGCATCATAAAACCACCTAGCAATGTCCCCACAAGCTCTCTCCCTTAGTTCCTTTCTACACAATTCATTTATCGTTCTTTGCCTCCCTTGCTCCTGTCTACCTTTGACAATATTTGCGGGATTAGGAGCAAAGAACACATCTAAAGGGCCTTTTTGTCTTGGCTTCTTAGAAGGCATGCTACTACTTCCCTTAGAGCCGCCACTTGAAAATTTTCCACTCCCACTTTTCAAATTCATTTCAACACAATCATCACCATCATCATCATATTCCTCGCCCATGTAATGCTGATTAATGTGTCTAGACATATTATATGTCTCTTTGGTGATCTTTTTTTGCTCCATGTAATTTTGGATTTCATTTCTAACATGTTCGGGGACTTTTTGACAACCTAGGGTGTTTCGATGACCACCAGCTAGGTGTTGTTTAAGTCGAAAAACTCCTCCCGTGGTCCTCACTCCACAAAAGTCACAGTACCAAGTGTTTCTATTGTTTGGATCCACCTTTCCATACTTCCTTCCAGGGTCTAAAGACTTTGAAGAGACCGAAGGATTATCGGATGGGTTAGAATCTTCCATTTCAATTCAATAATCAACAACCAAGTCCCAAGACTCCCAACACAAAGTGTCACAATGTGACAATATTCACTGATTCAACATATTAACCAAAACAAAACAAAAATAAAAGTAATTATATAAAAACTTAAAAATATTAACATGTAAAAAAAAAAAAAACACACTTAATTAACTCTAACATGCCCCTCTGCCCAACTGTCTAGTACCCAGAAAAAAAAAGGGCATTCAACAATCAACATATCCAGCCCCTGCCCTTCTCGCGTGATCCCACTGCCCAGAACACCCCCCCAAAAAAAAACCCCAGGTCTGAGCTTGACACAACCTGGAGCGAGAGAGGGAGAGAGATAGAGAGAGAAAGTAGTGGCGAAAACATCACCATGGCCAACAGCCATGGCCGAGCAAGGACAGAAAGAGGAGGAGAAGTAAGAACAGGAGCCAAAAAAGCAACCAAAGGCCACAGAAAGGGCCAAAATCACAGAAGAAGGCCAGAAGAAGAAATCGAAGCACAGAAGCAGCAGAGATGGAGATTTCGTACCTGGATTGAAGCTGAAATGGAAGTCGAAGCAGAGGAAAGCGTGCGCAGACTTGGAGAAGCTAGGGTTTGGCGTCGGGCAAGCATAGAAGAGTAAGTCCAGCTGTTCTTTTTTTTGATTTCTCCCTTATTCTTCAACGGCTCTTTTAAAATCACTAAAGCGCGCCTCGTTGTCGCCTCGCGCCCCACGGTGAGGCGCACTGAAGCCCGCGCCTCAGCTCGCTTTCCGCCTTCGCTTCGCTTCGCTTCACCTCCACTGAGGCGACGCTTGCCTCGCCTCGCGCCTCAGCGCGCCTGAGGCGCGCTGTTTTAAACTAAGCATCAAATACCTTAATATGCTATTCTTAATAAGTAGCACTTTCGCCGATTCTAATCACTAAAGAGGGTAATACACAAAGGAGCATGAAAATGCTTACTGACACCAAAATCCAGAGACTAAGGCCCCCGAGGTCCACGTTGCAAAGAGAACGTATGAATTGCATCTACTAGGTGGTTTTCTTGGGGCCAGGGGGGTAATCAAGAGATGTATTAAAATGACACCTAATGGACATCACCCGTTTACAAAAGGGCCAAATACA
Organism: Carnegiea gigantea; assembly: GCA_029747015.1. Classification (NCBI taxonomy): domain Eukaryota; kingdom Viridiplantae; phylum Streptophyta; class Magnoliopsida; order Caryophyllales; family Cactaceae; genus Carnegiea; species Carnegiea gigantea. The sequence continues at coordinate 361,052 of JAKOGI010000634.1, forward strand.
AAAACATTATGCCCTCAAGCTCTCAAGTCTCATCCATGGGACAAGCAACAAAACCCAAAAAATTCGAATTTCTGTGACCATTAGGCCCAACACTCCACCTATACAAAAAAATCAAAAAGTAGAGCTTCAAATCTTGAAACATAGCTTTGTCCTCAAAATCCATTGACTACATCTCCTTCCAAGGAGCCCGTCAAACAGCAATAGGAACCATTTTCCAAACCCCAAGAACCTAACTCTTCTTCATCCTTCTCCTCCAAGCCACCACATCTTTCACATTAGATGGTTGGACCCAACTGATCCCCATCAAAGAATAGAAAGAACAGACAATTCTGTGACGGCGACATAGACTTGAGCTAGAGATCCAAGATTTTATAGAAGATATGTATCCACACAATCAACAATCTAATCATTGAGCACTGGTTTCTTTACCTCAGATTTTGTTTGGGTGAATCCATAAACTGAAGCCAATTCGCTGTCCAGATCTGTAAAAACAAGAACAAAAAATGGGATTCAAGGATAAATCAGAAATTGACTTCAATGAAAAGGCAGATAATAGAACCAATAGAACTCAGATATATACCATGACTTTCTGCCAAAGCAAGCAACAACATTAAAGATGCCAGTAGTAGCCCTTGGTTGTCAGAGAAAATATAGGAGAGTATTCCAACCCTGCACTAGAAATGGACATTTCTCAGGTATAAAGGAACAGATACCAGAACCCATTCTGACAGCCACAAATGAGCAGAAGAAACTGGGCATAAGGAATGTGTCCTTCAAAAAAAAAAAAAAAAAAAAAAAATTAAGAGCACTTGAACTATTTTTGCTACGACAGCAAGCATGGACTCGTATATAAACCCCCTCCTCATCAAAAAATTTAACAAGCGGAAGCAGGTAATGGCAGACAAGAGTAAAAACCTGTCTCTCACCATATTTTGATAAATAAAAGAGAGGACACAAAAGGTCATTTGCCAACCAAGCTTGTTCAGTGCTAATAACAACGGAAATTCCATTTGGTGTCCTCATACTTTAGTAATTTCCGTTTGGTCCACTGTTTAAATTCATAATTCCAAATAATACCCTTGTATTTTTACAAAGTCAAAACTGTGACATTTACCATTAATTTTAGTCATTAAGTGATGATGTGTTTCATTCTTTGAATTAGTTTGACAAAAATGCCCCCTCCTTCAATCCAAGCATAACCCAGATGAATTTCCCCAAAAAAAGAGATCCCACATCACAATTAAGCAAATCTTGTATTGCAAAGAGAAAGAGAGATTGAAGATTATTACATCAACTGGTTTTTGCAAAATCCTGAGTGATTTTCTTTAGGTCCACAAGAAGGTCTAGCCCAGATGATATTGTTTAGAAATCCAATTCAACCTCTTCTTTAGAAATACCAATAGAGAACTTCCTCACCCCTTTCACTCAATCCCTATCACTCAGCTTACTAACCCCCATCTTCCCATCTGGGGTCTCCACTTTGTGTCTCCTCCCCAAATCCCAATTCCCTCATCAACTAGTGGAGGGACTCCCTTGCTGTCGTGGCATGTGGCACACAGACCGCCGCCAAATATTATGGACACGTTATAACCGGAGAGACATGGAAATCGGTGTGCCCTGGGAATTGACAATGGAGCTCCCATCCTATCGGATTCCGAGCTTCGACTGGTTAAAAGACTCAATTAAGGAGAAAGATTAGAACTTTGAAGTTAGAAAAGTCCAATCGTTTAATGGTCTTTTAAATGGAAATAGTCAATGAGATATCCACGACCCACAATTTGAAGCCAAAGTTTGGGTGTTCAAACTCCCATTTCAACATAGAACTCAATCTTCTTCTTCTTCTTCTTCTTCTTCTTCTTCTTCAAGGTTTTGCACAGCATTAATCACAATGGAATCCCAAATGGGGATGGCTCTACATTCGCAGCCTAGCATTTTCCTTTTGCCAGCTTCGCTCTAATGAATTTGTGAACTGGATTTGAATTTTGTGTTGATCTTGGATCTGGGTGTTTGGTTAGAAAATTTAGGTTCACGAGTGATTTTCCTTTCAATTTGTTCAATTATGCACTCAGCTTTTGATTAGAACCCAATGACAGATGCAATTAGCAAGAGTTAGAATTTCAGATGAAGAGCTGCAACAGAAGAACCCTAGACAGCAAAACAGAGGCGAGAGAAAAGAGGAAAATGGAATAAAAGCGGAAAAGAACCAAGGGGATTTTGGTCATTCTAATTAAACTTTAACAGTGTTAGTAACAAATGCGTAACAGATGGACATAAGCATACATGGAAGGTTATTACTTGGATCTTGAATTTACAAGTTGGACCAATTAGAAATGGTTACATTACAACGGCACCAAATGGAATTTCCTTAATAACAATCACTGTAATTAGCAAAACGAAAGGGGCAACAGATCCTTCACAGTTCCCACAACACACACTTTTATGAACTTCACGAACGGTATCAGACAAACGAAGAGAAAATAGAAAAAAGGACACGGCAAGAAAGATGTACGGCAACACATCTCATTCCCCTTCCTTGGAGTGACTTCCTCCTATCATGACCACTACCAGCTACCCCTGTCACAAAACCCTTCTATTGCCTCATCTATCCATATAAAGCATCTTAAAATCTCATGCTACTAACTACCCTTCCCCACAACGTCAGCAGCATGAAATGCCAGGTGATAGGCCACGTCGCATTCAACGCATCAAGAGACGTCAATGATTATGATACCGTTCACAGCCCTGCAGGTGCTCAGCAACACCCAAGAGCCAAGTTCGATGTTTACCACATTGATTTTACACTGCTCTCCTCTCTTCCCTAAGGTTAAAAAAATTACAGGAAAATTAAATATTTGAACAGAGTATCTCTCATCAAGACATCAACAAAAGTTGCCCACTATGACAAATGATATGTCCAAAGAACCTACAACTGCTAGCAACCCAACAGCTAAGATCAATGTTCGAAACCCCAATGGATAGATTTGGAGTTTATGCTTTCCCCCTATCTCTTCCACTGAGTTAATATATAATCCAGTATTAAAATTAAAGCTTTTGATTATGTGCAGTATCTACCTCTCCTGTGCATCATTCCATTGGCAGCTGAGTACATGATGAGAAGATAACTTGTTGCCCAGCAAATTTCCCAAAGATTTGCCCTTGCTTGGTTCTTGAGACTTCAAACTGGAGTCTAAAGCTTGCTCAATATTGTTTACATGTTTAGAAGACAGTTTAATTTGACTGCTGTCAAAGTCTGCTTCAGAAACAGGTACTGAACTCAATGCCATGTGAGGATATAGAACAAGACTAGCCACAGAGTCCAATATTTCTTTATTGTCAACCACTTGCAAAAGACGAGAAAGTAGATAAAGAGAAGTCACAGCAGACATCTTGACACCCTGTGATAAGAAGATGAAAGTTTTAGAACCCATCAGATGTATCAGCTTATGTCCCGTATAAAATCTTCTTTTTTTTTTGCTATGGACTTCTCTTCTTCCCATGGCTAACAATTAACAAAAGCCACCTCCCTCAAGGGTTTACAATAAATATTTAAACATGAACCTTCAAGCAACTCTTTTCATTTTATTCTTTCCCCTTTTTTTTAGGGTTAACAAAGATTCCAACTATCTTTGCAGAAACATGGCAATGGCTTGGAGGAAAATTATCTTACAGCTGTTTTTTCCAACTGCATTAAGGGGACCACTATGGGCACCACCAGCAGACCAAGAAGCTTTCGAGTGACAAAGGAACTCAGATAAGACCTGCCAACACAGAGCAAGTCCTTGATGTAGTAAAGATCATCCAAAAGTTTATCAATTCCAGACAGCAAGTCTTTTCTCTTGTCATTAGTGTAATTATCCCTGGATGAAAAACAAATTAACTCCTAAGCACCTGCAATTGATAATCAATGTATTCCAACAAATTAGCATCTAGTACTGAAGAAAAACATACCGCAGGCTACAGATAGTGGTGTCTAGATGGATGCAGTCCTCCCTTAACTTAAGAAATAAGTCTGAGAAGTAGTCGGATGCGGGAGGTGTCATCAGAAATCTATACACCATATCATCCCTAACTGCAAAACCAAAAGGTTTCTGTTGCAAGATATTAAAATCCCTACTTGTGACACTAGCTATTCATTTGAAAATATCAAAAAGTTCATACCATCATATATGCTTAGAGTTAAAGAACGTATGGTAGTTTGTATCATCTTTTCCCCATGATGTGCAAATCTAATAGCCTCAGTATAGAGAGGAAATGACGTCACAGCATCCTTCAAAATCAAAACCAATATGAACCAATGTAGCTGTCGCCTGGAAGTCTACTATAATAACAAGGTAAACATAGCGCTAAATAGGCAAGTTTACAAAAGAATCAAACGACCCAACAGCAAGGCCAAATGGATTCATGTTTTCGACTTGGCAACAAAATTTACAGCAAAGTTGCTGAAAGAAGGGAAAACCACAACAGTTGGCAAAGAACACTAAAGCCAACATAAAATCATGCTCAAAATTACACATAAATGGGGAAAGCAAAGAGAACAGTAATCAGTGAATAAGAAACTGAGATGATCAATTGCAGGCCAACATTACATACAACTGTACAAGAGACATCACTTTTTATGTTCAGTATCTTGTTTCAGGACAAGATAGCAGACTGGATGAGAGAAACCACCGAAAGGGCCTCACTCTAGGAATCCAGGAAAGACGACATCTAACCTGAGATGATTCACAGATATTGCAATAATACTGAAAAACAAAAAGAAAAATAATCACTCAGCAAGAAACTTCCTACTTTCTAAAAGTATCCAAATATATTGGGAGGTATGGCTGTGAGCCTGTGAATAGTTGGGCAGATAAAATACGGAAAGAAGGTACCGAGGTTAAAGTAAAACACAGGCTGGCATATCTCGTATTTCCGGGTTGGGGCTAATTCAATTGCTTCAGTGCATAACTTTCTGTCATTCATTTTTCTTTTACCAATTCTAAAAATGAGGCGTGCTGTCTACTCAAAAATTGTCTGGATATCATGGAAAAGTGCAAGATTCTATCGAGAATTTTGATTATGAGATGACGATACAGTGCAAAATGCATTAAAATAAGAAACAAATGGAATAGAATTAGCCAAGCACAAGAAAGAAATTGCTTTTTTTTTTTGTTTTCTTCATAAATTACTAGTTAGGTTTTTACAGGATTATACTATTCAACCTGTGATGATCCATATTCTTTCAATCATAAATATTTATGATCCAATTAGTGCCTTTTTGATGTTTGTCTTGTTATGATATCGATTATAAGCAAATATATTTTAGTTCTTCTGACATTATGTAGCCCTACTTTGAGTGAATTATACTACTCACAATCTGTATTTGACATTTCACTAACGCATTATTATTGTTTGAAGTGTGCCGACCAACAGGTGACTCAAGTTCAGGTGGTCTAACCCACTAACTTCGCAGTTATTTTGGCTTACGGTCAAAAAACCTTGCTTAGAACCGAAAACACTAGGGCAGGTTCATGTCGGGCTTTTAGGATCAGCTCTTACCACGTCTACCAGGGGGCGATAGGAGGATGAGTAGGAAGGATGTTCATTCATCCACAAAGAGATTGCTTGAAGGCAAACATAAAAGTACAAACATATTTCAGGAACAGAATGTATAAAGCCTATGATTTGGGTTCTATTAGCTTCTTACATTTTTTAAGACTTTATTTTGCTATCATAGAGACATGTCCTATGTAGCTAGACTCCATCACAACTTAAAAGCATCCACAGAGCTACATGTATCCAACTTAAAAGCCCACTATTTGGGTTCTATTAGCTTCTTACATTTTTTGAGACTTTATATTTTGCTATGATAGAGACACCTCCTATGCTAGCTAGACTCCGTCACAACTTAAAAGCATCCACAGAGTTACATGTATCCAAGCATAGGACTTGATTAGTTTCGAGGAAAACCTCCCTTCCCCCCCCCCCCCCAAAACAAAAAAAAAACAGAAAAGAAAAGAAAAGGAGGTATACTGAAGATCTTGGACATTCTGCATGTGACACAATAAATCGCTAAAAGCATGTGACCCCCCCCCCAAAAAAAAGGCCCATAGCTGGCTCCTGCACAGTCTAGATTCTCTGACAACCCATCACAGGCAGCTGCAGCAATTATTGAATATTCAACCACACTTTGAAAAAGAAATGATAGAATGGAAAGGGGCTTAACCCTATACTATCCAAATGCCTGACTGCATTGATTTAACGAAACAAGAAAACATATCTGAGTACACGAGCTTCTATTTACCTCTTGGGTTTTCACAAGAAGACAAACAGTATCTCTGCTCAGCTTCCCACTTACTGTTCTGATACAGAACCAAAGAAAGGCAAACCAGAAAAGTCAGAATAGCTATCAGCGTCCCCATTATGGTTTTACACAAAACAAACTTCAAAGCATGGATTCAAAATGTGGCCAATCAGCGACGAAACGGCCGCATTGGAAAGGTTTTTGAGTTGGCCGAACTGCATTTTAGGCGCAATATGGAGCGCGACTTCGCACGAGCGATTTTTCTGTATCGCGGCCGAAACCACAATCGCGACCAAAACCGCATTTTGAATCCTTGCTTCAAAGACAACAAATTAGGAGAAAGCATTTCCAATAAATGTGAACTTCCTACACCACTGTGATAAGACAAGAATCAGTATTTGACCTTAAAAATGACACATAGTAAAGAGCCAGATCTCCAGCATGGAACTCATACTCATGTGTGATGATGCTGTTGACATAACCGTTGCTAAAGCAATAGTCTGTAGCATAAAATACCACAGTGTTATTGATGCTAAATAAACAGAAGTACCAACAATGATGCTGATGTGAAAGTAGTACAATGAAAATCAAAACACAGAAGTTAACGACTGGCTTCAACCGAATAATAACACCAAATATTAATGCACAACCGTCCTGGTTGTAGGACTGAGAGTGCAAGGCACATACATATGGACGTGAGACAAGGACTCTTACATATTGCTTGTTCACTTTGTAGATTTTGTATCATTATGCTCAAATACTGAAGCACTGCTGCCTGAATCCTTGGATTCCTACTGACCTTGAGCATTCGAACAAACTCAGCCAGAACTTGAAGCTCCATGAAGCATCTGTCAGAAAGTTAATGCAAAATGACTCCTCAATTTACCAAAACAAGGACCACAAAACATATAGAGTACCCCCCCCCCCCCCAAAAAAAAGAAACCACACATGTGCACGCACAGAGAGAGAGAGAGAGAGAGAGAGAGAGAGAGAGAGAGAGAGAGTCCATACTCAAAGATTGATGGGTCATGCTTATCACCATAGCTAACTATCTCTACTATTGATTGTAGAATGTCTACAACTGCCTCCTGGAAAGAGAAAAGGCATATTGGCATTTCTAAACACAGAGTTCCCACCGAATCAAGTATTTACATAAAGAAAAAAAATCACTAGTTCTACAATCAGGTAAAAAATGAACCAAAGATAGCCAAGAAGATTCTGTACCCTGTTGAATTTGTCCACAACTTTGATTTCTCGCAATTCATTAATTATGTGCCTGTGAACAATTCTCAGCAGGTTGTTAACTTGAGACTGTAAAGAATAGTACAAATACAATTTCAGAAAGTGCAGGTCCTGAGAAGCTTAACTCATCTGCTCAAGTGTACAGATATCACAGTTGACATTCTAGGCAATTGGTCTGATGTTTCATGAATTCATAAAAGAAAGCCATATAAACAAATATACGAATAGACACAGGGATGAATGACAAACAGGTTTTAAAGATGACAGATTAATATTTCAGCATAAGATACGACAAATGAAGTTTATTCGAGTAAAAGGAATGCAAGAAGGGCTATACACAGTTTTGCGGTACGAGGTCAAATAAACCCAGAAGCGATCGAGTAAAGAATATTCGATCAATTATAAAGCCATTATTTACTAGGTCCTATTTTAGGCAGCCTCAAAAATTATATGAATTTTCCTGAGCCAGTGACTAAACTAGGGGTTACATATTTGCAACTTTCTTGCTCATAATTAACTGTTTTCCCTAACCAACAAATATTCATTCCAATGACCCAACCACTCATCAGGGAATTGTTTTGGAAATTCACGAGTTCTCACATGCAGAAGAACCTAAAAGTTTCACTGTGTCCAAAACAGGAGAGCTTATCAAAATGTCATATAAATCTCAGTCTACATGTACAAGCCATCAAAGAAGGGCCATCAGTTTATGTAACCAGTCAGAACAAAGGGCTCAATTGTTATCAATATTTCAGTCTTCATTCACGATCACAGTCAAAAGAGTTTAGCAGTCGACCAATTAAAGAGCTAACTTTTTAATATAAAACCAGTTCAGTTATGGGATCAGAACAGCATAGGAGATAAGTACATCTTTGAAACTAAGCAAAAGCCAAAGATCTTTAGAACAAGCGTCTTCAAACAAAGCTCTAAGACAAAACTGGCTTCCAATCAAGTTCAATTTCCAAAATATTAAGCTGAGAAACAAATTGCCACAGATACTTAAAGAAATAAACACTGTGTAAAAACCAGCATTGAAGGCATTGGCTGGCATCAAAGATTCTAGGGTTGATCCCCAATTAAGCACCAAAAGACGGGTAATGTCAACACCTTCAAGAACCTTTCCGTTCCTCCCCAACTCAAGCCCAAGTGCCTCACCAACTGCAGGCAAGATTCATAACCCATACATAGAACTCAACAGATCATCCAATACATGCCCACATTGACCCTATTAAAAAAAAATTAAAGTGGCCATATAGTAAAATTAAAAGCTCAGAAATATGTGTGCAAACTCGAACAATTCAGTGAGGCCAAAGTCACGCAGTAAATCACTGCATGTGACTGCGTGATGGTTGGACGGGAACCTACATCTAATGTTAAATGACTCATCCAACCAATGTCTTTCAAATGCGAAGGATACTCAACACAGTTTGAAAATGAATGGTTACAATAATAGATAGGAAAGTTTGTTGAATAAAGTACAATTGCAGCTGAAACCATATTACATAGCACGTTATATTCTTTGCATAATGATTGTGCAACATGAAGATGATTTTACAGCTTCCTGAAGTATTAACCTCAATTGAGATGTAAAAGTCAGCCCAACTCAAATTACATCAGTTATTCCCAAAGTTGTTAATATTTAGGCACCCCGACGTTAGTGGTATCAATTTTTCGGGGCTGGATTTTTGTGACTTAATTTTTAAGTTACCCTAACCTGTTGTTTTCTTATAATTTGGCACTAGAATGACCATAATTCCCCTTATCTAAACCCACCCCTCTTCCCCACCCTTCGCACCACATACCCACCCAACAACTACCACTCTTGGCGCCACCGTGAAGTGCCCAGTGGCCAAAAACCCCATCACCCGAGTTGTAGGCAACTGATGAATCCGCCAGTGATGACGTCGCCATTCCTCACTCTCTCCTCCCTTTTCCATATTCTGCTGTCTCCCTCCTTCATTTTCTATTCATTCTTGCCTAAGAAAACAAATCTAAAACCATTCAGACTCACAAGGAGAAGGAGCTTGTCTGTTAACTAAGTTGAGTTTTGATTTTTATTTGTTTTGAGATTTGGGAGGTTTTTAATGCTTACCCCTGTTTTTGCTTCTATTTCTTCATGTTGAGAGGAATTCCAGGAAATGGGGATTGAGATATGTTTTGCATCATGGCAAGGCTGGGTCTTCCTTGAAGATTGCCATTTTGCTGACTTGCACTTCGGTGACAACACTTGAGTGATTGAGGAACCAAACAATATCTTAACTCCATCAGAGCCTTGTCCTCTCCCCTTGATCAAGAAAACCTAGATCTCCCATTAGAGAAAGGAGGAAGAAAACTATGGGAAAGGGAGTAAAGAGATAGGAATGGCAATGACACTCAGCGGTTGCCAGAGATAGGAAGGGCAACGACACTCAATGGTCACCAGCAACTCGAGTGGTGGGGTTTCTGGCCACTGGAAAGTCCACCTGTGGTCCCAACACTTGCGGTTGTTGGGTGGGTGTATAGTGGGAAGGGGGGAGGAGAGGGGTGAGTTTAGGGAAAAGGACGGTCATTTTGCGAGAAAATTATAAGAAAATAATAAGTGAGGGTACTTAAAAATCAAGTCAAAAAGGTCCACTCTGAACAACTAATGTCACTAACATCGGGGTACCTAAATATTAATAACTCATTATTCCCATCATTACTGACACAATTATTTCCATCAGTCACATGCGCATTTACATCAACCCACAGCCTTTCAACTCTAATATTATGACCACTCATGAGACACGCTTCATTTTGAGATTTTCATGAAAATCCAACCCACATTGAGAAATAACCTTATCAAAGTACACTTTTTCTCTGCTCAGCATCAAGTGGTTCATACAATTACTTCAGAACTTAGTTAAAGCAAAAAAGCGAGTTGTAGTGAAATGTGGAAATAAAGAGTCACACTTATGCAAGTGATTAATACACCACCAGAATGATTTCAACATAAGAACGGCCAGAAGATTGTATTGATGGGTGACAAAAATACTGGAGAATAGTTCAGCTCCCAATACAGATTAATCTTATGATTTCTCCTTGGAGGTAGAGAGCGAGGGACAAAAGGGAGGGGCCATTGCTGAGAACTCAAAGCTATCGGTTTCCCAAATTGGTGTAGAAATTGGCCATTTTAGCCTTCGACAGGCACTGGGTTGCCATCACAGCAACAATCGCCTCCTATGTTTTTATTGTTATATTCTTTTTTTTTTTTTTTAACAAGAGATATTAGGAAAGCAAATAAAACGTCAATCTAAAATTATTCATATCAGAATGAACTTCAAGCAGGTTAACTAAGAGATTGGTACTAAAAAACAGGGACCAAAACTTTAAATCCTGGATACTTTTGTGGGTCCCTTAACACCACCAAAGTAAATATTATTTATGCCAATAAACAAGAGTGCCAGGTTCACTGACCTAATAAATACAATAACCGATTGCAATAAATTAGAGTGCGGAGGACCAGGAAGTACCATTAGTACCTCTTTCAAAAAGCGAAGTACTAAAAATATCAAGCCACTTAAAGACTCTTTTTCTTGCTTTAGCTAAAAAATGCGGACATTGGATTTTATGTGTGGATAATTTAGCTTCTCAATATGATGATTTCCTCGCTATGGAAGCGAGTAAAATTGTCAGGTTTCACATTTTCACTCCCTTTCTTTGGGGTTTGCGTATTTTCTATAAATCGGCTAGGCAAGAGGCTCCCAAATTCAGGTGTGTGTATGTCAAATCAAACTCAACATAGCATCACAAGTCCCCCAAAACTCAACAGTGAACTGAGCAAAACATGGTTGTCGGTTGTCCCAACCCAAAAGCATGAGAAAGAAGTATAAGAGGTGGGAACTAAACCATTAATTTATATTGCACAAGATACACATTTCATCACTTCAACCAAGATGACTATAATGCTGTGTACAAGTGGGTTTTGAATTAAAAACTACGCGGAAATTTTCACAAAAAGCAGGCAGGGAAGGCTTTTTTTAAATAATTGCCCCTTTTTTTTGGGGGGGGGGGGTCCCTCTATTATGGTTTACCTATCTTAGGTCTGACTTCTGAGATCAAAAAGCTGCATGGTAGTAAAACTCTTTTAAGCCATTAACAAGCTGGGAAATCATTCAGATGCCAAAAGATTTGGGATGGTTTGGTGTGGAGAATCCTCTTGATGTAGGATGGGATGGTGTGATATCAAATTGATAAAGGTTGGGATACTCTAATACCACATTGATGACAGTGGAATGCTTTGTACTAATTTGATAACAAATCTAAAGAAAAGAAGGTGGAAGAAAGAATAGAAACACAGGAAAGAAGAGAACTGCAGATGCATCGAGAAACCAAGTTTATACGGTGTATCAATGGACTCAAAGGACAAGGAACACAAGCCTAAGTAGTACCCTAAACTATCCTAAAAGAACACTTAAACACACCTATATACCCTTAAGACTCCTTAAGAAGCTACATATATAAATACAACACAATTTGAAATATCACTATTTCATCTACTCTAAATTTTGACATTCATATCTTTGCGCCTTCTCTCCATTATCTCTACTTGGAACTCAGGTCTTTATTCAAGTAGAGCAGGAAGGTCTCACATCAGCATCATGCATCATGCAGTAGAAAGTTTTTGCTCAATTCATAAATAAGATGAATATTGCAACCTATGAAACTCTATTAAACCCAAACAACGTAGTGGGGGAGTGGGCATTCAACAAGCTAAATATTAGAAGAAGAACATAACATGGCAGTGCCGTACAGTGAGACTAAGAGTGCCACAATCGAGGCTCAGACATGAATAATTGATAACCACTCAATTCCAGTTAATCAGGTTTATAAATGTCACAGCTGACAGTGTAGAGTTGGTCTTCCATTTTACAAATTCATAGCTGGCTATTGAAAGAGTTTATGTGCCACCCTATCTTAATTCTCAGGAGTCCAAAAACGAGACCCAATTCCAACAAACCCAGTCTTAGGGACATTTTTAACAAACTTCATGGATCATTTATAGGGGAGGGGAAGTTAATGGAGTGGAGGGAAAAAGAGGGGAGGGGAAGGAAGGGGGAGGTAGGCAGCTTTATCTTGTTTGGATTTAAGGTGGAGAAGAATGGGGGTTAGTTAAAATTATGATGTTTAGATTAAGAAGAAGAGGGGATAGGAGAGGAAGGAAAGGGTGTTTTATTATTATCGTTACTTCCCTTCCCCTCCCCTCCATTCCCTCTTAATTTGGAGGGGAATAAAAATTGAGTTAATGGGGTGAATGGACGTGAGAAGTTTCCCCTCTTTTCCCTTTCCTTTTTTCCCAAACAAGGAGAAGAGGGGTTAATTAACCTTCTTTCCTCCCCTTCTCCTACCTTCCCCTTCTGTTACCCCAATTCAAACATAGTAGGGTGTAACCCTAAAGTAACAGTAAGAAATACTATTATTTTTTATTTCTTTGTTTTCCACATTAATTTAAGGCTATCATCTAAGTCAATATTTTTGAGTCATCTCAATGAGCATAAATAGGGGCCTTATATGCCCCTTTTTCCCCATGGTTGCAGTTTATGGAAATTTGATTATTATTAATTTCCCATGCGATTTTCCTATTCATCACCAGCTAATATGAACAGATATACTGATTGAGAAGTAAAGGAACGAATGAGCAAAATATTTGGATTTGAATAATACCAGAGCAAATAATGATGTCTGGACGTAAACTAGCATGCACGACGTCTTCACTTCCTCAAGCAAATTAAAAGAATAGATGAAGTGCAACTACACTTGCATGACACTTGAGGAAAAGAATCCAAAGAAGACGAAAAAATACTGACAACTAACCCATTGCTTATAAGGCCAGTATTTCCTACAACCTATTTCGTCAACCCAAAAATGTCAACTTTTTAAAACTAGTAATTTCAAATTTACAACTTTCTTACTCATAAGTAATCTTTTTCCAAATCTTAATAACCTGTCCCCCCCCCCCCCCCCCCCCCCCCAAAAAAAAAAAAAAATTCCAGCCACAAGTCAATAATTATTTTCAATATCGACATGTAACCATGAATCATTTACAAAACCAAAGCATCATTCTTTTTCTCCAAAATGGGAATGATATCATAATATCACATATAATCTCCACCAATAATTACAAGCTAACGCAGATCAGAGTATGAAACTGTCCAAACGAAGTTATTTTCTATCGAGGGCAACTTAAACACTATAGGTTTGATAGCTATCAAAATATCAGCCTTCACGTGCATCAAAAACCTAAGAGTCTAGCGGTCGATTTCATCTACCATTTTAATAAGCAAATACATGTCACAATTAAAGAAAGAACAATATAGAAGGAGTCTTTCTACCCCTATTCTGGATAGCTGAGAAGGCCAATTTTGGCCATTTTTTCCATCTTGGATTACAGTGAGCTAATGCAAAATGCCTTCACAAATTGTCCTCTCCTTTCTATAATGTATTAGGCAGTGAGTGATTTTTAAATCCAGGGTCTAAAGACACTATTCTCCTATTTTGAAATGCAGGGGTAAGAAAGTTACATCAGAAATCGGAACCCCCCCCCCCCCAAAAAAAAAACCCCACCCAAAAATACCCTGCTGGTGTAGAACAGATATTCTACGCTCAAAACAACTCGGAATTCGTAATTCTATTCAGCAGACTGAAATTGACATTGCCTTGTTAAAGGCAAGCCCTACAGTAACATTATTTCTTTGCGAGAAAATAAGATAAGATTTATCTCCCAATGTCCTACTGTCATTTCATAGACACTAATATCTTTTAAATTAAAAAGTAATTCCTATTGTAATTAGAACACTGATTATACAAGGAAAGAGAACAAAAATAAAAATCATTTGAAATTCTGAACTTCTAACAGAGTGTCGCATCGTTCCTCCCTGCTAAAAGGATCTTTGTTCTCAAACATATACAAGAACCACCAGATGAGATCCTAGATTTGGGCATATCCACCAATGACGGAGACTTTAATAGGTGCTTCACAATCCATCGCCAATATGGTATTTCATGCACATCATAAAACAACATCGTTTTCGTATTACCAACCCTTCCCAAATGAACATCACATGGACCCGTAGGCAATAGCACACAGAAAGAGCCTTCTCGGAAACACAGGACCTCCCAAGTTCAGGTCCAATTTCACTACAGAATCTCCAATCATGCTAGAACACTGTTGGAGACCTGAGATCGCATCACTCAAGCATGTTCTTGATGCACATGCAACTTCATAAGGATTAACTTTGGAGATGAAATTTTACTGCAGCCCCATTATCCACTAAACCATTTGCTCAGCAGGTGACCGCGGGGGTGTTAATGCTCCCCGCATGTCTAAAAACAGAAAATTGAACTTCTGGGGGCTTGGAACCCTTCTTTGTCCGCCTGTGATACGTAGCAACATGTGACTATGCTACAACTTCTGAATCACTCTCTGATCCTTCAGGTGCTACTGGATCAAAGACAGTACTATCCTCGTTCTTTTGCTAGCTACAACTCAGCACTAGGATTAGGTTCTTTTCATGAACCTTTGACAAGATTAGCTGCTACTGATTCTGAATTTTACAAGCCTTACAAGGACACAAACTTACTGTCTGACCTTTGCCATTGCCTTAATAGCACCCCAGAGAAGATCAGGGAAGTCTGTATCCTTGATTTAAAGGTTTCCTTTTGAAGCTTCAACTTCTGTTCAACAATCAAAGCATAGGCAGTAGTCACATCAAGTGAGACAAACTTTTGGCCTAGTAAATCAGCCAGGACAGCAGGAGCAAGACCTCTAGTATGACAAATTATCTATTGTGTCTGAGTTTCCTCAAAAAGGTGCATCGAGTGACCAACTTCTGAAATTCTCAAGCACAGTTATCAACATATTTGTTTTCCAACTTTCATATTTTAGCTACAAAGCCTGGAACATAGATCTCGAGTATAACTAGAAGGAATGAACTTCATATTCAAGGCCTCTTTGAGCTGAGTCCAGGTCAAGATAGACTGGTGGACATTGAAGACCAGGTTGAGACTCAAAATAGGTCCAACAATTCAAAGCAAACCCATGGAATAATTTAGATGCACGATTGACCCAATTCTCAGCCCCAACCCCTTTACATCAAAACATACTCTCCATTTAATTTATCCAATCATGCAATTCTTCAGGGCCTCCTTCTACAGTAAATTTAGGTAAATCTATTTTAAGCCCATAATCTGATTTATGAGAGAGCTTTGGGATTCCAAGTTAGACCTGAAGTAACAAATTCTGTTATTATGTGGGCTATCAGAACTGGAAGCAGCATCAGTCACTTGTTTCTATAGTTCGCGTAAATCTTCCAGCAACTGCTCAATTGTGGCCTGATACTGGTCAAGCCTCTGGTTCGCTGCAGCCTGATATTTTCTGAATTCCTTGACTAGTTCAGTATTAGTCACCATTGTAGTTCAGATTATATCGTGACACTGTATTCAGATCGGGCAGGGGAGGAGCTGCCCACTGCAGCAGCAACCCAAGTAAGGGTTTTGGATCAATAATCAAAACACCAGGCTGCAACAAGGGGCAGTGGTGATGCAAACACTGGGCAGGTGGCACAAGCTGTGCTCTCATACAAACTGATGTAGAACAGATATTCTACACCCAAAACAACTCTCAATTCATAATTCCAATCTCTACATAATGACTCACAATGGCCTTTTTATAGGTAAATCTTATAGCAACCCCATTTCTTCAAGAGTAAGGATTATAAGATTAGATTTATGTCCTAATATCCTATCTTAATCTAAGGAAGTCCTACTATCTGTTAAGTTAAACAAATATAATTCCTATTGCAACTAAACCACTATTATGTGAGCAAAGAGAATAAAAATAAAAAACTTTTGAAATTCTACAAGAGTGTTGCATCACCCCCATAGGTGGGACTCTCCAAGAATTGACAGACTTTTTTTTATTTTCCTGATGACCCGGTGTTCGGGCCCCCATGCCCGCACCTCAACTAAATCCATGGGTACCCTGAAGCTAACAACCAGGAAAACCTCCGGTGGCCCTAATGGGAGTAGAACTTGTGACCATTAGGATGCAAACCCAATGTCTCACTAGGTGACCTACCCCATCAAAGTTGATCTGCATCTGGATTTTGAGGATTGAACCACTTCAAAAATAAGCAAAACGCAAGATTAGGTCAAACAAACAATTTTAAATTGAAAAAAATATTTAAAAAATTACATATCCACAAATTCATAATAAAGTATCCAGTAAGGCAGCAGGCAAATACCTAAAGAAGTAACCAACTCTATAGTCTACCCGCAAACCACTCATCATTGCAATGCTTGACTTTGGTACCTCAAGATTCTAGAGTCAAGATCCAATCATAAAGCCAAAATAATGGCTAATGCCAGCACCTTGTACAAGACTCCACCTTCTTTGATCCAAACTCCCAAATTGTCAGCAAAATTTGCTAATCTATTATGATGCTATGAAATATATGCAACTCCATCACATTATCCAATACCACATCCACAAGCCCCCCCCCCCCCCCCCGAGAGCCACAATCTACATCCAAATTCAAACCCAAACTCCCACCTAAGCAGGGAGTAGACAGATGTTGCAGTGTTGCCTTGGAATACTGAGAGTTTGTTTCCTTAAGCCAGTAAATTAAAGTACCTTTCTGGCTGCTTATAGTTCACAATAAAAAAGTAAATAAGAGTTCATAAGACTTTTGGTTATAGTCCACTATAATCTTAGCTGAAAAAATTATCAAAAACTGTCTTTTCAGCAGTGCAGAGAAGAGAAGATCTTTTAGTTGAATAGTCCATGTTGAAATTAGACGCTAGGAAAGAAGTGGAACTGCACATTTTGACTCTTCAAATAGGCAAAGTCCAGTATGAGTGTATGACTGTGTGACAGCTGGGCAGGTGAACCAATCAAATGAATATTTATACTAGTTTCAAAATTCTTTGTGATAGGCAAAGGACACTCAACGCAGCTAGAAGATGCACTGAGCATGACACCTTAACAACTAGCCACATTACATAGCATGTTGCATACTCGCATTGCCATTTACTTTTGACTAGGATGCTACTATTCTTGAAGGATTACCAATCACCATAACCAACTTTATCAGTTGCATACTCGCATTGCCATTTACTTTGGACTTCATCCCAACCAAGAGCCTTTCGACTCTGATATAATAAAAAGCACCTCCTTTTGAAATTAGCTTCAAATTTTCAACCCATTCCAAAATAATTTTGGCACAAAACACTTTTTTGCCAGCTCGTACGCAAATTGTATCATAAGAAAAGAAAATAGAAAAGAGCCTCATTATCTGTCTGGTAAATGAACAATCATTTTTACCTAAAACCCGAGCAAAGAAATCCAATTCCCACTACAACCCCCCCCCCCCCAAAAAAAAAAAGAAGAAAATTAAAAAGAAAGAAAATCATTCAGCGGTAGACAACTGTCCATTACCAAATTCGCATAATTGCTGAAGAATGCAATAAAACAAAAGTAAACAGACAACCGCCAGATAAAATGTACAGACATAGAAAAATGAAGACATACTTCAAATGCTGGAGAGAGAAGCGATCAACAGTTCGCCACAATGATCGCAACATAAGGACGGCCCCAAAAAAAGACAAAATACGATTGATGAACCGAAATAGACGCCGGAGATTGAACCGGCGTCTGATGCGGATTACGTTTCACGATTTCTGCTCACACAGACAGAGAGAGAGATTGGGGGGGGGGGGGGGTGATGGCAGCCGGTAATTGATGCTGTTGGGAATTGCGAGTTTGGTGTTTGCTGGCGAGAACGGCCACTTTGGACCCTGCTTACACGTTACGGCACCATCGCGGCAACAAACTGTTAACCTTCACTTCTTTTTTCCCTTTTTTTGTCATTTTTTGTTTTCGTTTTTTTTTTTTTTCCTTTTTCTGAAAATTCGGATAGTGTTTGGCACAAAAAATTGCAGCTAGATACCGTGCAGTCTCTGGATTCATAATTAAGAACAACGTCATTAGAATATATTTAAAAGATCTAATATTCTATGAAAATTATTTTAAGGGAACAGTTTAATATTTTTATTTTTATCTATCAGTATAAATTTTTCGTATTTGCATATTTTATGTCAATATTTAAAAATTTACTTTCAAAAAATTTTATTGTGTACATGTGATATTCTATTCACAAGTACTAATCGAAAGCCCTCTTTCATCTGGTATCAGAGCTAAGCAACCAAAAATAATTAAAATAATTAAGATAATTAATAGTTAAATTAATTAACTGTGCTTAATGCTTAAATTAGGAAAAATTAAAACTGAAGTCAAGGAAAATGATCGTTGACGGCTCAAGAATGATTTAAAAAGGATGATACAATTAATATAACCAGTGAAATGAATAGAATGAGTTTTAAACTTGCAAGACACTCTATATATCGAAGGATGAGTTTAGATAGAAAAGTCATTGGGTGTAAAACAAAAGCTGTTAATGAGTCAATCTATGAGGATGAGCTAGTCAAAAATACAACTATGTAGATATGCTATGAAGTCACCAATACATAACAGTATCTTTATCCCAATAAATGCATGTTTAGAAGAATATAATTGCAATTTATGTGGTTTTTTTCGATTCAAGCTGACTAATTCCGCTAATGCCTCTATTAACCGTAGTTTATGATATTAGTTAAATTAAGTTAATACTTTTGTGCTTATTTAAGTGAATAATTTTATAAAAGTTAGTTTTGAAATTTCGTGACTTATAATGTGAACGCGTATAACTAGTACTTCGACGAGTATTAAACCAAACAGGATTAGTGGAATTAAGCGAGCCAATGAATGCTTGAATTTGTGGGCTTGATTTTGGGCCCAAGCATTTTGCGACTTGCTTTAGTATAAAAAGGGGGAAAAGGCTGAGTAAAAATGCTAGGCGTCTGTTCCTCAGATAAAATCATGACACCAATCATTTTTTCATTCAAACTACCAACATCAGTCACACCATTCTTCGCAGCTTACCCTCCATAATCACTTAGCTCTTCACTAATTCTAGCATCTAAGAGCAGGAGTGAGCGAAAGAGTGTGTAAGAGGAAAGAATTTGAATATTAGCAGCAGCACACACCAGACGGGACGGGAGAAACTCAGGCAGAACCTGTTCTGGGCAATGGATTCATGACCAGCAGGGGGGGACTGGGACCCAACTAGCCTAGAAATCACCCATCTAACCCATTAATGGGGTTCTTTATCTTGGAACAAGGTGGGTAATTCTTGACTCCTTACTAGCTAATTTGCAAATATTTTCTGAATTGTTCATGCGTTTTGATTCGGTTATTAAATTTGAATTTTGATAAATTGACAATTTATAGATAGTAGGTGGATTAATTGGGTTGATTGGAATTACTTCGGTTGAATTTGAGATGATTTTGAGGATTGTTTGTAGGCAGTGCTAGGAGGAGGGAGCTCGGATCTGTGTGATAAATCAACGAATTTACGAAGCGTATTGCCATGTTTTTGATGTTGTGTTTATCACTTGTTAATGGCCAAATTTTGTTGAAGCATGTTGCCTAGTTGAATCATGGTTTTTGTTGCTTCTAGTTCATGATTGTCTTGTTTTTGTGCTTTGAATTAAGTAAGGAACATGGGAGTCAGCTCAACGGTTCAGCAGTGAACCGGGTTCGTGAACCCTGCAGCGGCTTATTCTTATTCACCCAACTTTAGCTAAAACTATATTTACCTGTTTGGTCTTGTCTCGAACCTTAATTTACTATTGTACCCTAAAGTAGGAACAATGATCAGATTCAACTGAACAGCTTAGTTGGTTGAACCATCAACCAAAATGTTAAAACGTTACCCTTTGAGTTAATGAATTGCTGAGCAAAGGTTACCAGCTTGTTTTAAATGTTTCATTTTGTGTAAACTTGAAATCAATTTAGCAAACCGGAAGCAAGTGACTGATCTGCAGAACCAAACTATTGAGTGCTTTTAAGTGAAACTATTTATGAGTAAGTTGCAACTGTTGGCTTCTGAAACGAGTCTTAAACATCTTTTTATGTGCAACTGGAAGTTGCTTGGCTGATAACTCATTTACAAGTTTTCTTGCCAAGCTAAACTATGTTATGCTTCTTCAGAAGTCGGCTTTTGCCATTATTAAGGCTTCGTTAGCCTTCTTGAAAATGGATATGCTATTATTGTGATTTAATGAGAATTTTAATGTCCAGTGTGTTTGAAAGTGAATTGCATTTGATATATTTTTGCCTAGGAGAATAATGCTAATATAAAGGACTTTGGTCTCGGGAGTAGACCTTAGGATCCTGATTGGAGTAGGAATCCTAGTTATTACCATCTTAACAAATATAGGAGTCCGTTGACTTTGGGAGGCCTTGGGGATACAAAAGTCATGAGTCATGTCACTCACCTAACAAGAGCACTACCCTGTGAATCCAATGTCCTGAAAAGTGATTTCGTTACCCTTTATAAGTGAAAACCCCTTGATTTTAATTTATGTCAATGCGGGATTTTGAAAAGTGTAGGAGTTATTTGAAAAAGGGTCCTTATTAATTCGTAAATGTAATTCTTAAAAAGGAAAAGCATCTTGTAATAAAATGATTTAGCTTGATGAGAGCTTCATATTCTCTGTGCGCTATTTCTATTCCTTATAAGAAAAAAAAAAAAAACTCATGTGGTGTCATTAAACGGAATGCCTTTGAGATTAAGCGCGTAATTGGAGTCAAGGTGGTCACCAACCTCAAGGATTAGGATGAGCTGAATGGAAATACGATTTTGGCTCCTTGTCTAGCTAATATGATAATAATATTTATAATTTATGTGTGTTTGCTACTTATTGGTACTGTATACAACTATTTTGTTTTCTTAGGGTTAAGAATCATTCACTATGCGTGTGGTGGCTCACTTCCCTCCTTATCTCCCTTTTCCAGGTTGAGAATAGTAAGGTATGAAGTTATATTTGGTGACTCACTTGCAGTCATCTCCAATTAAGAGCAATAGCATGCTGCAGGATTTTGTGTGCTATTACGTTGCCTTCATGAATAAATAAGCCTATTGTAGCACTTATAAGCATATAGTTTATAAACTGATTTGAACCCAAGCGACTGGGGTGTGTTTTTCCCCATATCCTGCTATGTTTTTCCTCCATACATGTCTTATGTACTTCAAGTTATGTACCTGTTATAAACTAATTTGAACCCAAGCACTCGGGTGTGTGACATGAGGTGTTGGCTTGGTTGATTTGTTATGACACTTAGCATTATTATATAGCTTATGCTATGGCTTAATTTGTTGTGACACTTAGCATTATTATGACTTGGTTGCAAATAACCCTATTATTTAGTAGTTCTTACCCCCTTGTCGTGAATTATAACACAGGTGTGATATTGACATTTAACTTGAACTAGATTTAAATGACCCCATATAAATATATATATATATCTGCTTCCTGATTTTTTTCGTATTTTTTAGTTCATTTCCTGCGGCTTATCCTTAGTTTTTCTCTATAAAATATTTTCACAAAATTCTTCTTCTATAAAATGTTTTCACAAAATCTTGTTTTTGTGGGTCTCTTGGAATCAGCCTCTCTACGGACAGGATTACCGGTAGAGGTAAGGTTACCTACATCTGGATCTCCCCAGACTCCGCGAGAGCGGGACCCACACTGAAAGTTGTTGTTGTTTGTTGTTATTGTTTATATATATATATATATATATATATATATATATATATATATATATATATATATATATATATATATATATATATATATATATATATATATATATGGACAGATGCCCCCCGTCATGAGCAATCAATTGAGCCTATGAATTATGGATATGATATGCTAATTTAACAAGCTAAAACTACCTAAATTTGGAGGTGGGTCAAATCCTTTGGCGTACGAAGAGTGGCTTCGAAAAATGAAAAACTTATTTAAAATTATGGAATGCCCTGAGAGATTCAAGGTGCGTCTGGCCACTTGCCAGTTCGAATGAGAGGCCAAATTCTTGCGGGGAACAGTGAAACGTCGTGTGAGTTAACCACCGCTAACCTAGAACAAGTTGAGAACTCTAATAGATGGCCAATATTACCCTAGGGATGTAAAGAGAGCTAAGGAATAAGAATTCCTTCGCCTTAAGAGCATAATGGAATACACGATAAAGTTTAACGAACTTAGCTGTTTCACCCTAGTGGAAGTGGCCACTGTAGAAATGAGAATCGATCACTTCAAGTAGGGATTGAAAGGAAGCATAAAACAAATGATAGCAGGGCATGCCAATGCCAACTTTCAGGAAATGTTCTAGAAGGCTGTGAAATTAGCTCAAGTCATGAATGAGACTGAGGTTGAGAATAAGGAATTAGGCTCGGCAAAGAGTAAGTTCGATCTAGGAGGGTTCATTTCAAGTCTCCCAACATAGAGCCTATAGAGACGTTCAAGTTAGAGAAAGGGCGGAGCTACTCATCCTCACTGTCTTCACTAACAGCAAGTCTGCTGGTTCCCTTTCAAAATAGCTGGTGAAGATAGAAAGCCCCATCCATAACTATCCTACTGGAGTATTCTCCAGTAGGCATGATAGAGGTTTTTGCCTTGACTTATGTAGGAGTAACTCCAAGAAAGATAGACTTAGAGGGAGTGTACGGCCGGGTGGTCAATGACGAGAATGAGGAGAAGGTTATCTGGGAGGAAGGGGTGGAACATTAACAAAATCCCCAAAGATCCTAGGGGCCCTTTAGTACGTACAAGGACAATGCGTCCCAACAGGACCCCTACCCCTTTCTTCAGCATCGATTATGGACATCAACTATGATGCCTCACAATTCCATCAAAGATTTCCCTGTCAAAAAGAGAGAAGAGCTGGGAGAAATATGTCCACATGGTCTGGGCATACTCAGCCCTGAAGCAGGACTAGTTTCCCATAATGGTAGCCTTTAAGTTGTTACAAATGCTATCCTCTCCGGCAAAGCCAATGCTAAAGAGATGAAGGTTGTTGAGGGCATCGATTTAGAAAAGACATCCCACATTTCCTCTTCACTCTTCTTCACTATAACTTTCCTCTTGTGAGGGTTTGGAGGCATGGGAAGCATGTCCTAGTCAATCCAGGTGGAACTCAAGCCCCTATTGTTATGAGCCACTGATATATAGAAAAGACAGAAGGAGAAGAAAGAAGTTGGAAAAGGCTTGAAAAGCTTTAACAAGAATGAAACGTGAATTGAAGATATTTCTTTGAGAACCTTAGTAAGGATTAAAATTTCTTAAGGAAATTAAAGTTGAAAAAGCTAAATTTATAGCCAAAATTTGGACAGAGATGCATCAGTAGATTGGAGGAAAAGACCCTAAGAAACACAAAGTCCAATAAAAAAAACTCCAAAAATTAAACTAGCAATCGAACCAGCATGGGAAACTGGAGAAAAGGCAAAAAGACATTCAGTTAAGGCACATTTAAGCCACCTTGGGTAGATGCTAAAAAATTTCTTAGGGAATGGAAATCAGAATTAGCTGAAGATTTAGAATTTCAAAGTAAGAGATTTGAAATTCGATTATAGGAAAATTTTCTTTAGAACTTAATAAACTATTAGAAAATCTTAGCTAAATCTTTTAAGAAAGGAGACCAAAACAATAGTGGGTACACAAAAGTAACCCTGAGAAAGCCTAGTGGTCAAGATACCTGATAGTTCAGGGCATTGGGTTATAGCCTAATAAAAGCTGAAGAAGGAGATTGACCTGATCAAATAAGTCGTTAGGGAGCAGTGTGGGCCCGAACATGTGGCTTGTTTCGTAAAGAGCTTTTTGGGCCAAAAAGAGCTTTTTGGGTGTATTAGTTGTTTGATCTTGGTCAAAAAACTATTTGACGTGTTAGGTTAAATAGTTTTTTGTATTAGCTTTTTGTACCCAAAAAGCTAATTTCTTAAAAGCTCTTTAGATGAACTTTTTGCACGAGCTTTTTAATATTTAATACTAGAACTACTATATTGCTCATATGTTTTTGTCAAAAGTACATTTAATGATATTCAAAACAAAACCCCTACTTTTTGCAATTGCGATACTCATTCATTCATTTTGCTTGATCTAACTTCTTTCTTTTCTCCACAATCCTCCTCTTTCAACTCAATAACTCAGAGAAGGAGACCATCCATGAAGATTTGTATCCAAGAAGTTAATGATTTTAATTTAAATATTTTCTTTATTTTGATAAATAATATAGGTTAATCAGTCTTTTGAGATGTACAATATTCTAAATATTATTATGTCATATAAATTTTAATTATTACTAAAAAGGAAATTAAGTTAATGTTAAATAAAAATACTATGATAATAAATATCAAATTAGAGTGAAGATATAAATGTAATTCTATATATTTCATAAGTCACAATTTATAACTCATAATTCATATTGGAAAAAAATTAATTCACAATAAAAATAATTGTATTGTTAAAAAAAAATGAAATTATGTTGTGGGCATAAGTGGAATTTTATCAAGTAGCCTTGTTAGAAACAGCTAATTTTACCAAACACTTTTTTTGGAAACAGTTTATGTAATCAGTTAAGTCAAACAGCTAATACAATCAACTAATAGCTAATTGTCAGATAGGGCCATAAGCTCAATAAAATCTAAGTCCACAGAAGCATTTGAAAATAATTCTAATGCACATAGCTTGTAAGAAAAGGAAAGATCTAGCTAAGGTCTCCTAAGTCTATGAGGAACGGTAAAGATCTTTGACTTTGAACAAAACTAGGAAAGATATGGAGTCGTAGTGAAATTCCTCTAAGAGAACTGTCCGAAACCCAATGTAAGCAAAGCATGGTCAAGTTCAAAGGTAGGTCAATTAGACTTTCACATGGTACATCATGTTTACTACTTTCATCTAAAAATTCTCTCTAACTTAAGTGTCAGAGGCTCTTAAAAAGAAAGTCCCATTCTGAGAGTTGTTTTGCAGGTAACCCTAGGATAATAGAATAAGTTCTTTAAGATTTCTAAAAGAAGCACAAAAACTTTATCCTATGTTGAAGCACATATATTGTACAATATAATTCCATCGCCTCTGACGCTTCTAATCACTAATAGCACATATTCTATGTGTAAATTTATTCTCTATTTTACCTACTTTTTAGTCTTCGGAATACACTTTTATGAGAGAATAATGCATATTTTATATGATTTTCAGGTGAGAATAAAAGTAAATGAATTTGGGCATGAAATTGATCAATCCAATTTGACTTTGTCCAAGCTTGCATGCGGCCATCTATACCAGCCCATGTAACTACTCACATCTATCTCTCTCCTTCCTCACACACGAGCCTATTAAGCAAGAAACCCGGTAGGCTATTCGCCTTCTCTTTCACTCTCGTCCCTGTCTCCAGCCTTATCTAGGTTTGCTGTTTTATGTTTCCATTAGACACACCAGCTCATCATTACTCCTCTGCAATTAAGTGGGTTCCCCTAATAACCTATCAACACTCATTCTCTACCAAACTTCTTCTTTTTCTCTTTCCACATCTTCTCACATGGACTGGTTTGTTGCTGCTTTGTGAGGCCTAGTCCAAGCATGCCAGAAGCATGCCTAGGTAGTTCATCTCCTTCTTTCCCCCTCTAATCACATTTGGGCCTATTCTTTAAAGAAGCATGTTCAAACTCAGTATGCGTGAGTTTTATACCTTATCCTCCCTAGATTGTGCCCATAATAATTAGTAAATTAGGTTGTTCATTAGTGTTTTGTTGGTTTTGTAGGTAATAAAGATAATTACTCAAATGACGGATAATGGGTGTGAATATCCTAAAAGTTGGGCACTTTAACCCGGGATAACCATGAAGCATGGTCGGGTCAATAAGCGTAAAAACTATTGGAGAAACAAGGAAGAAGAAAAATGGAAAAATTTTGCATGGGCTGCCAATGATAAGTGGCACGGGTTGCCCAAAACCTTATTTTGCTCGGTTGTTATACCAGGATCTAGAAACTTGGCATGGTTTGCCCATGTCACATGGCACGACCATGCGAAGTACGCTACTTTGGGGTCTATATAAACCCCGTTTCCCCATTTATGTGATAGTCCAGGGTTTTAACTACGTTTTAGAGGTAGGTTTAGCTTAACGGTTAAGGTTCTCAAAGCAATGTTTAGGGGTAGATTAATGCTTGATTTTGCTAATGTAGCCACATTTCAAGTTATATAAGTCTTAATTTGAAGTATTTGATTCTCTTTCAGTGGCATGCGCTTTTCAAGTTCTTCAATTGAATGGTCCATTTGCTCAATCTCTCCCCTTTACTCTTCACTTTTTAGCAATCAATCCATCTTGTTTCAAGCTAATTTCATGCTTCAGTGATGTTGATTACCTTTGGATTCTTTTCTTTCTATACTTTCAATTTTTCTCTTTCTTATCTCAATTCTGCATTTTCAAATCTCCTATTCTTCATTCAAGTTAGGGTTTGAAAATCCACTTTCGAAATGTTGAGCATTTGGTTAGTTATGGGTTAGATTAGAATTAGCTAAGCTAAATTAGTGAGAATAAGTAGAAGTTAAGCCATAAATCCCAGCCTCTTGCTTCAACAATGGAGGTCAAACCTCCATTGTTGGATTCTTGAGCTTTTAAGATCCTTCCCTTTCTTTTCTTCTATTACCTATTAGATTTAATGCTTTCTTAGTCAAATTAGATGATTTGCTAATTAATTTTAGCTAATGTGATATTTTTTGCTGGTTTTGTTAATTATTTTTTGTTTTAGATTAGTTTAATTAATTATGTCTAGATTAACTAGTGAGTAATTAGTATAATTAATCACATTTAGCCACATTTATGGCCTTGCTTAGGTTAGAATTTGGGCCAAAATAATAAGTGACTTTATTTAAATGTCACCGCAAAGGATGACAAACTTTCCACCCTTATAACCCACTATAAACTACTTTAGAAATTGCGTCCTTGTCAGGGATTGTGACATAAAATTAAGTAACTTTTTATAAATATGGCCCGTTTAGTTTATTGTGTGCTAGTGCAGTTTCTTTTATTGTTATTTTATTTTTTCTTCTGAGTTATAGAGTAGCTGCCAATGTTCTTGCCGATGAAAAATACCAAAAAATCAAAAAATGTGAAAGGTCTAACAAAATTTTAAAAAAATAAAAAACCAAAAACTTGTGGCTTAATAGACGCAAACGATGTGCTTGGGAATTTTGTAGATTTTAATGTGATTACTGTTGAGCCCAAGTCTATTAAACTTGATTAGCCAATTTTTAAAAGAGTGGAACCCGACCCACCATGTTCATCGAGATATCACTTCTATCCTGCCTGAACTTCCTCACAATCATGTTCTGACCGCCGTCCTATCCTTAAGGGTGTGACATTTGAGATTAACCCAAATTATGTTGGCATGCTTCCTAAATTTACCAGCTCTGAAGATCCTTATTTGTTTATTCATGAGTTTGAGAAAGTGTGCTCGTTGGTTCACATATCTATCTCAAACAATGCTGCGAGGATGAAATTCATTCAATTTGCTCTCAAAGATAATGCTAAGAGGTGGATGTATTGTCTTAAAGTTAGTTCTATTAAATCATGAGATTCTTTTGTTGATGTCTTCCGCAATATATACTTTACCACTTGCAAGGCCATTTGTCTTAGGAATGAAATCCTCTCTTTTGTTTAACTTGGAAATGAGCCTTATTGGAAGTATATGAAGAGGTTAAAGGAGTTGCTCACTCATTGTCCACACCATGGTTTAGGGAAATGGAATGTATGCCAAATAGCTTATGAGGGTCTAGATGTGAGTACTAGGACATTGGTTAAATCTATATGTGTTGGCGAGTTTCTTTGTAATGATGCTAATGAGGCTTGGGACTTTCTTGAGGATTTAGGTGACAAGACATATGAGTGGAAGATAATTGGGGAAGCCCCTAGTACTACTTCTAGGATTTCCATGGATAATAAGGGCAACCTACTTAATGACTTTGCTAATTGGGGAATACTAAGCTTCATTGTAGGCATTAACTGGAAGTTCCTCATTTCAACCGCCACAACTTGTTGATTACGCTTCTCCCTCTTATTCTTATGATTTTCTCTTAGACTATTAGTGTTAGCTCATACTCTCACCTTTTTAATTGAATGTCAAGTAGGGGCGTGAGTGATCCTTCCTTGCATCTCCAAATAATTGACCCTCATCTTGAGACTACGAATGCTGTTGGGGCAATATTCTCAATGATGCACCGTTTCTTTTAGCGCCCTTAAGAGAATGATGAGAGCAAGAAACAAGTGGTTAGGGCTAGTTGTGACCTTGAGCATGGATTGATTATGGTATCTAAGGATACTTTTCTTGAGGAAGAGTATTCACTTGGGCAGACTCATTTAGAGGAGCCTTAGGATGAGGAGGTTCTTGAGATTGTGCCTCATGATTTGGAACTCATAGATCCAATCTTTATTAAATATCCTCTTAAGTCCATTCCCACTTCTATCGTCTTGCCCCCTTTATCATTGTTTCACTCTTCCATGGATCCCTCATTATCCACTTCCCCCAAGTCTGAGGATTTCAGATTCATGCCTAGTTTATGCTTTCATTCTCCTTATGAAACTTTTAGAACCTTATCCCCCACATGTATTGTTTTGGGCATGTCAATAACTCTTATGATTGGCCTTAGAGCTTTGATAAGTTCAAGAGAGCACTCACTTCTGCTTTAGTAATGTGTTTCCTTTGAAACATCCTTCTTGTTACTAACTATTTTCATTTTTGTAAGGATTATTCCTACTCATTTGATAAATTGTTGCAAACTTTGGTAGGGATTGATATAAGTGGCAACTTGGTGATTAAATAGAGTGGGTGATGCTTCATAGACCTCCTTGACACCATTTTAGTAAGGCATTAGTTTGGTTACACTCAATACCTAGCTTGGTGTGATCAATCCAGCCCTTCCCTACCTACCTTTTTCTTTTCTATGTTTCTTTTTGCACATAGTTTTGGATATTTAGGATTGTGATTGTAAGGGTGGTCAATTTTCAGGCGAAGTTTACGATTAATTGGGTTGAGTTGGATGTGAATGTGTGGTTGTTGGTGGTGTATTTTATTTTGTAAATATTTGTTGGTGTGTGTGGTTTTGTGTTTTGTTTGGCGGTGCCATAGGTTTGCATATACTTGTGGACTTGAGTTGTTGGTTTTATGATTATATTGCTTAAGTGATTCCATTTTGGTGCCTTAGTTTCCACAGTGAGGACATTGCAGAGTTTTGGTGTGGGGTAAGCTGCCCACTATATTTTTCAAAATTTTTTAAATTTTGTATAGTTTTTGTTTTGTTTTCGGGATTTTTGCACCTTTTTTTTATTGGTTTTTGAGTTTTAATGGCTTGGTTGCTAGCTTGTATATAGGTAGAAAATACATGAAAAAAACTTGTCTATGGCGTAATTTCTGATTTTTCACAATAACTCCATCTCACATGTGCGATATTGTGCTATGTTATACAATTGAGGATTACTTTCGGTGTTAGCTTGTTAAAACTTAGATTCAAGACATTTTGCCTGATTAGTTAACTTTCAAGTTTTCCTTAGAAAAAAGACAAAACAGAGAAAAGGAAAATAAGTGTGTGAGAGAGAGCTTGGCTCGGGTATGTCTATTTGAGCTTTAATAAGTACTTTGCACATTCGAATAAAATCCCTAATTAGAAAAGAAGTCCAAATACATATAAATTATTTCTCCAAGAGTTCAAGGTCTAATAAACCAAGAACCATCCTCCTGGGTGAAGGAGCATAAGGGGACAGGTAAAAAAAAAGAGAGGAAAAAAAATTGAGGTGAGGTTCATCATCTAATAAAGGGAAGTCAATTAGCCAAGTGGAAATAACCTTTCGACCCAGTGTTAGCTAGTATTAAGAGTCAATACACTTTTTACAAAGCACCATAGTGTACATATCGTGGTATTGTGTACGTGGGATGAAGAATTAGAGTCGAGGGGTGCATTCGAAGCCCAAAAGTCTCCGGATTGTGTGTTTTGCTCGTATATAATTTAGTCGTTAGGTTTTTAGGTGATAGAATCAATTTAGATCTACACATATTTCCTCGTTACGTGTATATAAGGCTATGCTTCTGAAAAATTCAAAAATATTTCAAAAATTTTGCGCTTATATCTTTTGTAAACCCTCACGATGCCTCATTCATCCACTTAGGGAGGCCAAGAGGTTTAAAGGCTTGTTGCATACGCTAAATGCAATTGTGATTTCTACGAAAGTGAGTTACATTTTAGTAGTTTTTCATTGTTTTGCTCGAAGACAGGCAAAGTCTAGGTATGAGGGTATTTGTTTGGGCTCAATATGCATGAATTTTATAGCTTATTATGCTCAGATTGTGCCTATAATAATGGCGAAATTATGTTGCTTATTTGTATTTTGTTGATTTTGTAGGTACTAAAGACAATTGCTTGAATGGCGGATAATAGGTGCAAATGCGCTAAAAGTTGGGTGCATTAACCCAGAAATAACTATGATGCAAGGTCAGGTCAACAAGTGCAAAAGTTACAAGGGAAATAAGAAAGAAGAATAATGTAGAAATTTGACATGGGCTGCTAGTGCCAACAGGCTGCCCATGCCGAAACTCTGTTTTGCTTTTTTCTTGTCCCAATACCTAGAAACTTGGCATGGGCTACCCGTGCCACATGACATGACTGTGCCAGGTTTGGCGCTTCGAGGTTTGCATAAACCCCCTTCCCCTATTTGTGGAAGAGGCTCGAGTTTTAACTACATTTTAAAAGTAAGGTTAGCTTAATTGTTAGGTTTCTTACAAGGTTGAGAAAACCGACCCAGTGATCGAACCGGTCAGCCGAACAGGTTGATGGTTCAACCAGTTGGACCATTTGGACCGAGGTTGGACTGGTTGACCCAGTTTATCGTCAAACCGGGTTAGACCGGCACAACCCGGTGAATCTGAAAAAAATTTTACATATATTTATTTTTTTTTTCAAATTTCACCACATCATTCTATACAACATGATCAAGTACGACTTAAACATCAATCTAAGTATTTAAGGCTCAAGTTTTCCACACATTTACACAGCTGATGTCTACAAGTACCAAAAACTAACATTTAGCAATGCTAACGTCAATAACAAAAAGGCAAATAAATGTTCACATGACACTAAAGAAAAAAAATCCATGTCCAATACACAAGTAGCAAAACTAGTCATCCCCAGAATAGAATTCATCGTAATAGCTTCCTATATTTCCCTCTCTAGGATCACAAATGAAGATAAATCCAATGCTTCAGAATACATCATCAAGTCATCTTTCAAATTTTCATTCATTCGAAAGCAAACATTATTAGGCACCTTTTTACGTCGAGCTACATCTCTAGTTTGTCCAGCTAGATGCATTTTCATCCTTTTAATACCACCCCCTTTGACTACTTTTTCACAAAAATTGCAAATAAGTAACTTCTTCCCATCATTAGATTGAGACATTGTAACATATGACCATGCCGGATCAGTGTTTTGGTGAATTGATTGAGGATTAATAGTTGATGAATCTGGCATTGGAATAGAAGGGGTTGAACTAGAATCCATGCTTTCTACAAGTTTAATCATTACATATTTACATGAGTTATCTTATTCACAAGCACAAATATTACAATTTGCAAATTGCAAGAGCAATTTCATATTTCACAACCCAAAGTTCAAATACAAACCAACCAATTGAAGTAAGCAAAGTAAATTGAAATTTCAAGCTTAATTTAAATTAACAATTAATCAACTAATCAAAGTTACCAATCAATTGAAGCAAGCAAAGTTAATTTACAAGCTTACAGCTTTGAAGCAAACAACCAATCGAAGCAAGGCACTTGACTCGATAGTCGGATCTGCACTCGTTCTGCCCAGGCAGCCGAACCAGCACTCAACAGCAACAACAAAGGCGATTTGTAGCAGCAATAGGCTAACTAGTGCCTAGCCTGAGGAAAATGGTGTTGAGAGTTTGAGACTTAAGAGATGAGAGTGAGAAAGTAAAGAATGAGAACTAGAGAAGGAAGGAGAGTAGGCGATTTATGCCACACAGCAAAGGCGAGAAACTTACCTTGAGTATTGAGAGTGGGCGACATAGTAGTTGGCAGCCGACGACCGACGTCAAGGAGGGGGATCTGCTAGGCAACAAGCGCTAGGGTTGCAAGGCAAGAGAGAATCGAGAGCCAGAGCATCGAGGAGGCCCAGGGAGATCTATGAGTTCTTCACGAGCGAAAAAAAACTCGACATTTTATTGGAGCTGGGAAAACCCGGTTTTATTTAAATTTCGGCTCGTTGCTCTGACCGGTTCCCGGTTCGACCAGCCGGTTCGATCCAAATTTTTTAACCATGTTTTCTTAAGGTACTGTTTATG
Source organism: Carnegiea gigantea (assembly GCA_029747015.1). Lineage (NCBI taxonomy): Eukaryota > Viridiplantae > Streptophyta > Magnoliopsida > Caryophyllales > Cactaceae > Carnegiea > Carnegiea gigantea. The sequence continues at coordinate 393,881 of JAKOGI010000634.1, forward strand.
AGTAAATTAGTGCTTAATGTTACCGATGTAGCCATATTTCAAGTTATATAAGTTTTAATTTCAAGTATTTAATTCACTTTCATTGGCATTTACTTTTCAAGTTCTTCAATTGAATGATTAGTTTGCTCAATCTCTGTTCTTAACTCTTCACTTTTAGCATTCAATCCTTCTTGTTTTGGCTAATTTCTTGCTTTAATGTGTTGATTACCTTTGGATCTTATTTTCTTTCCTTTCTCCACTTTCAATCTTTCTCTTTCTTATCTCGAATCTCCATTTTCAACTCCCCTCCCCTTGACTCAAGTTAGTATTCGAAAACCCACTTCTGAAATGTTGAACTTTGCTTGGGTTGGATTTTCACGGATGATGGATGAATTGGATGAAGCGGATGGAAGCGGATAATGGATGCATATGGCGGTTCACCCGATCTGAACGTGACCATTGCCACCCCTACCCCTAAAGGACATTTGATGAAAAGGGTGAGGGTATGAGCTAACAACATAGTCTAAGAGGAAATCATAAGAACAAGAGAGAGAAATGTAATCATGAGGTTGAGATTGTTAACAATAAGGAACTTCGAGTTGCTGCTCATAATAAAGATTAGTATTCTCCAAATCAACAAAGTCATTAGGTAGGTTGCCCATATTATCCATAGAAATCCTAGTTGCAATACTAGGGGCATCCCTAATTATCCCCCAATCATATGTCTTATAACCTAAATCCTCAAGAAAGTCCCAAGCGTTATTAGCATCCTTACAAAGACACAATCCCCTACTTTTAGATTCAACCAATGTCCTAGTACCCATATCCAGACCCTCATAAGCTATTTGAAATAAATTTCATTTCTCTAAACTATGGTGGAGACATTGTGTGAGCAACTTCATGAACCTATTCATATACTTCCAATAAGTCTCATGTTCAAATTGGACAAAAGAGAGGATTTCATTCCTAAGACAAATGGTCTGGTTAGTGGAAAAATATCTCTTTAAAAAGATATCAACAAAAGAATCTCATGATTTAATAGAACCAACCTTAAAACTACCTATTAGAGCATCATCTTTGAGAGCAAATGGAATGAATTTCATCCTTAAAACATCATTTGAGACCCTAGGCATGTGAAGCAATGAACACACTTCCTCAAACTCACGAATAAACAAATAAGGAACTTTAAAGCTGGTAAATTTAGGAAGCATGCAACATAATCCGGGCTAAGCCCAAATGTCACACCCTTAGGGATAAGGGGGAGCTCAAAACGAGATTATGAGGAAATTTGGGTAGGATATAAGTGATACCTCAATGAATGTAGTGGGTCGGGTTCCACTCTTTTAAAAATTGGCTCATCAAGTTTAATAGACTTAGGCTCAACATTAAACACATTAAAGTCTACAAAATTCGTAAGCACATCATTTGTGTCCAATGAGCCATAACTTTTTGGTTTTTTAATTTTTTTTAATTTTTTTGGACTTTTCACATTTTTCTATTTTTTTTTTTGTATTTTTGATTGTCAACAAAATTAGTGGCTACTATATAACTCAAAAGGAAAAAAAAAAAACAAAGAAACATAAAAGAGACTATACTAGCACACAATGAACTAAAGAGGGATATATTTATAAGAAGTGACTTAATTTCACACCACCATCACCGACAATGGCGCCAATTTGTTGGAGTAGTTTCTAGTGGGGAGTCAGTGTGGAATATTTGTTATCCTTTGCAACAATGTTGAAATCAAGTAACTTGTTATATGGCTTGAATTATAACCTAAGCAACGCAATAAACGTGACTACATTTGATTAATTAAACTAATTAGTCACAACTCCTAATCTAGACATAATTAATTAAACTAATCTAAAACAAAGAATAATCAACAAAAACAACACAAGACATCATATTAACTAAACTTAACTAGCAAAGAATCTAATTTAACTAAGAAAGCATTATCTAATAGTTAAGAGAAGAGGGAAAAAAAAGGGAGTATCCTAAAAGCTCAAGAATCCAACAATGGAGGCTAGACCTCCATTGTTAGAGTAAGGGGATAGAATTTGTGGCTTGACTTCTACTTATTCTCTCTAATCTAGATTAGCTAATTCTAATCTAACCTTCATAATTTGTTTGGGTAGTTATTTGTTATGCTCATATCGCTATTGCTGTAATTAAAGTTATGCATGCTATCAAGACAAAGAAAAGTGTCAGACTTTCCGTCCAAGAAGTGGAGTACATGTAGTAGTTCATAATGTGGATGAAGGATGTGAAGAAGAAGAACATGTAGTGGAAGTGTTCTTAATGGATTAATTTAGATTTTAAGGAATGGGGGGTCATTGGAGTCAAATTATCATGTTAATGATGGCAAACCTAGATGCCCACCAATTGATGATCAAAGGATAAATTTTTTTATAAGAAATTCACCTTTACATCCCCCCAACTTTTTAAAATTAATTTTTTAACCCTCCACCTATTGGTATTAGTTTTTACCCACCTTGAGGTATAATATCATTAATTAGAAACAAATAAAAATAGCTAAACTTGTCATCGGCTATGTTGTTAGACTAGTTTGCCTTAACTTTAAATAAATGAAGAGTTCATTCAAGGGGAGAGAGAATTGAAGTTCTCAATGTTGCGCCTTTATGTCAAATCAGCAATAGAACTGTTAGCCTCGCTCCTACCCACCTCTTGCATAACTTTCAAAAATGGACAACGTAGAAGCAGTTAGGGTTCGATCTTTCATCATTAGAAAAAGTGCAAGGAAGCAGAAGAGGGAGTAACTATTTGATAAAGAGCAAATCTTAAGTTTGTGACTTGAAAACTAACATTCAACTTCCGCCATTCTTGAAGAACTTCATCCTTCAATTGCCCAACAACAAATTCAACTTTTGATGAAAGATTGGAGACGTTGAGGTAAAGATTTCATCCTTCCTTGTAAATTTACAATTTCTAAAGTAATTTCAAGTTTAAAAGTTAAAAAATGAGTTAGGCCAATGACTTCCCATTAGTTGGCCAATTTTTGAAGTCATTTATTGTCTAAAAGTTAAAAAATGTATAGCTTTAGCACTTTACGTTAAAGTTTGAAAAATCTGTAGCATTTCTAAAGCAATTTGAAGTAAATGCCCTTATATTTTGTTTTGTGTTATGCCTTGTCGGTGTAGATGGACTCAGAATTGTATTTCTTAAATATAAGGGATGGAGAGTTAAAGTTGGGGAAAAGGATTTTGGCCAATATGGAATGATTGACTTGGTTAAAGATGCCCATGAATTTATGGCTAGGCTTATTATAGAAGGTGCTTTAAGGTACTTTAGAATAACCGGTTATTGCTCCAATAATCCTAAGTAAAGACTCAAGCTTATTATTGAGGATGATTGTGTAGATGCTTGATGGAGAGATAGTTATGGTTGGTTTAAGTATGAGCCCCCTCCCCCAAAATCATCGTCAAAATAGAATCCTACAACTATCATCACATGCAATAAGTAAGATTAGGTTAAATAATCACCTAGTAAGCAATTTTCTTTTAGCAATTCTTTAAAATTTAAAAAACCACATATTTCTTAAGCAATAGACTGCAATAATAGTTTAGTTGATGATGACTAAGTAGCTAAGTCAATGCCAGTCTTAGGTCTATGTTGTGTTAATTGATAAAGAATACAAAATTACACCGCTAACCTTACATAATCCTTATTATGCCCCCTCAATATAGATGGGGGATCCATAACCAGATCGGGTTTCAAAAAGACAAAGCTATTAATTGGAAGAGCTCTCGCGAAAATGTTAGCAAACTAAAGCTTAGTTGGCATGTAATGGCCCACCAAGCCACCATGTGCTACCAACTCATGAATAAAATGATATCCAACATTAATGTGCTTGTTATAATTGTGCATACTTGATTTGTAGTTGTACACATTGCACAGATATTATCACTTGGAACTTCAATAGTAAATGGATGATAAGACCCAACTCAGCAAGAATATGAGGCATCGACATAGTCTTGATGACAGTATAGCAACTACACGATACTTGGCTTTAGTATAGGGTTTGAATACGCTCTGTCATTTCTCTGAACTCTAGCATACCAAATTTGACCCTAGAAATATGGTGCAACCAAATTATGATCTAGGACTCTTAGGAACTAGTTCAAGCAACATCAATAAGTATGCTAGTATCACATCCGAGAATTCTGCCTTTCGAAGGGTAAAACCATGGTCTATAGTGCCCTATAAATAAAAAATATGCGCTACATTGCCAAGAGATAGAATGAGGGCATGCACAAACTGTTGGAATAGGTTAATATTTTGCCCAATTAATGTGAAGTAGTGGAATCCAACCACGACACCTACTGGGTTTCGGAAGTAATTCCATATTTTAGTAAAATATAAGGGAGTCTTGGAAGGAGCTGGCGTATGGACATGTTGTAAATACATATTTTGAGTTAAATCAGATAAGACAAAAAAAAATTAAGAAACAAATTCAATTTGGATTAAACTTGTATGTCTGTGTACAATCACCACATTGAATACAGATAAAATAGTCGTCTAATTCAATCTCCATGTAGCTTGAATAAATCTAGGGTGCGGCCACTTAAACTCGATTCAAGACATAGAATCAGATCAAGAGCACTACGCTGGTTCATGACTTGGAGACAAAACAAATGCAAGTTATTATAGACTTTGATCTTATTGAGTGATACCTACCTGTCACATATTTTTAAAAGGGGATCCCTATGCATAGGATCCTCTAAGTTAGGGTTTGATTTGGGCCCTAGGCTCAACTAGAAGTTTTAATATTTATCTCCTTATTTGAAAAAAAAAGAGAAATAATTACTGCAATCTGTACAATAGGTTGCAATTTCTAATCATTTGAATTTAGTTTCATTTAAATTTGAACTAATGGACCCATTTGAGTAAGTTTTGCCACACTGTAGCTGGTGATTTGGGAAATAGTAATAATTTTCCTTGTGGAGTTCTATGATTTGTAAATAACTTTATGGTTCCAACTTGAGCCCTTTGAAAATAAACAAGACACATGAGACCCTTCATTAAAACTGAGAAAGGAGGTATGATTACGAAATTAGAGAGGACGAGTAGTTGGATAAAATGGTAGGTCATCTATATGGGAAATAAGATTCATACAACAAGAAGGACAAAGTACCTAAAGAAACCTGCCATAATGATGCTAGAACAGGCATGGCGAGACCAGACAAACCACTATCTTAATATGCCATAATGCAAATATTGGATACTTGAAAACTTTAGGCTATGCTAGACCACCCAATTTCATATAGTCGATTAAAGAGCACTAAGAAACATTAACGGCGCATGGAGCATAAATTTACATAAGGAATTTTTGTTTTTATGTTTGCATGCGTGCGTGCGCGCGTGTGTGTGTGTGAGAGTGAGAGAGAGAGAGAGAGAGAGAGAGAGAGAGAGAGAGGGAGAGAAATAGATAGAGGAAATATTTTTTTTTTTCTTTTCCTAGCTTTCTTTTTCTCTAAAACTCATCTTCATTCTCCTTCTTTTGAATCACAACATATTGCAAGTAAAATGGACATTTTTACAATAAGAAACTAAAGAATCTTGGCTTAAACATGGTGATCGGTGTATTGTATGCTTTTGTGCAAGTATCAAGCAAGAGCATTGCAACAATGTTGTGAGAACTATGAAAAAGTAGGTGACACTACCACAAGCGCACGGGTGTTGTAGTTTAGTTTTAATATCATTCCACAGAGACCAAATGTAATCTATCAAGTTTTGACATATTGCAAAAGACTAAGCAAACAAGTTCCAATGGGTTATTAGAATTACTCTAATCAACTGACTGGAAAATTCAATCGAATTAAAATATCTAGGGAATTGTGTCACCTACTAAAGAGTTGGATCAATGGATTAAATCATGCACTTTACTTAGATTGGATGGTTGAAATAGTGTAATCGAACTAAAATTCAATCTTTTCTTTCAAAGTAAACTGAATTTCCTAAACTAATCCAATTAACATTTTTTCGAATGCCCTTGTTTTAGTCTAAGTTTGTAGATTTTTGATTGGCTAAGTTTCCCCTTAACAAGTAAATCTCTTTCAAGTATTGTTACATCAAGTACCATCTTGTCGGTTAGCCTATGCCCGCAAGTGAACGGGCGTTGTAGTTTAGAGAATATATCGTTTCCACAAAGACCAATTGTATTCTATTGAGTTTTGTCTTATAAAAGTGCTAAGCAAGCAAATTTCAATTGGGTATTTGACGGACGCTATGATCTAATTGGAAAATTCAATAAATTTAAAACATCTAGGGATTTGTTTCGCCTATTAAACATGTGGATCAATATGCACGTGATCTATAATGAGAGATTGGAAGGGGTGCAATCCTATTTAGAATTCAATCTTTTCTTTTGAAATAAACTGAATTCCTAAACTAACGAATTGTCATTCTTTCAAATGTCCTTGTTCATTCTAAGTTATGGTTTTTTTTTTTTTTAATGGCTAAAGTTCCTCTTAACAAGCGCATCATTCTCAAGGATTGCTAAGTCAAGTCCTATCTTATCGACCAAATAACAAGTTTTACTTTTTAGTCCTTCACTTAACTATGTAGAATTAGCAAGTAAATTTAGCCAAAATTCACCCACAACAATCTCACACACAAGATAGAATTCAACCAATTACAATCAAGAACAAGCACAACCAAACAAAAATGAGAGATTCCAAAATCAATACTTGGTTAACAATCCCTTGATTGAAAAAACCACTCACACATACTTTAAATAACAACAACTAAACAAAGTTTGGGAGAAGAAAACTTAGCATAATTGGAGATCCTCCAAGGGTTTTTCAACTTTGCAAGGGCTCTATACAGCAAGCACTTCTTCACAACTTTCACTCTTAAACTCAAAACTAACTGAGAAATCTAAAACTAAACTCAAGAAAATGGAAAGAATGGAAAAGATTAGAGAGTAAGAGTTCTCTTTTACTGTGTATCCTCAAATATGCTGCGATAAGGCTCCATTTAAAGAAGAACTCGATCAACCACAACCACATGACGAAGGAAGACGAAGAGACTTGTAGTTATGGTCTCACCAAGGACCGTGGCCTTCACCACAAACCCTCTGTGGTGACCTCTATCTCGGCATTCTTCTATTCTTTCTTCCTTCCATGAGCATAGTGGCTTGGGGGTGTCCGTGGAGAGTCAAGCCACACTCATTTAGGGGTCAAATTTGGGGTAAAATGGTCTAAAGACTGCAAAATATAGAAAAGAACCATACTTAAACATAAAGTAGAAAAAGGAGTGCATAACATATCATAAAGCACATAATTCTTCCTAAAAGACACATAATGACCTAAAACTATAGTAGACTTTAAGGACTTATCATCGATAAAATAGCAAGTTTATTATTTCGTTACTTCACTCAACTATCTAGCATAAGAAAGCAAATTTGGCCAAAATTCACTTACAACACTTCAATCACAAGGTAGAATTCAATTATTCCAACATAGAATAAGCAAAAGCAATGAAGATTAAGAATCCAACATCAATACTTTGGCTAACAAATCCCTAGATTAAATAAACTACTCACTTATGCTTAGAACTAACAACAATCTAAAACAAGTGTTCAAGAAAAAAGCTAAAGGGAGAGAAAGCTTAGCAGCAATGTTGATTCTCCAATGGGGTCCCAATTTTCAAACCTCTATAAGGAAAAACTTTTCTTCGATTTCTCCTCTTACTTTAAAAAATACAAACTAAGAATCCTGATTCAATGAAAAATATGAGAGGTGAGTATAAAGATGAGATCAGTTCTCCTCTTTTCTACAGCTGAACAACCCCTTTAAGCATAAACTCGAGCATCCTTATTAACGAGACAAAGGACGGCGAAGAGAAAAGTAGTTTTAGGCTCACCACGGATTGTGCCCTTCACCACGGAGCGTCTGTGGTTACCTCTGTCTCGAAATTCTCTGGTTCTTTTTTTCTTGCACTGGCATAGTGACTTGGAGACATCCATGGGAGTCAAATCATATTCAATTTGGGGTCAAAGCTAGGGCAAAAGGGTCCATAAACTTGCAAAACATAGAAAGAATCATACCCAAGCATAAAACGGAAATAAGAGTGTAGATTATAACATAAAGTTCATAAATCTCCATAAAAATGCAATAAAATGACGCCAGAATGAAGTAAACTCTAAGCACTTATTAGCAGGATAGGTAGCTGACATATAATAAAGCTGAAATTGGCATCATTGTTATGGACCATTTCTCTAAGTTCTTAAGGATTATAGTTACGGTTTATAATGCTTTGATTGACGTCATTTTACAAGGGAAATACATTATTCCTCAATAGCTAGAGGATTTAGTAAAACCAATTTCTCAGTAACAAATGGCTAAGGTTATGTTTAACATTGGAATGACAAAAGCCTTGGTCAGGGTGGGTATGGAAACAAGTTCTTCAAAAGCACATAGTTCTCACTAGTGATAATGTTTATAAGGTTGTTCAAGATTTCTTCTTTCCTGGGAAATTGCTAATACAAGTGAGTAACACACTACTTGCCATGGTACCAAGGGTTGGAAAAACCGCCCACAACACCTAGTGGATTAAGGCTTATGTCATGCTGTAACACAATTTATAAATGCATAATAAAGATTTTGAGTGAAAGGATCAAATGCTTACTGCCATAGTTAGTGGACAATTCACGAGGGGCTTTTGTTCCTTAACATTCTATACTGTATAATGTGCTAATATGTGAAGATCTTATCAAACTTGATAACCAAAAGAGTAATTGTATTAAGAACATAGACCTTAGAAAGGCATATAACATAATGAGATTATAGCATTTGGAGCAACTCTTGCTTATGTATAGCTTTCCTCTCCACACTATAAGGCTTTTAATGGCATGTGTTGCCTTAAGTAGATTCTCTATAAATCCAATGGTGAGATTCATGGATTTTGTGGTAATATTAGAAGGCTATGTCAAGAGGATCTTACATCCTCATTACTCTTTGTATTGATAATGGGATATCTCACACCAACGTCTAGAGTGGTTGTTGCTAAAAAAGGCTTTGCATTCTATGGTACTTGTAAGGTGATACACTCATGTTCTTTCAGCTTTGAAGATGATCTACTACTCTTCCACAAAGATAAATAGGAGAGTGTCAAGTAACTGATGGTGCTTTTTATCATTTCTTAGACTGTAGTGGGTTGTAGATGAATTCAACGAAGTCACAAATTATACTAGTTGCTATAGATGATTGTATGACTCAAGGATTACTGGATATGACTGGCGTTTATAAGGGAAGCGATGCATACCAAGCCCCAAGGCTACTCTTGGCTGCACCCTCATCCACACCAAAGTTCAAGCCTACCTTTCTTGGACAAGATGACCACCGCTCCAGCAATTCACTCTGGTTTAATGTAGCTCTTCACCTACCAATTGATGTCTACTTAGGGCAATTTATGCTTTGTGAGGAAGCTTAGAGAGTTAACTTGATGGTTATGGATTAAAAGCCCAAGTTAGGTTGCATTTTGATTCCCTAAAGTGACAGAAACTTTAACTCATGCAGTGCTGGTTTTTTTGAAAAACTTACTGAATTTGGTTCAAGTTTAAATCCCACCAAACGAAGCCCAAACAAGGCGAGACTAAGTTTTTCTAATTTCTTAAGATGTCTACTTTAGGTCCATGTGCTAAAATTTGGCATTGGTTTCCAATATTAGGAGAAATGGTCCAAATATGTGTAGTGTGCATAAAATTTCAGCTTTGGAGCAATTTGGAATTTTGCCTTAATTGAGGATCTTTGAGATTAATTAGTACAGGGTGATTTTAGACATACCACGGAATATTTACTAAGTGGTGGGACCCCTGTTGGAGGTGTAGAGCCTTCTAGAAGCCTCCTATAAGGAGGGAGAAGAATCCTGAAAAAATATCACTCATCTTGATTATAATTATCTTAGTAATTTGATTTATTTTCCTTAGATAATTTGTAACCCCCTATTGGTACACTTGCCCCAGTATTGTAATAGCTAATCTCCTCTCCCATTTTGGGTATTTATAGACCCAATACCTCCATATAAGTTCAGCTTGAGTTGAATTATGAATGTAAAGGCAAATGACCATTTTCTCTCACTAAAATCTCTGCATCTTTATCTCTTTAATTAAGAGCGATAAGTACCTTTAGAACTATTCTTTGGTCGGTGAGGGCCTTTACGAGAGGAATTTGGTAGAAATTAATTAAGCTATCATTAGTATCTTACCTTAGGCCCAAACATCACCATCTTTTCGATTGATTGAGATTCAACCAAGAGAAGCATCGTTTTGGTGTGATTGTTTTCCTTTTTATCTTTGGTCTTGGCAGTTTGAGGAGCCATCCTTATCAGGAAGCCTACCTTTTAATTACCTTGGCATGCTTGTTAAACCTCAAAGACTATCAAAAGTAAGACTGTTAGATATTTGTTGACCGATTTATTACTTGACTACAAGGCTTGCTAGTAATGAAATTTACTGGTACAGATGACTCTAATTGGTTAACTCAGTTTGCTAAGCATCATGACATATCAAAGTTAAATGTTCATATTGCCTAAGGGTGTACTAAATAGTTACTCAGATATGCAAGAACTATATAGGGAGCACTAGTGTTGAATGTAGCAAAATCGTATTGGTTTCTTTAGCAAACATATGCCTAACGTAGTCTGAAATTGGCATTGGGATTAAGGATATTCTAAAGTGGAACTAGGATGTAGTCTAAAAGTTAATTTAGCAAATTGCTTGTAAAGTGTGATCTACTACTATTGTCTTAAAAGGTAAATCCTTTCGGCAATGTCAACCTACCACAAAATGGAGTAAGCATTAAAGGACACCATTAAAAAGTAAGGATATGACACAAAATGGTTTTGATCATGCTATTAGTGACGAGAAGATGGATCCCATTGGCATCTATCAAGCAAAATCTATTGATGTGTTTATTAGATTAAAGCAAAGAACCCTCTACGGCACGCCTTTTTCTAGAATGAGCTACCACTTTCAAAATTTATCTTCATTTTTAGGGTGCTTGAATGTGATAGGTTGATCGGGATTGGGGTCAACTGTCAGCCAGATTGTGTTTTCTACTCAATGGCGTGTAAATAACACTCCCACTTATACTTAGATTGCAATTTCACAATCTCAACAA